>CM022946.1:104730307-104841982 GCA_012931725.1 Litsea cubeba
GAAAATGAAACCTTGAGGCAAGACGGGGCCAGAGCTTTGTAGTGTGAGCCCCTGAGCCAAAGGGATTAGTATTATGGTTTGATTCGTATCGGTTCGAGTTTTGAAAACTAAAGGCACCACTAGGCTTAGGTCACCTTGTCGGGCTGATCACCCGGCTTGGGATCTTTAATCTGTCCGCCAGCTGCAGCTTGGATTCTGTCTGTACCGACCATGGCAACGGTTTCTATCTGCCGGTCCCATTTGTATGGCTACGGTTCTGATTTTGATCTGCCGGTCCCATTTGTATGGCTACGGTTCTGATCCTATTTCCAGTCCCACATTTAGTGGCTTCAGCTCTGTCTGCTCTTGTTACTTCGGTAATAGGAAAATTTAGCTATGTGTGGTTGCCAGTGTTTTATCTGCATATTACTTTATTTTATGATTCTTGTTGTTTATACTCTTTATGCTTTGATTTGGTTAATGTTTACGATATCGATCATTTATCATATTGTCGCTACTATTCAGGATTTGAAATGTATTTTCGACTATTAAATGTTTTATTAGGCTGTTACCTTTTCGAGATATTTATGCTCAGAGTCTGTTCATTTATTCGCTTTGTTATTTATGTTCGGTCTTTCGATCGTTTAGCCTGATTTATTGTCGTTATTGTTTAGACTCTTTAAATGGATTTACGATGATTTCATAAGGTTTTACGAATGCTCTTTGGGTTCATATTATTTGTTTATTTGCTTGCCAGACCGTCGTGTCTGACCCTGTTTGTTTGGTGCCAGTTTCTTCTCTTTCTGTTTTTAGGAGTTTGATCGGAGGAGGCGGTGGGACCGCCGGTCTGACGTGAGAGGCTGCCCATTGATATCATCTAGATGTCAAGCTTGGCACCAGAGTTCGTATCAAAATGTTGGGGTAGTAGTTCTGTTTAGTTGGTTATATTTGTATGGCTTTGTTAGCCTTTTTCATTGGGTTTGTAATTAAGACATTTGTTAATTGTAACTTGAATATGTGGGAATTAAATAGTCTTGTTACTACCAGCTCAGTGTGCTTTGATATATGACTTGTGCTAGTCTGATTATGTGATGGCCATATGATGTTGGTTGAGTGCGACACGAAACCCGATGGCCACGGATTTCGAGTCGTAAAACCATGTTTAGCTTCCGCGAAAAATATACTCTGATCGTGATGGAATCTGATTATCCTCATTCACGCAGATCTTGGGAAACATAACAAAAAGTTTCAATTTATCCCAAAATTTCGCACTCCGGGATCGGTCCACTGCAGGGCCCGGTTTCGAGGCGTTGCCATATGGAGAGGACAAGATCACCTGCAAGTTAGCATCTCATACAACCATACAAATCACACAAATAGGCTGCCAAACAATACTAGAAAAATAGGACATAAAAGATAACTTGAAATCGAAAAATCCAATTTTGCACCGTACTGTACAGTGCCTTCGGTCGACCGGCCAGAAGGCTCGGTTGACCGAACTGCATGTACGCGGTCGACCGAACATGGATCTCGGTCGACCGAACTAACGTGGACCTACAAGTTGGGTTTTTCTATTTCATGTCCAATCTTCTCCAAATCACTTCTAAAGTGTTCCAATGGCTTCCTATCATCCATCCAACATTATTAAACCACTTTATGACAATCCAAATATAGATCTACTAATTAAACAAGCAAATCTATCAAAATTGATCCCGACATAGCCCTTGCTCTATCCTCTTCGCATCTCATGCTTATATTAGAACAAGCTTACTGATCTAATATGATTAGAGATGAGGTAAGGCTTTGATACCAATTGTTGGAAATAGGTGGGCTTTTAGGATAGGTTTCAAAAACTTTTGACCCACTTGATGTAGGGATCAACTATCCAGAAGGCTACAAAACCCAATCCAGGATGCAAACCCTCAATCTCACATATCAAGATCAATAAATCAATCTATCTAAAAGATAGAACCAGCAACATATAAGCTACAAATAAATCTGCAATATACAAGAAAGTAGATTATACCTTTGGAGCTCGGTTGTGCTCTAATGGAGAATTTGTTACTTTCTTTGATGACGAACTCTTTCAAATATCAAATAGGATCTCCAAGACCCCTTGATCTTCCACGCTATGACCCGTATCAAATTCTCTTTTTCTTAAGAAGATGGTGGGATCTCCAAGAGAAAACTACTAGGAAACTCAAAGGAGGAACTAGAAGAGAAGATGTGTGCAACACTTGCACAAAAGGGAGAGGTGGACGTGCAACAACTTGCACAAGGGAGATGTGGACGTCCAACACTTGGACTTGATTTTCCTTGGGCGTGAATCCCAATGTATGCAATTAGAAGTAGTGGACGTCCAACCCTTGGTTCCTCTATTTATAGCTTTTACAAGCCCCACTTACTAATTTCCATTAGAAGTCTTACTTCCAAATAATTAGTAACTATCTCTTATTACTTAATTAAAATAGAAGTCTTACTTCCATTAAATAATTAGTAACTTACCATATCATAATTAGAAGTCTCACTTCAACTATAATTGGTAACTTTCTAATTCCTTTCTAATTAAAATAGAAGTCTCACTTCTACTAAAATTAGTAAGTTTGTAGAAATGATACCAGTTTCTATGGCGAACCACTTAAATACATTTCAAATCACCGATGTTATCGAACGTGGTTCGCACTCAATTCATTTCAAATCATTTTAACAAAAGAATGCATATACATTTTCGATAACTTGGAAATGGAATAGTGCATGATGAGTTAATGTCTTACCAAGGGAAGTCTCAATGCACACTTAGTATCTAAATGTTAATTTACAGTAATAAGTTTGGCACCAATGAAAATCCTCAACACTTAAAGATTAATAAGTGTGCTTTAAGACTAAAAGATTCCCGGGTAAAATTCCATATCAGAACATTCTCTCATGTTCCCATTCAATTTTTTTTTTCAAACTTTCAAGTATCACTATATGTCCCAATCTTTCATGGGCTTTTAGGCATTCAAAAGGAGATTAATGGGCTTTAAAG
Source organism: Litsea cubeba (assembly GCA_012931725.1). Lineage (NCBI taxonomy): Eukaryota > Viridiplantae > Streptophyta > Magnoliopsida > Laurales > Lauraceae > Litsea > Litsea cubeba. The sequence goes on from CM022946.1 coordinate 104,733,315, forward strand.
CGAAGAGGAAAGGAGGGCTCAAACGGGCCTAAAATAGGTTTAGAAAAGGCCCACAAATAGCCTTGAATCGGGCCTTGAAAAAGGCCTCAAACAGTCCCCCCAACAAGGCCCTGAAAAGGGCCCAGAACTGGGCAGGGTCGGCTCGAGCGGACCCCATCCAAAACCTGGGCCTCTCGAGCGGACCCAGTTCTGCTGGGTCCATGAAGAGTGCAGAAACGCACTCTTCAACCCTCTTTTTGCCCCTTTTTTCCCTTCCTTCCTAGCAAAATTTCACAAATAAAAGGCCTCTCCTTGCCTCTACAAACCATCATTAACATAATAATCCACACACTAAAGCTTCCAATTAAACCAAATCAATCACATAAAAATAATCTTTTCTCCATTCAACAAGACACTAAAATTTTTTAAGAACAAGAGTTGAATCAAGATAATTAAATAGAGAATGGAGATTTAGATTCTAGCAAGACAATATCTTAAGGAGAGATAAACAAAACCATAGCTTAAAACATTAAATGAATTAATCCATGATTCATAAGGAGAAGCAAGAAATAGAATGAAATAACATAAAATCATTCATATAAGACACAACCATCAAATTAACTGATTATTCACTTACCTCAAGTCAAGATGAAGAACTAATTGCACTAAAATGTTCTCTCTAGGGCTCTAGCTCCAATCCTACAAAAACCCCAAAAATAGCCAAGAGAAAACCCTAGAAATTAATCTTTTGATAAACTACAAGAAACCTCTTTGCCTGTGTGAGAAAAACACTTCAAATGGTTTGAAAAACCAAGACTTCATGAAAGGAAAACAATGGCTAACCTTATGTAGCTTGAACAAAGAAAAAGAGCTTGAAGAAGAACCTTGTCCGAGCTCAAAACCTTTGAAAAATACATCTTTGAGAAGCTTGGAGAGTGAAGAAGAAGTCTAGGAGATCAATCATCCCCTTTGTCTTCAAGAAAAGAGCACACAAGAGGAGAGAGAAAGTGCTGGGAATGAAAAAGCCCTAGGCTCTCTTCAAGATTGCAGGAAATGAAATGGGGAAGAAGAAGAAGAAAGCCCAGCCCTTTATATAAGTGGGCAAGTGGGTCCCAATCTTCGTAAGGCTGAAAAAGGCATTTGCGGGCCTCGAACGAAGACGACGAAGAAGAAAAAATCGATCAACGAAATATCTACTTTCCAAAAAGCATATTTTTCCATATTTTGCAAGTTTCAAAATTTAGGTACAGATTTAGTGTAAAAAGACGTTTTTGCCCTTTTTCTTGAAAACATGATTTCTGAGCCTCAAACGAAATTCGATAAAACATGAAAGTTGTCAAAAACAATAAAATGAGTCAAAAGAAATAAAAATTAGAATTTTTAGAAATCGAGAATAATTTCTCACAAAATACCATTTACAAAGGTCGGGTCAAAACAAAGTCAACGGCTCTAAAAAAATCTCCAAAGCTATGAAAAATCTATCCACTCATAAACGAAGCCAAACCCACCTTAATCTCACTTAAAAGGCTAAGACTCAACTAAGAATACACTAAACAAAAGAATTGGGGGTCGGGGTCTTACACTATTCCTATTGCATTTTGCATGGCCTTATCATGGTCGGTGATTATGGCATTAGGAGGACACCCAAACATGCAATCAAGCCAAGACTGAAACAACCATACAAATGTATCTATGTCCTCTCGTGATATCAATCCACAGCCTAAAAGTACCTATTGTCCATGCCGATTCACACCCACAAAAGGAGCGAAAGGCATATCATATTTGTTAACCAAATAAGTGGTGTCAAATGCGACCACATCACCAAATTCAGTGAATGCTGCTCTACTCCTCGCGTCAGCCCAAAAGATGTTCCTTGTCAGCCCAAAAGATGCTCCTTACTCGGTGCTCTATATCAAGATCCATGACATAAAAAAAGGATCCGTTGTCTTGTTGCATTTTTTTGAAATAGCTTAGCATTGCCTTGGCATCCCCTTCCTTGATTTCTGAGCATCTGAGTGATGCAGGCCCTAGGGTTAGGGCTTGCTGTGGAAGTGCTAAAAGCACAATGGGTGCTGAAGCACGTGTCCGAAGACATAATCAATCTCCAAAGAGACAGTAAACAAGGACGCACCTCAATGGGAAAAATGATGCAGCTAGACCTCATGGCCACATCCTATCCCATGTAGATTTAGGACTTATTTAATTGTTATTACTGAATAGTTTTATTTGATGAGTTGTATTTAGAATTAGGTTTCCTATTTTAATTAGGTTTCTTAGGGCTTAAGTTATGTTTTCCTATTTATATGGCATTGTAGAGAATTATTTATCAGAGTTAATTAATGAGATCCGGTTTTCCCATTGAGGTGCGTCCTCATTTATTGTCTCTTCGGAGATTGATTGTGTCTTCGGACACGTGCTTCGGCACCCATTGTGCTTTTAGCACTTCCACAACAAGCCCTAACCCTAGGGCCAGCATCAATTGGTATCAGAGCCGAACGACCCCTCGATCATCGGCGTGTTAGCCGTTTTCATCCCATCCCCTTTTCGCCTACCATCCTCTCGTCAAACCCGAAAAATCCATTCCAGATCCGCAACCGCCCTACTTCACCGAGTCCAACATCCAACCAGAAATCCATCCTCGTCTCCGCTGCCACGCGTCACTGCCATCATCATCATTACAGAGAGCATCCCAACGCTGTTCGCTAGTGCTCGCCTCCACTGCCTACGTCCTCACCATCGCGCTGTCCTCTTCGTCGTGCCGTCGCGCTGCCCTCTGCATCAATTGGTATCATAGCCGAACGATCCCTTGATCATCGGCGCATTAGCCTTTTTCATCCCATCCCCTTTTCGCCTACCATCCTCCCGTCAAACCCAAAAAATCCATTCTAGAACCGCTGCCGCCCTACTTCACCGAGTCCAACATCTAACTAGAAATCCATCCTCGTCTCCGCTGCCACGCGTCATTGCAATCATCATCATTACAGAGAGCATCCCAATGCTGTTCGCAAGTGCTCGCCTCCACTGTCTATGTCCTCGCCGTCGCGTTGCCCTCTTCGTCGTGCGGTCACGCTGTCTCAGTGGAACCAGCCATCATTCTCACCATCTCCCCTCTATTATGCACACAGAGGTGAAAAAAAAAACCCATTCCCCAGCAGAACCCCAATCGTCCCTAGCAGAGAGAGAAAAACAAAAGAAGAAGAAGGAGATGCGGGATGAGAAAGTGTGTACCATGCACCACAAACGCCGCCTCTTGTTCTCTCCTTGTCGCCGCATCTTTCCATCGCCAAACTTGTTGCCGGACCCGCAGCCATCACCATCGTCGTGCATCTCCATCTTCCCTTTCGTCGGAGCTCTCCTCCTGTTCTGTCACTTTCATTCTTTTCGTTGAGCATCACCAGTGAAAAGGGTTTTAGCCCTTTGTTTATGCGCACAGAACATGAGGAGTAACAAAGGGCCCTCAATTGGGCCTAGTCAAGTCTGGGTCAGGCATTTGCCTGCCTTGTTTGAGGTCCAACTTTGTTTAAAGCCAAGTAAAGTTATGCTGACATCATCTCTGCATCAGCACATCCGATCATCAACATATTTGACCCGATCAACGGTTAAAATTTCTTTTTGCGATATCGGGCCCATCTTCCATAAGATTTTCAATCCGTTTTCACCAACGTGATCATGGAAGTCAGATCTACACATCCGATGGCATTGCAACTTCTTGAAATAAATAGCAGGCTTACAGAAATCAACAAAAGGACTACAAGGATGACATACGTAATCAGATATGGGCAAAGATATTATGTAAATAAAGAATGCTTTGAGCAGTATATTACTTTGACATAAGGAAATTTGTCTGTCATGGAATATGCCGATGGATTTGAAAGGCTACATTATTTATGTGAATTGGGAGATACACTTGATTTCAATCACTTTTTCAAAGGCTTGAGACCAAGTATATTGAAGAATGTGGAGAAGGCATGCACCGATATGTATGAAGCATTTTGGGAAGCAATTCGTGTAGAGCGGATGCTTAAAAGATCTCATCTAATGGAAGTTGCTACTCAAGAAGAAAAGTCGCCATACGTCACAACCCGTGTTGAGGAACCGGTGCCAATGGATTTATAGACCGAGCTGCCAGAGTTAGCCACCGATGACGTGCACACACCAAGCAATGAAGAGCCAGTTGTAGAAATTCCCCATATTATTTCTCCCATTGATTTTGTCTTTGGGGATCCACTGCCAACTGAGAGATGACCGACGGATAGCGAGAGATTATGATTTGATAGTGTATGTTATACAAGTAAGGCACATCAACACATATTTCCGCCATCAAAAGCAATTATGCATGAAGATGTGCCAAGAAGTTATAGATCGACCGCCTAATCGGACATTCGTTAGATTGATCTTTGATCCAGGTGGACATTTTCCGAACTCGAGGTCGAGTTCTTTTTCAAGTGGGGGAGAATGATGCAGCTAGACCTCATGGCCACATGTGTAGGGCCCATGCAAATTTAGGACTTATTTAATTATTATTACTTAATAGTTTTATTTGATGAGTTGTAATTAGAATTAGGTTTCCTATTTATTTGGTTTCCTATTTTAATTAGGTTTCTTAGGGCTTAAGTTGTGTTTTCCTATTTATATGGCATTGTAGAGAATTATTTATCAGAGTTGATTAATGAGATTGGGTTTTCCCATTGAGGTGCGTCCTCGTTTATTGTCTCTTCGGAGATTGATTGTGTCTTCGGACACGTACTTAGGCACTGTGAGGACCCGTCCCTAGACATACCTAGTGGGACCCAATTTGACCAAGTCAACCATAGGTTATCCTAATTACAGATGGGCTTCCCTTGGAGAATTGTGAATTTAACCTTAGGATGACCCAACTACCCGTGGCCTAACCCATTACCCATTAATTAAGAGGGCACTTTAGTCAAACCCTACCCCACCTTAATCCCATGTGAACCCCACCCATCTTTTCCACTCTCATCTTACCCATCCCCTCACCCACGTGAGACCCATTTCCCCTTTTTCCCATTCCCCTCTTTTAGGTCACAAGACGATTCCCCTCTTCTCTTCTCATTCACTCCACACACAGCAGCCCCTTCTTTCTCCATTCCCTCATCTCCCTCATCCATCTCTTCTTCTCCCAACCCTTGCCGCCCACTGCCGCCGGACTCCGAGCACGGCACCATCGCCGTCGCCGTCGGCGATCTCCTCGATCACCGCCAGCCACTCCACCTCTCTTTTCTCCATTTTTCGTTTCTTCTTCCCTTCCCTGTTTCTCTTTTCTTTTCTCTGTTTTCTTTCTTATTTTTCTTTCTTTCATTCATTTTCTCTCTTCCTCACTCACCTCCCCCTACCAACGTGAGGCACCCAGCCCATTCCATCTCTCTATTCCCCCTCCATTTTCCTTTCTCTGTTTTCTCTTTCTTTCTTAATTCTCTCTCACTCCTCCCAGCCAACGAAATTACCCACCCATCTCACCATTTCTCTCATCTCATCTCTCATCTAAGCTCTCTCCCTCACCCCACCTCACCGCCCACTGTCCCGGAGCCACCTCCCCATCACCACCGAGCTCCACCATCCCCGGTGAACCCAGCCCCTCCATCTCTCTCTATTTCTCCATTTCTTTCTCTCTCTCTGTTTTCCCCATTCTTCCCCTTCACTGTTTCACTCTTTTCTCTCATCCCTCACTCACCTCGCTCCACTCACTGTCAACGTGTTGACTTCCTCATCCCCCACCCATCTCACCATTTCCTTCTCTCTCTTATTTTCTTTATTTCTCCCTCTCTTCACTCCCCTACTGTCAACGTGAATGTGCACCCACCCAGCCATCTCACTCTTTCTCTCTAATTCTCTCTCTGCTCTCTCTCTTTCTTGCTCCATTCTTTCTTTCTTCTATTCTGTCTTCTCCTTCTTGTATCCAATGGACCACCAAAGTCCATCATCGCCACTAATTTAGTGGGCCACAGATCAAGTGGGCCCCACAACCTCCCCATCTCAATTTCAATTCCTTTCCTCTCTTTCCCAATCTTTCTCACCCACCTTGCTAGGAATTGATCTTAGAGGCTGCCCATAACCTCTGATGATCACCATCATCTCCGCGTGGACCCCGCGGGCTTCCCATCTCTAACTTGCAAGCCACCAATCCGCCCATTTGTTTGGTAAGCTATTCTTTCCCTTAGAATTGGGTTAATATACTTTGGGTTGTAGTAGTGTGTTTAGTAGCTTAGAGCTTCCCATTGATTTATGTTTTAATTTAGTTTTACTTTGCTAATTATTCCTTAGGTTTGATTTGTTGGGCTTTGAGCTAGTGCTTTTGGATTTGGGCATCTCCAACGAAAGGCAAGTAGACATGCTTAGATTCTTTAATTAAATTGATTAACATGCTTAGATTGGTAATTACTGTCTTTTATGGATGTTTGGTATGATTTATGTATTTGGATGGTTGATTGGATGATATGATAAGTAGAATTGTTAGTCTAAGCTCTTTTTATGTGTATTTGGCCATTGATGGATGGGAATTCCCTATTTGGAAGATCAATGGCCCATTGGTGATGAGGTCATGATGTGGGAGATGTGTCTGATGTATGGAAGTAATTAGTGAAGATCTGGGATCCATTCGATTGGATTTTGATGAGAAATGGAAGAGGGCAGACTCTTAAAAATATGATTTTCACATGTACCCAGTCGACCTGGTCACCCAGGCGGTCGACCGAGCACACAGTGGACCGACCCTCAGCTGGGAGTTGAAATCACCACAGGGTACCTACCCAGTGTACCCGGTCGACCGACCAAGAGGCCCGGTCGACCGACCATACTGAGGATCCCCTCACCTGCCAGATGTTGTGGAAATTCTCACAGTTCACCCAGTCGACCCGTGGACCCATGATGTCGACCCGGTACACTATAAACAGTGAATTTCCGGATTGGGTTTCCTTTCATGATCTGATCATGTGTAGGCCCCGTTGACCTTCCATTTGGACTAATTGGAATACGCTAGACACGAGTCAAGGGCCGGGCTTAACCTTGACCCGTGTAGCCATCTAAGTAGGGTCTTGGGTTGTAAAACGGAACCTGATTCAAGGGTTATGGATGTCTTATGATGCTAAATACCTACAGGAGCACCAAGGATACTTTATAAACATCTGGGACTCCGTGATCACTGTCTTAGGTGAAGTGGGACCTTGGACCTGAATAGAGGGGCAGCATTCATCGATGGATTTGGAATATGTGGTATCTATGTTGATGAAACGGACACTAAGGCTGGCTGGTAGATCCGAACCTTGGATGTAGGCCTTGAGAGGTACTATAAATCAGGGCATTGCACTTAGGCTCTGATCCATGATCACGGTCTGTATTGGATGAGATGTCAAGACATGGCACTTAAAGTCCTGACCGGTAATATTGGGAACTTAACGATAGATACTGATATACGAACTGTATATTGAGATAATACTAATTAAGCGTATAGAGAAGCGGAGTTTACAAGGGTATGCATTATTAACTGTTGGGAACCACAAGGATGGATTAGCTATACCCGAACTCCGTGCCTCGTACCCTTGACTATTATCATCTCATATTAAGGATAATAAGGCTATCTAGTTCGGAGTACCCCCACCTAGTGATCTGTAGATTTGTGGTTGTACGATTGGTCTGCCGAGGGTTATGATGCCGGCATGGACATTGATATTGATTAGTCTGCCGAGGGTTATGATGCCGGCATGGACATTGATATTGTGATGTGATTGACACAGTAGGTACCAGGTGTGGGTGGGGTACTGAGACCGCCGGCGCTCGGACCGGGTGTATGGATGGACGGTGATATTGATCTAGCACGTAAGTCCAATGACTGGGACTTGGCCGTGGCTATGGATATTGTTGGTTGAGATAGCACGTAAGACCAATGGCTGAGACTTGGCTGTGGCTATGGACATTGATGGATTCTTGTACGCTCCTATTCGACGTGACGGCAGCTGTGGGTGGCTATGACCCCCATGGTTGGTGTCCATCGACAGTTGTTGGGACGATGACGATGGGCTGGCTCTGACCCCCCACGTCCTTTGTACTTCAACTGTGGACGTACCTTGGTGTGCTTTTATGTATGTATATTGGATGTATGAATATTATATATTATGGATATCATTGTTTATTGTCTTTAACTGCCGCCATTGATACAATTGGATCTGGATGCGATGGTTACGACTATGGTAATGTTACTTCCTCTGTTTACTTCTGCTACTGATGACTCTGATGTGCTTGTGTGATTTATCTGATGTTTTGATGGCTTCTCTTATCTACTTGTTATGTTGTATCAAACATCTGTTATATCAATATCTCGATTTTCGTTTATGCACTACACTCTACACCGTTTTCTGTTGCACTCTGATATTCTATATTATTATCAAGATACTAATCATGCAGGTACAGCTGGGATCAGGTATGATCTTCTTTCCTATCTAATGATATAATGTATTGCCATCATGCCTATTTGCCTGGCTCTTCGAGCCTGACCCAATCCTTGGTGTCTCCAGGTATCTTCTCTTCCGTTTCTTTGATTGGTTGTTTGCTTGGCGGCTGATCTGTTGCCGCAGGGTTCAGAGATTGATGCAGTTGGTGCATCATGAGGCGTCCATCATATAGGTTTATATTCTTTCCTTTTCTTGTAGCTGGCCGTGTTGGCCTAGGATTGAATAGTTAGTTTAATTATGGAAAGTACCTTGTAATTCCTTAAAATGAAACAAAATTTTAGGGCTTGTCCAATTACTTGCTCATATGAGATTCACACTTGATTATATCATTGGATTTTCCGCATCTTTTGGGTACTTTCTCGTAGCGCCCCGAGATTCGAGGCGCCCGGATTTTGGGGCGTTACAGGCACCCATTGTGCTTTTAGCACTTCCACATCAAGACCAATTGATGCAGGCCCTAGGGTTAGGTCTTGCTGTGGAAGTGCTAAAAGCACAATGGGTGCCGAAGCACGTGTCCGAAGACACAATCAATCTCCGAAGAGACAATAAACGAGGACGCACCTTAATGGGAAAACCCAATCTCATTAATCAACTTTGATAAATAATTCTCTACAATGCCATATAAATAGGAAAACACAACTTAAGCCCTAAGAAACCTAATTAAAATAGGAAACCAAATAAATAGGAAACCTAATTCTAACTACAACTTATCAAATAAAACTATTGAGTAATAACAATTAAATAAGTCCTAAATCTGCATGGGCCCTGCACATGTTGCCATGAGGTCTAGTTGCATCACTGAGTTTATCTAGGTAATTTCTTACATCCTTTGCTAACCATGGCAAGTTCCCATGCCCCCCTGCCTCTACCACACATGAGCTAATAGTCTTGTTCAATCTAATTCCCGCTTTGTCATTCAATTCAAGCTGCCTCTTCACATGTGGTGGGATTACCCGATTACTCTTGTGATATCGAGCTTCGTTCGGACTCATATCATGGTTATGCTCAGGTACAAATGAGTTCAGAAGCCACTTCCCGTCGAGTTGCAAAGAAAGATTCAACGCTGCTTTGCAATTTGTTCTTGATTGTGGACGGGGTTTAACTGGTTTGCTTGCACTTGGTTTTGGCTTTCTACCCTTAGTGCAAGCAATTGTAACAAACCTCTTTTTTCCATCCGATCCTTTTTTTTTGAGGTTTTTTGGGTGATAGCAAACCCGATATGCCTGGCATATCTTGCATAATATTCATATACTTCTTCACTCAAACCAAATACCATTCCCCTCTGAGGTTCCGTTACTACCTATGTTTTCACCTTCCTCCAAGGGCTTCTCCATCTCAACACTGTTTATTTCTTACAAACCGTCCCCAATTCAATTGCATTATCGTCTCCATCAAATTCATGTGATAATTCATCTTCTTCCATGCTTCTAAAAACAAATAAAGCATTCAGGTGTTGACAATAATTCGATAAAAGAATATTAAAGATCATTAGCCAAAAAAATAAGATCATTCAAAACTAGAATATTAAAGAAATGAAGTACAAGTTTTAATCTTGTAAGATCATTCAAGGACCCCACAATACTGTTGGGAAAAGGTGGGCCTCTAGGATAGGTTTCAAAAACTTTTGACTCACTTGATGCAGGGATCAACTATCCAGAAGGCTACAAAACCCAATCCAGGATGCAAACCCTCAATCTCACATATTAAGATCAGTAAATCAATCTATCTAAAAGATAGAACCAGCAACATATAAGCTACAAATAAATCTACAACATACAAGGAAGTAGATTATACCTTTGGAGCTCGGTTGTGCTCTAATGGAGAATTCGTTACTTTCTTTGATGACGAACTCTTTCAAGTATCAAATAAGATTTCCAAGACCTCTTGATCTTCCACGCTATTGCCCGTATCAGATTCTCTTTTTCTCAAGAAGATGGTGGGGTCTCCAAGAGAAAACTACTAGAAAACTCAAAGGAGGAACTAGAAGAGAAGATGTGTGCAACACTTGCACAAAAGGGAGAGGTGGATGTGCAACAACTTGCACAAGGGAGATGTGGACGTCCAACACTTGGACTTGATTTTCCTTGGGCGTGAATCCCAATGTATGCAACTAGTAGTGGACGTCCAACCTTTGGTTCCTCTATTTATAGCTTTTGCAAGCCCCACTTACTAATTTCCATTAGAAGTCTTACTTCCAAATAATTAGTAACTATCTCTTCTTACTTAATTAAAATAGAAGTCTTACTTCCATTAATTAATTAGTAACTTACAATATCATAATTAGAAGTCTCACTTCAAATATGATTGGTAACTTTCTAATTCCTTTCTAATTAAAATAGAAGTCTCTTTTCTACTAAAATTAGTAAGTTTACTATTACCACTATTAGAATTCCCACTTCAAATAGAAATAGTAACTTTCCTTTTAGAGTTCAACTAGAATTAGAAACTTTCTAATAATTGAGCTAGCGTGGGGACCACTAGCGATTCCTTAGAAAGCTGTCTCCAACTGGTACTCGCGACCCCACATCTCATGTGTAATCCGGGCCCACAGTTAATTGCAAACAACTCCACTATATAAATGCAATTGAACTCCAGTTTTAGGAATATTACATAGAAGACCCTAAACTTCCCTATTACCACATGTTGGCCCCTCCAACAATATCCATGGATCAATTGGACCTGTCTTCCAAACTAGATCCATATCTTATTATCCTTGAGCCCCAATTAATTATAATGATCATAGGTACCTTTCCAATTAACTCTTAATCGGAATGGGTGCGCACTTACCAATGATAAATCCATTAATTGGCACAAGGGGATATTAGAGATAGATTCCATCTTGACCATTGAATGTTCTCACAGCTCTACTACCACTTACCCAAATCACCGAGGTGTTGACCTACAGTTGGCCTCACTCATTGGTGACTCAAAGCAAATGAATAGATAGAAACTTGAGTTCATTAATGTCTCAGGATTGAGAGCTTGCTACTAGGGAATTATGAGAGCAGACCTTAATGTAAAGATAGTGTTCATAAGATGCATCTCATGGTCCTTCAATACATCCAATGTACCAGCACTATGATAAAAAATCTTCCATTCTGATGATTGAGACAAATCACACTATCTCATAGTGATCAGAGTACTGCAACCTTATCAGTATGAGATGTCCAGTCTCATCACTGGTTGTGAAGATATTTAAGTATAAGACTTGCCACACATGTCTCCCGTATGTGGATCTCATCCATACACATGTGTTACATCTAATATACTTATGGACGCCGGTTCATCTCATGAACCATCATGTCACTCGTATTGGTTATGTGCAAATATATAATAAAACACCATTCATCTCATGAGAGTAAAGCAATAATATATTGATGAATAAAGAACTTAATCAATTTATTTCATCAATCTAATGGATTGAGTCCATAAAACTAACAGTCTCCCACTTGGGCTCAATGCCAGTTAGGGTAGCATCTCATGCTCATCCTGTTTACATCTTGCTCAAAGACTTTGATAGTCAAAGGCTTAGTAAAGGGATTTCCCTAGATTGTCTGCAGAGGCTATCTTAGTGATCGTAACATCACCTCTCTGCACAATCTATCTGACCATGCATTACTTCCTCTATACATGCTTTTGGCTCGTGGGTTCCTTGGACTTAGCGACCGTCCTGCTATTATCACAGTAAACTGTGAGCGGCTGTCTTGCTAAAAATACCATTCCAAGTTCCATAGGGAATCTTTTGAGCCAATCTGCTTCCTTAACTGCTTTTCAAGCAGTTATAGCATATGCACATATCCAGAAGTTGATTTCTTGGAATCCTTATCTGAATAGAAGTCAGTATCTATGTAACCGACTGGAATCAACTCATCACTGCTGTATATCAACATGTGATCTCTAGTCCTTCTCAAGTAATCGAAACACATCTTACAGCAGTTCAATGATAAGGACCTATGTTAGACTGATATCTACTGACTAGGCTCACTGCGTGACAGATATCCGGTCTAGTATAAAGCATAGCTTACCGTACTAGTACCCTATCTATGCATGCATCTTGGGATAAGCCTATCATCCTATTATTCCGGTCTCAATGGAGCTTGATCCCTAGGATGTAGCTGACTTCTCCCAAGTCCTTTTATATCACAAGTCTTTAGCCAACCAAACTTTTACTTGGATACTATACCAGGAAAAATACCTTGCCTTCTTGACTTATCATGTACACACATGACTCATCCAGATTCTGACAAAAATCAAATGAATTGATTGCCTTGTCAAAATGGATGTTCTAGTTCCGGGATACCTGCTTCAGTCCATAAATGAACTTTTGCAGCTTGCAAACTCTTTGCTCTTGGTTTAGTTATAAAACCATCTGGATGCATCATATAGATGTCTTCCTCAAGATGGCCGTTGAGAAAACGTCGTCTTGACTTCCATTTGTCAAATCTCGTAATCGAGAAGTACCACAATGGGTAAGAGTATTCGGATGGAACTCTTCCATCTGGTCCTCTTTTTCTCTTGTGAACTCACTTGCACCCAATAGGTTAATATTGGCAGGCAAGTCCACAAGTATCCCGACCTGATAGGAGTGCAAAGACTCCACCTCATCTTTCATAGCATCTAGCCAATGTCCCGAAACTATGTCATTAACTGCTTCATCATAGTTACAAGGATCTTGTTCCGGTTCTTCCGGGATTGTCTCGTAAGACTTTCCCAAAACCGAGAACTTGTCAGGGGTCCTGACAATACTCCCACTACGACAAGGCATTGGTGTAACTACTGGGTCAAGTATGGATGGATTTTCTTAAAGTTCGGTTATTCTTGGATTTGGAATTGATTGCTCTTTGAATTTCTTCCAGGATAACCCTTTTCTAGAGATTTCGGATTAATTATATAATCTTCCTCTAGAAAACCGCATTGGTGCTAACAAGCACTTTCTGCTTTCTGGGATTATAAAATAACCAATCTTTAGTTCTTTTGGGATATTCTACAAATGTGTATACTTCCGACTTCGATTCCAACTAATCTGTCCTATCCTTCAGTACGTGTGCCAGACAACCCTAAAAATGTTGTAGACTAGTCTTTCGCCCGGTCCATAACTTCCGGGGAGTCTCAGTTATAGACTTAGATGGAATGAAGTTTAGTATATACATTGCATATCCCAAAATATAGGTAATCCATAGAAACTCAATCATAGGCCTGATCATATCTCAAAGAGTCTGGTTCCTTCTTTCTACTACTACTCCGTTCTGTTAAGGCAAACCAGGAGTAAACAACTGGGATCGAATCCCATTTTCTGATAGGTATACCATAAAATTAGCAGAGAGATATTTTCCTCCTCGATCTCATTGAAGAGTATTTATACTTTTACCTAAATGCTTTTCCGCTTCCGCTCGAAATCTCTTTGAACTTTTCAAAAATCTCGGACTTGCGGTGCATAAGGTATATGTATTCATATCTCGAGTAATCATCGGTGAAAGTGATGAAATATTTGTATCAATCTCTCGATCTAATATTATGGGTCCATACACATCAGTATACACTAACTCCAATAAATCATTAGACCTGCTGCCCTTAGATGAATAAGGGTCTTTTGGTTATTATGCCTTCCAGATAAGACTTGTAGATAAGCAATGGTTCTATAGCCAATGAAGGCAAGATACCATCTTTCACTAGCCTGTCAATCATGTTTAGGTTTATATGACCTAGCCTCTTAGGTGACAAAGGTTTGTTGGATTAGATGAAGGTGATTACCTCTTTAATGATGGTCTATTATTAATATTAGTGTTATGTATCTCATACACTGTGGGAGTTAAACAAATAAAGGTCATTGATTACCTTGTTAGAATACATAAGAGTAACGTTCCTCTTAAAGACAATTTCATTATCAAAAGTAATAGAATAACTCTTATTCATCATATTAGAAATTAAAATTCCATCTTAAAATGGTACATATAATGTATCTGACAAAATCAACTTAATATCTGAAAACAACTAAGTTACCACTACTGATGGACTGCGCTTTTGCCTGGTTCTACCGAGGTCGGCGGACGTGGGAGTCCGTTGGGTCCGACCCTTTCGTAACTGGGGGCAAAGGCGTGCATCAACATTTTTTTTGTGTGGGTGTGCCAGATTTTCTATTTTACTTGGAATTGCAAGTGGTGATCCGGAGATCAACCTTCCCAAGTAAAAAGGAAATCAACTTCTTTCAAGTTTTCCATTGCACATATATTTAAGAAAAGAGACGTTTTCTTGATTTGCCGTGAAAGGCGATTTTTTTGGCATTTATAGCCGATTTTGGCATTTATAGCCGATTTATAATTCTTATCAATAATGAAATACAAGAGTTGTGATTTTTGTCTCTTTCAAAAAAAATACAAGCTACAATGAAAAGCAAGAAAAGGAGGATCTAACTTCTCAGGAGATTGTGGGGGACCCGTTCAGATTGACGGTTGCAAGCCATATGTGGACTTCGCCATCATCCATACAGATGAGAATGGAGGATGCTATTGATTCGCTTGACTTGGCTATAACCTCAGGTTTTTAGAGGACAAGGACCAAAAGGAGGTCCTATGTCCAATAAAAAGCTAAGTAGACGGGCTGAAAAGCCATGTCTAAGCCATTGGAGGCAGAAGGAGAAGGCAAGGACCCTGGGGGGGGACCCCCCAAGGGACTTTTGTCACCTTGTAGCGGTGGTCGGTGTAGAACTTTCGCAGAGTTTTCTTTCTTAGATTTCTGAGGATTTTCTGCAGTCCCTTGTGCTGTTGTCTGTGCTTTCTGTCTTTTTTTCTGTATCTCTGTCTTTTTTCTGTGTCTTTCTTCTTGGAGAGCTCTCCTATTTATAGGCTTTTAGGTAGCCATTTAGGAGGGTTTATGAGCCTTAATTGTCATAAAGCTACATAAAGGGAGGAGTTACAAGATTGAATTCTTTATTTTGTAACTCCTTTTTCTTGGCTTTTGATTGGCCGGAGGGGATTAAGGGTATTTAATCGCCTTTAATCGCCATGATGGGAGGAGTTTCATGGGTTAAATGCCATGAATCTCTTGACTTGTAACTCCCGAATGCTTGCTTCTGATTGGGCCGTCCAAAGAAATGGATTAATGACTATAATAAAGCTAGTCAATTAATCGCATTAAGTGGTCGCCAAGCAGTTGAAGAGTCGCGGGCAGTGCCGCGTCTTTTGGGATTCTTCTGGCGATGATCGTCGATGGATCTTCATGTAGATCGACATCGGATGACCATGTAACTTCAGGTGTTGGTTGCCAATAGCGGGTCGGTGCCATCTGTCCTGTCGATTTCTTGATCGGTCGGGTAGAAAGCACACTTTTTTTTGGTTGACTAGTTGGCGATCAATTTGATTTCGATACTCTTGATGATTAATCCGTGTTTTTGACGGATGTCAGAGGATTTGGTGTCTCAAAAGTATGAATTTTGGAAAATACCAGAGGCTGGACGCTTCGAATCGCGAAAAAACGGCGAAAAATGGGGTTTCCGGGGCCCACCGGGCGATCCCGGGCCCTAGGGTCGCAGGGGCCGGCGACCCTGGAGGGGGGGTTTTCCCCCTTTTGTCCCGTTTTGTGTCCGTTTTTGCTGTTTTTTCGATTCTTTTTTCTTCTGTATTTTTCCTTGACATTTTTGATCATTTATTGGCCTGATTTCCCTGTAGAAAATCTGATGAGAATCCTTGCATTTTATTTTGCTAAGTTTCCAATTTTCTGAGAAAGCCGAAGACTTTGTTGCGCAGAGCTGCCAGTTTTCCATCAGAATCTGAAACTGGGACAAACGATATCGGAATGACCTGAAATTTGGGGTGAAGCCTGCTGAGCAATAAATAAGACCAACCATAGGCTTTTGTTTGAGTTTTGAAGCCGTTTGGGGCCCTATCACCAGTAGACTTGCTTTTGTCGCGATGAAGATGTCGCGGCTTGATGTGCGGTCAACCGATGTCCGCTTGACTTGAAGTTTGACAGGGAACCTATTGGAGTCATTTTAAGATGTCCTATAGGCTCTGTCTTGGAAACCATAGTCCCGGGGAGCTTCGTCGCCGAGAGGCTTGATTTGGGTTCCGAGCGTCAAACTATGGTCAAATGTTGTCGAAATGACCTGAAATTTGACGTGTAGCCCTTTGTAAGCATTTTGAAGCCGTCCATGTGCTCTATCTGATGAGTGATGGCCTCGGTGGTTCTCGCCGCCGAGAGGCTTGATTTAGCTGTTCGAGGGTTGATGTAGGGTCAAACGTTGTCGTTTGACTCGGAACTTGACGTGGAGCCTTTTGGATGTATTTTGAGACCATCCATCGACTCTGATCGAAGATTTGGTGTCTCCGATGCTTTCGCCGCCGGGAGCTCCTTTTTCAGCTGCCGGAGAAGCGAAGTTAGGCCAAATGATTTTGAAATGGCCCGAAACTTCTTGTGTACTCCTCTTTTGGCTGTCTTGAAGGATCTTGCAGTTTTTGTTTGATTCTGACAAGATTTGATTTTTTGGAAGTAGCATTGCCTATTTATGGCAGGGTGCGACTTCATGTAGCTCTTTGGATCTTGAAGAGGCAAAGTGACATTTTTGGTGTCAACAACTACCACTGACACTGCTTCTGCCTTTGCTTCCGATCCCAAGTTAACAATGATTTCTTTGCCACTAATCCTCCTGGTTACCTGTAACTCCTGCAATTAATTACATATGTGATTAGTTGCACCGGAGTCTACATACCATGATTCTGAAATACCAGCTGCAAAACTAACTTCATAAACAAGTGACTCAATCATACATGAGGTCCTCTCCTTTGACAGAAAAACTGGACAATTCATCTTCCAATGTCCTGTCATACCACGGTGAAAACACTTTCCCTTTGCTCCCGTTTCCTTGGCCTTGGCCACACCACTAGTAGAACCATTCTCCACTTTAGGACCTTTGATGACTGATTTCTTCTTGCTATCCCGGTCTTTGCCTTTCGGCTAGGACCTAGCAAATGACTTATCTATCACGAGGGCAGTTGGTCTTTTCTTCATGATTTCCTCAAATACTACCAGCTGGCGAGACAGCCCAGCAATAGTCATTTCCAATTTAATATAATTGATCTCGAAATGTTTCAATGAGTCCGGTAGTGATTGAATGATCATGTCGATCTGTGATTTTGTATCAATCATAGCACCCAGTACATCTAACTCATTCAATGCCAACATCATTTTTAACAAATGTTTTTGTACTGGGGTACCCTCAGTCATCTTAGTTTTTATCAGCACTTTCATAGCAGCCTGCCTAGCAGGCCTGACCTGGTCTGCAAACATCTCCTTTAAGTTCGATATAATATCGTATGCTGACTTATAGGATTGATGCTATTCTTGCAACACACTAGACATAAATGCTTGTATAAAACATCTGGCTATCTCATTGTCTTTGGTCACTTAGTGTAAGCGTCTTTCTCATACTGTAGTATATCAGGCTCAGGCTCAGGCTCAGGCTCATGAAGGGAGGGTATGGTAAGGACATATCTGCATCCTGAAGCTGTCAGGATTATATCCAGGTTCCTTTTTCAGTCTACATAGTTGGATTCCATCCACTTGTTATGGTTGAGGATGGTCACAAGTGGATTGAAAGTATTCGAATTCATGCTAAATAAATAAAGCACATAACTATACATTCAATTAAACAAATATAAATGACATTGAGTTTTAGTATTCTACCAAATTCATGTGGGAATCCTCATAACCACTAAATTTAGAATACATTGGAATCCCAATCCCCTAGGACATGCTTCCTTGGGGAGTGCAAATGCCCCATAGATTGGTGTGGATCAAAGTTGTCAAAATTAAGATTAAGACTTACTATCCTTGATCCCCAATCATTCATTATCATCTAGGTATCTCATACCAAATAATGTATGACTCCCGATTAGCTTTGGTTTCTAAAATGCATGAGGCAAATCCTTGGGGATACTACATCATTATTTTAGTTAAGTGTGACCCACCAGCTAATATTGCATGACAACCGTAATGGGCAGCTCCTCCATGGGGAGTGAACCCCCACCACGTCTCACCAATACTATCCGTAGAAGATCCATATCTAGTAACAAGACAAATAAAAGCCCTCTGTGGGGAACGGCCGTTCTCTTGATGGCGCGAGGCTAATACTTTCCTTACAATGGACCTATGGTGGAAAACCATGGGGATTTCTCAATTTAAATGTCCCGCTCCCACTTAATATGTTAGAATTGAGGATTTTTATTAGGGCCCACATATATAAATATGAACATCAAATCATCTCATGATATGACCAAATTGGTTCCAAGTCAAGTTATTTTAGGAAAAGTCCAGTTTCTTAAATTAGTGTTACCAATGTGTCCATCTCATGGGTCATCAACACTAATTAGAACTCTTTCCAAAAATTAATTTGATTTGACCAATTTTAGTAACTTGCTATGTTTGGAACAGATTTGGAAACTTTCTGAATCAAGCATTCATCCATAAATAGAAAATGCTAAAATTAGAAACTAGTCCTCTCCTCCAAATGGCCTAAGCGGAATGATCTTCTTGGACTTCTAGACTTTTCAAAAATTTGGAATTACTCAAACTCTTTGGGTAACTTCAAAACTCTTTTGGTAACCTTCAAACTCTTTGATTAGGAGTCCAACTGCACTTTCTTTCTTCGTCTCGGACATCGCCAGAATTTACAAATTTAAAAAATTACATAAATTCCTATGTCTCTATAATGAGACTTACATGGTAATCTATTAATAAAAATAAAAAGGCCTCATAGGGAATTTCACCATGCCTTGCCCTAAACGGGGAAACCAAGGAAACCATGATGCCCTTTATAACTTGCCAAAAATAAACATTCAACCATAAAAGAAAGCATAATCTTGTGTGTGAGATCCCGACCCCCAGTTCTTTTGTTTAGTATTGTTTTAATCGTGGTTTAGCTTTTTAAGTGAGATTTGATTTAGTTTGACCTTGTTTTTGAGTTTGACTAGACTTTTCCATAGCCTTGAAGACCGTTGACTTTGGTTTGACCCGGTCCATATGATATGTATTTTTATGAGAAATTTCTCTTAATTTCTAAAAAAATTATGGATTTGGTGTATTTTGACTCATTTTATGAAGTTTAACAACTTTCATGTTTTGACCGTTTTGATTTGATGATCAGAAAACATGTTTTTCGAGGAAAAGGGCAAAATTGACCTTTCACACTAAATCTGTACTTGAATTTCAAAAATTTCAGAAATTGATGAAAATATACTTTTTCGAAATTAGATTTTTCGACGATCAATTTTGTCTTCTTCGTCGATCTCGTCCGGGACCCACAAATGACTGATCCAGCCATGTCAAATTTGAGACCAAATGGGACCCACTTCCCCACTTAAAACTAAACCAACGTGGGTTCTCTTCTTCACTTCCATTTTTCCCTGCTACAGCAGCTAAGAGAGTTCTTTCTTCTTCTCCATTGCAGCCACCTTCTCTCCTTTGCATGTTGAACTCCCTTGGCCAAAAATGAAGATTTGAGTGCACCAATCTCTCCCTCATCACCTAAGCTTTCTATTGATTCCATTTTCAAGGTGTGTGGGGAGATTTTCAGAACTCCAGGATTACACTAATCACAGCCATCAGATGAGACTAAGCATCCCCACGTGCCATCCGCGTGCCATCCACGTGGCACCAAACTCACCTCGGCTAATAGAGCAGAGGCCTCAGCCGAAGTCAAACAGCTCCAGGCCGCTAGCGCCGAGCTCGGCCACCCCATATGCCCATCTCGGCTGAGAGCTCCACCTCGGCTGAAGGAGCCGGGACGAAAGCCGAAGCAGGAAGGAGCCTCCACTCGCACCCCTCTTCCCCCACGTCATCAGGCACGTGGAGGAATAGGGGCGCGAGTGAGACAGATGCGACATCCAACCGTTCACAATCTTCGCCAGATCCCTGACAAGGCGGCATCCAGCGGCTGAAGCCACATCAGGGTAAGGCCCGAGGGCGGATCCGATGGTACCCCAACCGTCAAAGGCGCCCAACACGATCTGGCCCAACGTGACGCGCATTTAATGCAACTTGGGCTGATCCGACTGGCATTAAATGCAGAGTGGGCTGGATTGGACCACATTAATTGCAACGTGGGCTGATCATGACTTCCCAGTCGAATCATGGGACCCACACCAAGATATCGTCTAAGATATCTTCCAAATCGTCTATAAATAGAACTGCATTTCACATGCAAGGTACGCACAATTCATCCCACAGAGCTGTTACTCTGCCTCTCTTCTTCCTCTCCTTCCATTGTTCCAGTTCACTCACTGACTTTGGCATTGGAGAGCCTTGCGCCGCCCAGGCCAGGGTCCTCTGACTGTGTGTTCTTCTCTTTCAGGCTTTCGGACGGTTCGCAGTCGTCACCACGTTGGTTAAGTCCTCTAAGGCTCCCCAGTTATTGTGGGTCATAATTTTCTGCACCTACAATTGGCGCCGTCTGTGGGAAAGTAATATCCCAATCTTCCCAACCTTCCCAACCTTCTCAACCTCAATCTCCCAGAAGCCATGCCTCCGAAAGCTAGGAAAGGCGGAGAATCTTCGAGAGCAGCGCTCGAGCTGCCAGCACCATCGGCAGACGTCCCTCCTCAGGGGCGTTCCCGAACGGTGCATGGCACATCTGCAGGCGAGGGCCGCTTAGGCTCGCAGCTTTTCGTCGAGGTCCCCCTCCAAGAAGGACTCGAGGCCTCGTCCTCAGCAGACGAAGTTACGCCACCCCGACGCGACGAGCGTCGGCATGAGCGTCCTCGCAAAGATAAAGCCGTCGCCGTGGAAGAAGCGCGTCGAGTTCAACCTCCTGCCGCTGGAGGAGATGTCGCAGCTCAAAATGCTCTCCTCCAGAAGCAGGAGCGGTTAATCCGCGAGCTCCAGCAGCAGCTGAGAGCAGCGCAGACTGCCTCGCTGAGGCAAGTCTCTGATCCTCAGGGAAAGAAGAAGGACGCCCCCAGCAGGGCAGCCCAGCCTCCTCGCGAAGATCTCAGAAACCATCTGGACCACAAGCGGAGCCAGATCCATGACGAAGGCTCGAGCAACAGCCGAAGTCATCGCAGCCGCGATGGCCGAAACCATAGCCATCACAGCCCGAACCACTCCAAGCGAAAGTCAAGGGCCCAGACTCCAGAAAAGGATGACGAGCAGGAGCGATTTGACAAGCGCGTCAGGTTGGCTCTTCAGCGCAACCTGGACGTGCGGGACCAGAAGCAGATCTGTGGCCACACTGATCTAGGAGCCTCTCCCTTCACGAGGGACATCGAGCGCACCCCCTTGCCCAAAAGGTTCTCTGTCCCGCGGTTCGTCCCCTACGACGGACTGTCCGATCCATCTGCTCACCTCCGCCACTTTTCCCAGAAGATGTCCATCTGGGGAAACGAGGGCCACCTCAACTGCAAGATCTTCTCCTCCAGTTTGGGTGACCTCCCTCTGAAGTGGTTCTGCGCCCTCCCGGAGGAGTCAGTTTCGAGTTGGAAGGAGCTCCAGCTCTCCTTTCTGAAGAAGTTCCAAGCTTACAGCGCCGTCCCCAAGAAAGAAGGGGGCCTTCTCGCCCTGAGAATGAAGCAGGGTGAGACCCTCGCCAAGTTCGCCCGACGATTCTGGGCGGTTTACAGCCAGATCGAGGGCACTAGGGAAGAGATAGCGATCTACGCCGTGGTCCCCTGCCACGACCTCCGGAAGGACTTGGTCGGAGACCCTCCTGAGTCCATGCCAGAGCTAATGTCCCGGATAAAGCGCTTTGTCGCCCGGGAGGAAGATGAAATCCAGGCCCGGGAAGGGGACGAAAGACCCGAACCCGAGCGCAAGAGCAGCCAGCCTCGGCAGAGAGGCGGGGGGCCCTTTCAGAAGCAAGAGCCCAAGCAGGCCTGGTCTGCCAGTTCGGCGAAGCCTACGTCGTCCCGATCTGGGGGCACCTGGAGGCCCAGACCTCCCACCAGCGCCGGTCAGAGCGTCAACGTCGCCTTCAAGGAGCCGACGTACCGCATCCTGAACAAGATAAAGACCAAGCCGTTCTTCAAGTGGCCTCCGCCCTTGAAGAATGAGCCCACCACCGGCAGCCGAAGCAAGCTCTACTGCTCCTACCATAAGGGTAAAGGGCACGAGACCGAGGACTGCAATTCTCTGAAGTGGTACCTGGAGAAGCTAGCCAGCGAAGGCCACATTCCAGAGTTCGTCAAGGCCGATGATGCCGGCGGCAGCGAGGGCCGAGTTCACCAGAGCGCGGCTCGGGAACCAGACAGTGAGGATTCCGAGAAGATCATTAACGTGATCCATCTGGCGTCCTCAGTCCCTTCTCCCTCGTCTCGTGGAGGCTCGCAGGCCCGCGCCGAGGCCAGGCGAGTGTCGCATGGGAAGGAGGTGATGAAGGCCGAACTCGCACCGGCATCCAAGAGGGCCCGCCGCGACCGACCCGCAATCTCATTCTCAGATAAAGATCTGGAGGGAATCCAGCTCCCTCACAACGACCCCCTGCTCCTCACAATGAAGCTGAGAGACTTCACCGTGAAGAGGATCCTCGTCGACTCCGGCAGCTCTTCCGAGGTCCTCTACTACGATTGCTTCAAGAAGATGAACCTCTCGGAAGCAGACCTCACGGAGGTCCGTGCACCCCTGCTAGGGTTGTCCGCCACGCCAGTCTATCCCAAGGGTAGGATCACCTTGGAGACCCGGGTCGGCGGAGCCTCCGTGTTGGCCGACTTCCTGGTCGTGGACGCCCCTTCTCCCTACAACGTCATTTTGGGCAGAACGTGGCTCCACAAGTTGGAAGCAGTTCCTTCTTCCCTCCACCAGAAGCTGAAGTTCGTCCTCGAGAACAAGGAGGGCAAGATGGAAGTGGTCACGGTGGAGGGAGATCAGCAGCAGGCCAGGCAGTGCATGCTGGCCGCGGTCCCAGCAGTGAAAGAGCCCGAGCGCGTCAACCTCGCCGAATTCGAGAAAGGCCTAGATGAAATCGGCCGAGACCCCGAGAAGAAGAGCATTGAGGACCTGGCCGAGGTCAGGCTAAACTCGGCAGACCCAGATAGGTTCTTCCTGATCGGCACCCAGCTGCCAGACGAAAACAGAGGCGAACTCTAAAGGTTCCTGATGCAGAACGTCGATGTCTTTGCTTGGAGCCCAAGCGAAATGCCTGGGGTTGACCCAGAGGTCATGTGTCATAAGCTGAATGTGGACCCCAACCACAAACCAGTAGTGCAGAGGGCCCGAAGGACAGGGCTGCAGCAGACGGACGCGGTCGTCGAAGAGGTCGACAACCTGCTGAAGGCAGGAGCCATCCGGGAAGTCCAGTACCCGGTCTGGCTGGCCAACACGGTGGTGGTCAAGAAGAAAACTGGTAAATGGAGGGTGTACGTGGACTTCACGGACTTGAACAGGGCCTGCCCTAAAGACAGTTTCCCCCTCCCAAAGATTGACCAACTGATCGACGCCACCGCTGGTCACGACCGCATGAGCTTCCTCGACGCCTACAGAGGCTACCACCAGATCCCACTATTCGAGCCTGACGAGGAGAAAACGTCATTCATAACCCCCCGCGGCACTTATTGCTACAAGGTGATGCCCTTCGGGCTAAAGAACGCGGGGGCGACCTATCAGCACCTCGTGACAAAGATGTTCCAGGCTCAGCTCGGCCGAACGGTAGAGGTGTACATCGACGACATGGTCGTCAAATCAGTGCACTCCAGCGACCACCTGGCGGATCTCGGCCAAGTCTTCGACATCCTTCGCGCGTACAAGCTCAAGCTAAACGCTTCCAAGTGCGCCTTCGGCGTAGCCTCTGGCAAGTTCCTCGGCAGCTTGGTGACGCGGAGGAGGATAGAGGCTAATCCGGACCAAATCCTCGGAGCCCAGCACCTGGTGATCTTCAGCGATTCGCAACTGGTAACTAGCCAGCTTGCTGGAGATTACCAGGCCAGGGACGACAGGATGGCGGCCTACTTAGCCCTTGCGAAAAAACTGCTGTCTCATTTCCAGAAAGCCGAGGTCAGGCAAATATCCCGAGATACCAACACGCACGCTGATGCGCTTGCAAACCTGGCCTCCGCCGTCGAAGCAGGGAAGAAAAGAACCATCGAGGTTGGGTCAGTATCAAGGTCAAGCTTAGAGGTCCATTCATCTCGGCTTGTCCTCTGTGCTGATCTCGGCCCAAGCTGGATGGATCCAAGCATCGCCTACTTAAAGGATGACCAGCTCCCTGAAGACAAGACTGAAGCCCATAGGGTCAGACTCAAGGCAGCTCGATTCTAGCTCTCTCCCGAAGGTAAACTCTACAGGAAATCCTTCACAGGTCCATACCTCCAGTGCGTCCATCCGAGCAAGGTGGACGACTTCCTGTATGAGATCCACGAAGGAATCTGCGGCAGTCACATAGGAGGTCGATCACTGGCCTACAGAGCAATAAGCCAAGGTTACTGGTGGCCCTACATGCAGAAGGACGCACAGATTTACGCCAGGAAATGCGAGAAGTGCCAGAAGTTCTCCCACTCTCTCCACCAGCCAGCGCAAGATCTGAGTCCCCTCTCTAGTCCATGGCCCTGCGCTCAATGGGGCCTGGACATTGTGGGGCCTCTTCACCGAGCTCCAGGGCACAAGAGATGGCTGATAGTCGCTACAGACTACTTTACAAAATGGATAAAGGCTGAACCGTTGTCCTCAATCACGGATCGGGACTCCAGGAACTTCGTTTGGAAAAACATCCTAACGAGGTTTGGCATCCCCAGGACCCTGATTTTGGACAACGGGACTCAGTTCGACTCCAAGTCCTTCAGAGACTTCTGCCAAGAACACGGTATCAGAAACCATTACTCCACTCCGGCATATCCACAGAGTAATGGCCAGGCCGAAATTTCTAACAAAGTGATCCTGGATGGCCTGAAGAAGCGACTGGACAAGGCAAAGGGAAGGTGGACAGAGGAGCTTCCGAGCGTGCTATGGGCATACAGAACAACTCCAAGGAGGTCCACCTCGGCGACACCTTTCTCTCTGGCCTACGGGATGGAGGCGGTCATTCCTTTAGAAATCGGCCTTCCTACCCTGAGGACAGAGCTGGTCGACCTAGGCCGAAATGAGACGAACCTGGCAATGGAGCTGGAGCTGGCAGACGAGCGCCGAGAAGCAGCAGCCCTGCGACTGACCGATTATCAGCAGCGGTTAGCCAGGGCATACAATCAAAATGTCAAAGCAAGAAGATTCTCCGTGGGAGAGCTGGTTCTAAAGAAGGCCCTGCCAGCTGACAAAGAACCAAACGAAGGGAAGCTGGCTCCGAAATGGCATGGCCCGTTCAGGGTGGTCTCACTGGCAGGGAAATCAGCCTACAAGCTCGAAGACTTAAAGGGTAAGCCACTGCCGAGACCGTGGAATGCATCCCACCTCAAGAAATTCTATTTCTAAAGATGTAATGAATCCAGAATCAATGAAAGCAGCTTTTCGCCCTGTCATCAATCTGTCATCTCTCTTTGGCCGACTCCGGCAGCTCCAAGGGTCCAACGCCCTGGAAAAGGCCTCGAGTTCGAACACTCGGCCGAGTTCCTAAAGTCCGGGTTTTACCCCACTCCAAGGGTCCAACGCCCTGGAAAAGGCCTCGAGTTCGAACACTCGGCCAATTCCTAAAGTCCGGGTTTTACCCCACTCCAAGGGTCCAACGCCCTGGAAAAGGCCTCGAGTTCGAACACTCGGCCAATTCCTAAAGTCCGGGTTTTACCCCACTCCAAGGGTCCAACGCCCTGGAGAAGGCCTCGAGTTCGAACACTCGGCCAATTCCTAAAGTCCGGGTTTTACCCCACTCCAATGGTCCAACGCCCTGGAAAAGGCCTCGAGTTCGAACACTCGGCCAATTCCTAAAGTCCGGGTTTTACCCCACTCCAAGGGTCCAACGCCCTGGAAAAGGCCTCGAGTTCGAACACTCGGCCAATTCCTAAAGTCCGGGTTTTACCCCACTCCAAGGGTTCACAGCCCTGGAAAAGGCCTCGAGTTCGAACACTCGGCCGAATTCCTAAAGTCCGGGTTTTATCCCACTCAAGGGTCTACCGCCCTGGAAAAGGCCTCGAGTTCGAACACTCGGCCGAATTCCTAAAATCTGGGTTTATACACCCCTCAAAGACCGTTGCCGAACTCATGCTCACATAGCCGAGACCAGCGGAATTATGAATCCACCTCGGCGCAAGGCAGTTCGTCTCGGCCAAAGCCAGCCATTTCGGCCAAGGTCAGTTGTTAAAGAAGAAAGAACTGTGCAAGCACTGAAGCACAAAAAGGCAGCACAGAAACACAAATATCCCAAGACAGTGCAGGGAAAGTAAAAGAGAAGACAAAAAGCACCGCACACAATTCAAGTGATCGCAAATTTCTTCCTTTTTATTCATTGTAAACTGCTTCATTACAAGAGTTACAGAACAGAAAAAAAAATACAGAAAGGAGGATCGCAGTCCTCTAAAGATAGAAAATAAAGTGAAAGACTAGGAGACTCTGATCTTCACCGACTCTTCAGGCTGCAGGCTCGAAGACGCCGGTTCATTGCCTGGAGGTTCTGAGTGATCCTGAATTTCACAGAGCTCTATAATACGCCGTGGTTGGTCAGACCAAAGCATTCAGGATCCCCTCCAGTTCGGAGGCCCTAGACCTCGCTGAGCTCTTCAACACCCTCCGGTCAGTAAGACCAACCGAAGTTTGAAGAACCCCCAGGTCCAGCGGGGCCATAATCCCACCCCGCGTCCGGCGGTCGCTCAAGACCGTGCCAGACGTAGAGGGCCCGACCATCCCACAGTTGCAGAGGATTCCCCTGTAACCTGACCATGGACGATCGGCCATGAACCCGCGTTCAGAGAGCGCGTGGTCCACGGGGAGTTCCTTCAGAGGGCGCGCAGACCACGACGGGCTTCCCCCCTTGGAGAAAGCCGTCCACGGGCGCAGGGGTTCCCCCCGGATCAAATGCTTCTGAACACCCACTGGACATGGCTCCTACGTCTATGTGAATTAAACTGTCCTAATTCCTTTTCTTTTCTTCTCCCATGGCGAGCCTACCATCTCTATTTATAGGAAGAAGAAGGGCTCAGTCTCCAAAAGAAGTTATGGGGCGAAGTCTCCCACGCGCTACATGGGACGCACGTCTTCCTGTCTGTTGACCAGCGATCCCTGTGGCGCCACGTGGAGACATCCGCCCATTTCCCTCATCGGCCGTATCACCATGCTTACTGCTATTTATGGCCTCTAGAATACGGAGAATCGGCACGGACAGCTATAAGGACTGTTTGACTCTCTCTACCTCGAGGGTCACGCGTCACAGTAAATGCATTCAATACCATTCAATAGCACATCCAGAAGCAAAAGAAAGAAAAATGTAGGGAAAAGTGCACAAGTAAAGAAGCCCATCTTTCATTAATAGCAGAGAGTATTACAAGGCTGAAAGAAAAAGTATTACATATCAAAAGGCCAAAGGAAGAAAAAGGAGCAAGGCTACTGTGGTTTCGGCGACTCCACCAGGTCGATCACCATATCTGCTGAACCAGTGGCTTCGGCCGAAACCGTGACCTTGCTTGGAGCGTCGCTGGCAGAAGGGGCTTCAACCGGTACCTCAGCCGAAGCAGGGGCAGAGGAGGCCTCACCTTGGGGCACGGCCGAAGCGTCGCTGGCGACCGGGGCATCGCTCGGGGCCGGGGCAGCTGGAGCGTCGTCTGGAGCAGGAACGACTGCAGGAGCTTCGTCAGGGGTACTTCCAGCCGCAGGAGCGGAGCTCGGCTCAGGAGCCGGGTCCGAGTACTTCGGCAGGTCCCGATAGACAGGGTGGTCTTCAGGGACCCCCGCACGTCTCAGTGCGGCCAGGCATCCTTCCTCGAACAGAATGGAGGTGATCTCCTCCACCTGCTTCTCATATAGCTCCGTGGCATGGTCCACCCCATTCTGGAAAGCGGATTGGACCTCGGACAGAAGGGAGGCCTTCTCCTTTTCCAGCTCGGTGTTCGCCATTTTCAGCTTCTCCCTTTCAGCGCGTCCGGCCAGCACCTCCCCGCGCAACTTCGTCCCCTCGGCCGCCGATTCAGCCTTCGACCTGGCCAACTCCGACTCTAGCTCGACGGTCCTCTTGTTCCTCGCCCAGACTTCGTCTTTCAAGTGATTAGCTCTCGACGTGAGCTCGGCGACATCAGCCAGAGCCGACGCCAGCCGAGCAGACTCTTCAGCGCTGGCCTTCTTCAGCCCCTCCATTCCCTTCTTCAGCTCTTCTATCTCCTTCTTCAGCCTCTCCCTCTCAGACTCCAGCTGAGTGACCCTTGCAGCATTCCTGTCGCTCCTCCCCACCACAGGTCAGGAGCCTCTGCACGTTCTGCAAATGGAAAAAGTGGGTCAAACCGCGGCAGTCGAGCTAAATTACTTGGAAGAAACACGCTGAAAACACTTACCAGAAGGTTAGCCTGGATCGCTGAAACCATCAGGCTCTCGTTGTCGAACCTCTCGTGCGTCTCCATGTCCCGCGGCAGAGCGCAGACCTTGGCAAGAGCTCCGATGACGTCGGCGTTCCCCATCAGTCGATCCTCGACGTTCAGGGGCTTACCGGGTTGCGTTTCCATCCTCGGTCTCCATGGCGCTGGGGCAGTTCGGGGTCCGGAGGCCGATCCAGACCCTTGCCCCGCCGAGATGGT
The DNA here is from genome assembly GCA_012931725.1 of Litsea cubeba. NCBI lineage: Eukaryota > Viridiplantae > Streptophyta > Magnoliopsida > Laurales > Lauraceae > Litsea > Litsea cubeba. The sequence continues at coordinate 104,762,377 of CM022946.1, forward strand.
GAGCTCACGGGTCGTCCCGCCGGTCGACTTGCTGGCCGGCACACTCTTCTCAGCTGGTGCACTCTTTTCAGCTGGAGCCTTGACTCCGGGGGCCCGCGCAGGGGTTTTGCCCTTCGGAGGCTGTTCAGCCCCCAAGTCCTTCTCCCCCGCCTTGGACTTCTTCCTGGGCGGGGACCCCTCCTTCGAGCGATCCGGCGAGCGTCGCCGAACTCCCCCGCTCGGAGCGGGGGCAGGAGCAGAAGAAGCGCTAGCACCCCCCGAGCCCGAAGCCGAGCGGGTACTGGCAGATGATGGCGCCCCAGAAGATGATGACCTCAGCCTGAACTTGGCCGCCAGGTCCTTCACAACTGGATCCCTTGAGCTTCCCTCCATGCCTTCTTCTCGATCGGAAGAATAAGCGCCCACTATCTGCGTCAGGTTCGGTGGCTCCGAACTAGAAGTGGACGCCTCGGCACCAGATGCAGCTCGGCTCGCAGCAGGATCGGTCAAAGGGATCCCGGCAGGCACTACAACGGAGACGGTAGGACGATCAAGGTGCGCTTCGTCCACCTCGTCTACTCTGGTTCTCCTGTAGTGACCACGGTACCTCGGCGTGTAACCGAGCAGCTTCCACGCCGACCTGGTCTCGTGCCCCTTGTATCTTTCAACGTTGTTGATGTCGTCGGCGTTTCTCCTCCAACCTTCACTCGCAGCCCGGCGTCGCCTCGCGCCTGCCTCTGCACAACAGACAATTAAGAGTGTCAGCTCGGCATCATCGAGATCAAGCAAAGCAGGTAAGAGAAAAGGAGCGGTGTTTACTTGGGACAGTCCGGGGCGACGTGGGACCATCAGCCTCCTACTCTCGCCAGCGCCGAACTCCCAGTCCCCCGACACACAGAATAAAGCTTCTTCGGCATTCTTACTCGAATCCTCCAAGGCCAGGACGAAGCCTCTTCGCTGCGGCTTCACCCGGAGATAATATTTCCCTTCCCCAGCCTTGCAGATATCGTAGGTGTCCTCGATATCGTGGACACCTAGGTCAGTCCCCAGAATCTCATTCAGCTTCGTCGTGCCCATAATGACCTTATAGCCATTGGGCATCAGCTGGCACGGGGTAAGGGACCAGCTACTGAGGCAAGCCCTAAGCAGGGGGTGCAGAGGAAATCTGACCCCGCCCTCGATCACGGAGATCAGAGGGAACGGCATCCAGCCGCAGGACCAGCGCATCGTGGCATAGTCGACGGAGTCCGCCGGCTTGAGGAGGACTCCCTCCGGAATATTGTAAGCGGCCCTAAATCTGGCTATGCCCTCTTCGGTATCTAAATCGAACCTAGGGGTGCCCATGTCTGAAAAAGGGGTGACAACAAAAGCTAAACCCTAAAAGTCGCGAAACCCCAAAGAAAAGCTAGACAGAGGCACGAAGCAACTTACAGAGACAAAGGGGCAACTCAAGAACAGGTCCGAGCACGTCCTATGGTCGTCCTCGCTAGAAAGATCTCGAGCAGCAGAGCAGAAATCAAAGACGAAGGCGAAGGCAAAAGGAAATCAGAAACAAGAAAGGAAGAAGACGACCCTATTTATGGAAAGGGGAACCCTCGGCGCGCGCTACTTTCGAAATTCGAAAGGACAGATTTTGCGATCCGCGCCCGTTCCATCAATAAGACAGCGCAATCAGTGAAGAGGCTACGCGTGTAGCCGTCGACTCGCTTCCCAGGACAGATAGGGCAGAGCATTTACTACTTCAGAAAAGTTGAAACGACACCAGGCAATGATCGCCGCATCCCCAGACGAGTTTTCTAGCTTCCGACCACTAAAAGCTAGGACGCTTAAGAGGTCAAAAGCTAGGGGGCAATTGTGTGGGGAGATTTTCAGAACTCCAGGATTACGCTAATCACAGCCATCAGATGAGACTAAGCACTCTCACGTGCCATCCGCGTGCCATCCACGTGGCACCAAACTCACCTCGGCTAACAGAGCAGAGGCCTCAGCCGAAGTCAAACAGCTCCAGGCCGCTAGCGCCGAGCTCGGCCACCCCATGTGCCCATCTCGACTGAGAGCTCCACCTCGGCTGAAGGAGCCGGGAGGAAAACCGAAGCAGGAAGGAGCCTCCACTCGTGCCCCTCTTCCCCCACGTCATCAGGCACGTGGAGGAATAGGGGCGCGAGCTAGTGAGACAGATGCGACATCCAACCGTTCACAATCTTCGCCAGATCCCTGACAAGGCGGCATCCAGCGGCTGAAGCCACATCAGGGTAAGGCCCGAGGGCGGATCCGATGGTACCCCAACCGTCAAAGGCGCCCAACACGATCTAGCCCAACGTGACGCGCATTTAATGCAACGTGGGCTGATCCGACTGGCATTAAATGCAGAGTGGGCTGGATTGGACCGCATTAATTGCAACGTGGGCTGATCATGACTTCCCAGTCGAATCATGGGACCCACACCAAGATATCGTCTAAGATATCTTCCAAATCGTCTATAAATAGAACTGCATTTCACATGCAAGGTACGCACAATTCATCCCACAGAGCTGTTACTCTGCCTCTCTTCTTCCTCTCCTTCCATTGTTCCAGTTCACTCACTGACTTTGGCATCGGAGAGCCTTGCGCCGCCCAGGCCAGGGTCCTCTGACCGTGTGTTCTTCTCTTTCAGGCTTTCGGATGGTTCGCAGTCGTCACCACGTTGGTTAAGTCCTCTAAGGCTCCCCAGTTATTGTGGGTCATTATTTTCTGCACCTACACAAGGGATTTCAGCTGGACCCATCTTCCTCACCAAACATTTCTTGCTGATCTCTGCACTTTCAGGTGAGGCTTGGCTTTCTCCTCCTAGCCTTGGGTTCTTTAGACCCTTTTGAAGCTTTTTAGCATGCATGCAAGGTGGTTCTTGAAGAACCCCTTTTATTTCAAAAATCTGGATTTCTTTTGAGTGGGTTTTTCCATGGTTTTTGTAGCTTGGAGTTGGGCTGAGGGAAGAGATTTCTGGGAGGAAACCTTAGATCCTTTTGGAGTGGAGGCAAGTGAATAAATGGATTGGAATGCATGCTTTTGAATCTTGTCTATTTATAAATTCCGATTTGAAAATTTGGTTCATTTGAATGATTGTTTTAGCCATGTAAGGTCTGATTTACAGAAGTTTTCTAGCATTAAAATTTAGTTCAGTCTTGTTAAATGATTTTGTTTATATTAGCATGAAAGTTTTTGATGTTTGCTAATGTTTATAATGCTGGAAAACCATCTCTAAATCTCAGTTTTTCATCTTAGTTAAGGTCTGAAATTCTGCAACAAATTTGTGCATAGAATTGTCATCTTGGATTTCTTTTGTATTTTCCTATGATTAGTGCTTGATCTCTATATTAAGCTTATGCATGGAATGAGACTTTTTATATGATGTTGAATGGAAATTGGAATGAGAATGAACATTGAAAAACTCAGAAGAAAGGAAAAATGCAAAAAAGGATGGAAACTGGGCGTGGAGCAACCTAATTCCAGCTGCTGGAAGGGTCCGCTCGAGCGGACTCAAGCCCGCTCGAGCAGGCCCAGTCACTGCCTTATTGATTTTCCGTGCCCCTTTTTAATGATTTTCTAATACAATTGGGCTGATTTAAAAACCTGTTTTGTGGGTCATTAAAGGTTCAGTTTTGGGCTGTTTTAAAGTTTGTTTTGTGGGCCATCTGAGGTTCAGTTTGGGCTGACTTAAAAACCTGTTTTGTGGGTCATTAAAGGTTCAGTTTTGGGCTGTTTTAAAGTTTGTTTTGTGGGCCATCTGTGGTTCAGTTTTGGGCTGATTTAAAAACCTGTTTTGTGGGCCATTCAAGATTAGTTTTGGGCTATGTTAAAACTTGTTTTGTGGGCTATTCAAGGTCAGTTTTTGGACTGTTATTAAGGACTGTTTTGGGCTCGGTTTAAGGCCAACTATAGGCATGTTTTAAAGAGATTTGGGATTACTTGTGATGTTTGGAAAATTGTGAAATGGGAATGGGAATGAGGTGAGAATGAGCATATGTGAAATTATCCGGGAACCCTTCAAGTCTCAATACGCACTTTATCATTTAAATATTATGGATTTTCATTGGCATCAAACGCACTCTTTATTAATCAATGTTTAAAGGTTAAATGTGTATTGGGATGGTTCTTTGGTAAGTCATTAAGTCATTCTCCACTATCCATTCCATTTCAAGTCATAGAATGTATTTGCATTTGTATTCTTTGGTAAACTAATTTAAATAGCATCGGTGATTTGTTATAAAATCATGTGGTTTCCCATGTTCGAAAGGGTTGATCGTATGATTTTATACAATTCACTTTGATGTGTATTTGAACGGTTTACCATGGATATTCGTATGTTTTCTCCGATTCGATTTGAAAAGAGATTGGAGTGGTTTGTCACATTCGGGATTTCTTCGATGAGACTATTATTTTGTTAAGACTAGTATTTTGAAAATGAAACCTTGAGGCAAGACGGGGCCAGAGCTTTGTAGTGTGAGCCCCTGAGCCAAAGGGATTAGTATTATGGTTTGATTCGTATCGGTTCGAGTTTTGAAAACTAAAGGCACCACTAGGCTTAGGTCACCTTGTCGGGCTGATCACCCGGCTTGGGATCTTTAATCTGTCCGCCAGCTGCAGCTTGGATTCTGTCTGTACCGACCATGGCAACGGTTTCTATCTGCCGGTCCCATTTGTATGGCTACGGTTCTGATTTTGATCTGCCGGTCCCATTTGTATGGCTACGGTTCTGATCCTATTTCCGGTCCCACATTTAGTGGCTTCGGCTCTGTCTGCTCTTGTTACTTCGGTAATAGGAGAATTTAGCTATGTGTGGTTGCCAGTGTTTTATCTGCATATTACTTTATTTTATGATTCTTGTTGTTTATACTCTTCATGCTTTGATTTGGTTAATGTTTACGATATCGATCATTTATCATATTGTCGCTACTATTCAGGATTTGAAATGTATTTTCGACTATTAAATGTTTTATTAGGCTGTTACCTTTTCGAGATATTTATGCTCAGAGTCTGTTCATTTATTCGCTTTGTTATTTATGTTCGGTCTTTCGATCGTTTAGCCTGATTTATTGTCGTTATTGTTTAGACTCTTTAAATGGATTTACGATGATTTCATAAGGTTTTACGAATGCTCTTTGGGTTCATATTATTTGTTTATTTGCTTGCCAGACCGTCGTGTCTGACCCTGTTTGTTTGGTGCCAGTTTCTTCTCTTTCTGTTTTTAGGAGTTTGATCGGAGGAGGCGGTGGGACCGCCGGTCTGACGTGAGAGGCTGCCCATTGATATCATCTAGATGTCAAGCTTGGCACCAGAGTTCGTATCAAAATGTTGGGGTAGTAGTTCTGTTTAGATGGTTATATTTGTATGGCTTTGTTAGCCTTTTTCATTGGGTTTGTAATTAAGACATTTGTTAATTGTAACTTGAATATGTGGGAATTAAATAGTCTTGTTACTACCAGCTCAGTGTGCTTTGATATATGACTTGTGCCAGTCTGATTATGTGATGGCCATATGATGTTGGTTGAGTGCGACACGGAACCCGATGGCCACGAATTCCGAGTCGTAACACCATGTTTAGCTTCCGCGAAAAATATACTCTGATCGTGATGGAATTTGATTATCCTCATTCACGCAGATCTTGGGAAACATAACAAAAAGTTTCAATTTATCCCAAAATTTCGCACTCCGGGATCGGTCCACTGCAGGGCCCGGTTTCGGGGCGTGACATTGTGGGCCATATGGAGAGGACAAGATCACCTGCAAGTTAGCATCTCATACAACCATACAAATCACACAAATAGGCTGCCAAACAATACTAGAAAAATAGGACATAAAAGATAACTCGAAATCGAAAAATCCGATTTTGCACCGTACTGTGCAGTGCCTTCGGTCGACCGGCCAGAAGGCTCGGTTGACCGAACTGCATGTACGCGGTCGACCGAACATGGATCTCGGTCGACCGAACTAACGTGGACCTACAAGTTGGGTTTTTCTATTTCATGTCCAATCTTCTCCAAATCACTTCTAAAGTGTTCCAATGGCTTCCTATCATCCATCCAACATTATTAAACCACTTTATGACAATCCAAATATAGATCTACTAATTAAACAAGCAAATCTATCAAAATTGATCCCGACATAGCCCTTGCTCTATCCTCTTCGCATCTCATGCTTATATTAGAACAAGCTTACTGATCTAATATGATTAGAGATGAGGTAAGGCTTTGATACCAATTGTTGGAAATAGGTGGGCTTTTAGGATAGGTTTCAAAAACTTTTGACCCACTTGATGTAGGGATCAACTATCCAGAAGGCTACAAAACCCAATCCAGGATGCAAACCCTCAATCTCACATATCAAGATCAATAAATCAATCTATCTAAAAGATAGAACCAGCAACATATAAGCTACAAATAAATCTGCAATATACAAGAAAGTAGATTATACCTTTGGAGCTCGGTTGTGCTCTAATGGAGAATTTGTTACTTTCTTTGATGACGAACTCTTTCAAATATCAAATAGGATCTCCAAGACCCCTTGATCTTCCACGCTATGACCCGTATCAAATTCTCTTTTTCTTAAGAAGATGGTGGGATCTCCAAGAGAAAACTACTAGGAAACTCAAAGGAGGAACTAGAAGAGAAGATGTGTGCAACACTTGCACAAAAGGGAGAGGTGGACGTGCAACAACTTGCACAAGGGAGATGTGGACGTCCAACACTTGGACTTGATTTTCCTTGGGTGTGAATCCCAATGTATGCAACTAGTAGTGGACGTCCAACCCTTGGTTCCTCTATTTATAGCTTTTACAAGCCCCACTTACTAATTTCCATTAGAAGTCTTACTTCCAAAAAATTAGTAACTATCTCTTCTTACTTAATTACAATAGAAGTCTTACTTCCATTAATTAATTAGTAACTTACCATATCATAATTAGAAGTCTCACTTCAACTATAATTGGTAACTTTCTAATTCCTTTCTAATTAAAATAGAAGTCTCACTTCTACTAAAATTAGTAAGTTTACTATTACCACTATTAGAAGTCCAACTTAAAATAGAAATAGTAACTTTCCTTTTAGAGTTCAACTAGAATTACAAAGTTTCTAATAATTGGGCTAGCGTGGGGACCACTAGGGATTCCTTAGAAAGCTGGCTCCAACTGGGACTCGCGACCCCACATCTCATGTGTAATCCGGGCCCACAGTTAATTGCAAATAACTCCACTATATAAATGCAATTGAACTCTAGTCTTAGGAATATTACATTGAAGACGCTAAACTTCCCTATTACCACATGTAGGCCCCTCTAACAATATCCATGGATCAACTGGACCTATCTTCCAAACTAGATCCATATCTTATTATCCTTGAGCCCCAATTAATTATAATGATCATAGGTACCTTTCCAATTAACTCTTAATCGGAATAGGTGCGCACTTACCAATGATAAATCCATAATTGGCACAGGGGAATATTAGAGATAGATTCCATCTTCACCATTGAATGTTCCCACAGCTCCACTACCACTTGCCCAAATCACCGAGGTGTTGACCTACAGTTGGCCTCACTCATTGGTGACTCAAAGCAAATGAATAGATAGAAACTTGAGTTCATTAATATCTCAGGATTGAGAGCTTACTGCTAGGGAATTATGAGAGCAGACCTTAATGTAAAGTAGTGTTCATAAGGTGCATCTCATGGTCCTTCAATACATCCAATGTACCAGCACTATGATCCAGAATCTTCCATTCTGATGATCGAGACAAATCACACTTCTCGTAGTGATCAGAGTACTGCAACCTTATCATTATGAGATGTCCAGTCTCATCACTAGTTGTGAAGATATTTAAGTATAAGATTTACTACACATGTCTCCCGTATGTGGATCTCATCCATACACATGTGTTACATCTAATATACTTATGGACTCCAGTTCATCTCATGAACCATCATATCACTCGTATTGGTTATGTGCAAATATATAATAAAACACCATTCATCTCATGAAAGGAAAACAAGAATATATTGATAAATAAAGAACTTAATCAATTTATTTCATCAATCTAATGGATTGAGTCCATAAAACTAACAAATACCGGAAAATGAAAGGGGGAAAGACAATTCTACCGAATGAAAATGAAGTCCAAGTTTTAATCTTGTGAACAACAACAGTAATAGTAATAATAACAAAAGAAAAAAAAATCAAGTCCAAGTTCCAATCCATATGGTATTTCCTAACCCACAATAGTAATAGTAATTAATTCTTTGTTGTCATGGCTATAAGCCAATCAAGATCATTTGCCCGTGCAAGATGGAAATTGAACCGACATCACCTGGCAGTTTCCAACCCAAAATTCCTCTACCCAGACCCAATTCCTATACCCCAGATACAAGTGAAAAAATACTAAATAAACAAACAAATAAAAGAGCTAGGTTTATACACATTTGAGTGTCTGAGTTGAGAATATGTAGTTTTTGACACCGATCAATCCCAATATATTTTATTTTTCTTACAAGAACTGTGAAAAAACCTTATTATGAAACAATATGAAAATCTAAGAACAACAACATCAATCCCAATATGAAAACTCAATATCATTTGCACGATTAAAAAAAAGAAAAAAAAAAGAACAACTACTTACTTGTTTTATCTAAAAACTGGTTAAAAATACAAATGTAAGCTGCCTATAATTCATTAATTAGATTAAAGAAGGTATGGATACAGGTGTCTAGGTATTATGCAAATACAAATGCCAGTGCAACAATTTGTAGAAGTGGGGATAAGACTCCTCATTTTCTGAATCACATGGATACAAATTATTATGACATAAATGTAGTTTATTCTTTATACAAGTATCCAGCATAATAGACGCCGAGAACAAAGATCAGATACAATAGGCTCTCTAAATTCAAACAAATTTTACAGAAATTCCCTAGAAGCACATCTCCAAGCTAGGCCATACAGTGTTAGGTGCTATTCTAAACAAAGAGCACATCCAGAGTTCACAATCCTAGTTGTAGAAACAGAGTACAAATTTAAGGAGAAGGTGATCTCTCAGTCAACTTTTTAGATTGCCACTCTATAAAGTTTAAACCCATCATATCACATCATCATCATTATCATTATCATCATCATCATTGCCTTAATCTATCAGTATGCATCAGCCTTCACTGATAGATGCTCCATCTTTGTGACATTCCAGAACCATAATTGTTGTAAACCCAAATTTCTAAACAACACAGATGTGGAAATCAACCCCAATCCATGGAATGCAAAAAAGAAATCTAATTTACAACATATTGAAGAAAGAAAATAAAAAAAAAGACTCCATCTTTGTGACAATACAGAACTGTAAGACAGCAAACTGAGATTTTGTTTTAGAGAAAGATTGAAAAACCATACCATGATATCAATCAGTGTCGCTTTTCTTTTTCTGTGTTTATGGCCTTGTATTCAGAGCAACAAGTGATACCAATGAAAGAAATGGAAGGAGAAGAAGGTAGGTAGGGCCCACATACCTGGGCGTCGAAGGACCTGCTGCTCCTCTCCCTTCCTTTCTCCTCCTCTTTCCCCCTTCTCTATTACTTTCCTGAACACACCTCACCAGAAGGACCCACAAGCGAGGGGTGTTGCGCGCTGTCATCGAGAGAGAGAGAGACTACTGATGCGAGAGAAAGATGAGATCCAGGGAGGCGAGGAGCGGTGTGGAGGAGCCTTTGGGAGAGAGAAGAACTAGAGCATTTTAGGGCATTTCTGTCTCCAAACCGATTTCTTCTTCTTCTTCTTTTCATTCTGGCGGGCTTTGAAAAGTTTTCATTCACTTGGTCCACCTCAGTGCCACATGGACTTCCACATGGGATCGGTCCCCAAATCGGGCTATGGAGTCGGTCTGCATAGACTAATTGTTATGTTTATGCACTGCAAATCAAAATATTCATGCGTTCAAAAGTTTATGTGGGAGTTTTTTCAATTCGTAATCCGACAGCAAGTTGGTATATAATGGAAATAGGAAACTTGGTATATAAAATGTGAGGGGGGGGGGTAGAAAGAGAGTTCTTGTAGAAAGGAAGAAGTAAAACTTTAAAAAGTGGAGAGTAAAGGTAAATGGTTTGATGTAATAAAGAGAGAAGTAGGTAGCTGTATGAGATAAGTAGTGAGAGAAAGAATGTGGAATATTTGAAAAACAAAAGTGATAACTCTCAATCAAAATTACAACTTACAGCCAAAAATAAAGCCAAAACCGTTGGCTTTAATATATTATAATCGGTCCTTTCTCGTAGTAGTGGTTCTTCTAACACATTTATCAGGATCCTCTTTAAGTGTCTACTCATGCAATCAATGAGTGAGAAAACGCAAAACTCTATAGTGGATCTCACATTTTGAAAATCTAAACGACTCCAAGTATTTATCTGAATCCTCGAAAGGCCTATTTGCTTGCATAGAATGCATAAAAATTAAATGCATATGAATTGAACATATAAGAATTTGTAGTCAAATATGTTCCATGGAAGGATTACTAAAGAGGTGAGAGGTGAAGGACATGAGGTGAGGGATGAAGGATATTAGGTACCAATGTAGATGAGAACTTGGTTTTTCAAAGATTTTGAATTATTAGGGTGATGGCTTAGTACTCATTTTCCATCTTCCCTTTATTCAATTTCCTTTTAAGGAGAGATTTTTTTATGGCCATTTAATTTTATATTCATCTTTTGATTCTTCATTTTTAACCAATGATACAAATACAATGTCATATAATATCCCTAGGATTTCAGTTACATGAAATAAACATGCCCTTGTTCACATAAATACATAAGAATTCATGGCCACATAAGCTCCATTGAAAGATTATTAAAAAGTTGAGGGGTGAGGGATATGAGGTGAAGTGAAGGATATAAGGTGGAATGTAGATAGGACCTTGACTTTCCTAGGTATTGAACTACTAGGATGATGGCTGGGGATTTATTTCCTATCTTCCCTTGATTTAATCTCCATTAAATGTGAAGTTATTTGATGGTAAAATTTTTTGGATATTACCTTAGGTTTTTCATTTTTAATCATTTATATTTGCATTTTAGTAAAAAAAAATCCATGAGACAAATAGGAGCATGTCACTTTTCTCTTTAGTAAGCCACTCAAAGGCTCTGGACTCCTTAAAATGTTACATCCATGAAAGCTACGAAAACAAAGCGAAAATAATAAATAGACTTGCTCATGTAAATCATATTATCTAATCAACTTAAGTAAAATTCCAGCCTTAAAGAACAACAAAAATAACATAAATTAGGGCGCACATTTATTTGTATGAAATTGAATTCCTAATATTTCTTGGTAAAATGGTTCCAATAAAGGAATATTTAAGATGCTAAGGGTGAAAGGTGGTAATGTAGATGGAACTCTTGGATTTTTTATAGATTTAATTTATTAGGAAGATGGATGAGTAGTCATTTTTCATTAGAAAGGAGATTATTTAATGACCTTAATCTTTGTTTCCTCAATGGGAGCCACTTTGATTGGAATACATTTCTAGAATTCTTAGGATTTCAATTCTATGCAAATAAACAAGTCTTTAGTAGGATAAATTTATAGTAAAAGTAAATATCAGTTAAAATAGAACATGGTTCATTGCATATGAGAAATAAGAACATTTTTAGAATTAGCCATACAAAATTTTAAGAGAAAAATCAAACCCAAACCACTCAATGTTGCCTAATGTAGTGCATGTCATGAAATGGATGGGAAGTAGAAGGTTTATAATTTGATTGTCTATTTAATTATTTTTCATTAGATAGCAGAAGATTTTTTAATAGACTTAATTTTTCCTAAATGTCTAGACTTTAGTTCTTTGATATCTGATTTTGCGAGTGGGCCCTACAAACTCTATCATAATTGTTGAAGTAGGTAGGCCTCATGGATAAGTATTCAAGACTTTTGACCCACTTGATTTAGGGATCAAATATCCATAAGGCCAAGAACCCAAGCCCAAGATCTAAAAACCTAATCTCATGCATTAAGATCAAACATCCATCAAGAAGATAGATCAAGAAACAACAAGCGTAACTAGATCTACTAATTCAAATAGATAATTGATTTATGCCTTTGGAACTTGGTTATACTCTAATCGAGAACTTGATCTCTACGAAAAACTCTTTTCGCAAACTTTGATCTCCCTAATAAGAGAGGGTTACTAAGAATGGAAGTGAGACTTCTAATCTTGGTCTAAGAAGTGGTCATAAACTATAAATAAGATGTGAGGGTTAGATATCTTTATACAACAATTATCTCTCAAGTTCCTCTCTCTCACTCTCTCTTCCTCCTCTCTCTCCTCTGGATTCCTACTAGAGATCTAGGGTTGTCTTCTACTTGGAGATCCCACCTTTCTCCTTTAAAAGTTCTCTAAGAGGGTAATAGCGTGGAAGAACACAAAGGACATAATATAAAATGGGAATTTTACTGGAAAAGTGCCCTTAAAGTGGATGAAGACAAAAAAGGCCCTTAAATTTGAATATAGACCATAAAGTCCCTCCGCCACTTTTTTAATTTATTTTATTGTTTTGCTCATATTGCTGCTTGTGTCATCTTCCTCACGCACGTTCGAGGCTGCTTTGACAAGGTTGATTCGCCCCTTGGGCTTCCGATTGTTCAAATTCTTTCCTAAAGATGAGTTTCTAAGATGGAAACAAAATCCCTCAACGAATTTGAAAGGAAGAGAAGAGAAAAAAGTGAAAATCTTTACAAGTTCCTTCGACAGTTGTGGTTGTGGGGGTTTGGCAAGCTTTTGACCCAAGGATTCTACAAATCTCATTCCTGGAAATCAGAGATGGTTGCAAGGAAAGGAAGACAGTACAAGGGTGCATGGGTTTGCTTGGCGTTGACTTATGTTTTTTAAGAAGAACTAGAAACGAGAGAGAGATGGGTTGTCTTTGGATGTAGGTGGGCGTTTGGTAGTGGTGACAATGTTGCACGTGCGTCGATCAAGTTTGTTTGATTGCTTGATTTGCAGGTTTGGAAATGATTTGAGAAAACAAGGTGGGTCCTCCCTCAATTGAATGGGTGAAGAGTTAACATGGAAAGTGGAGAAGAAGATGATACAATTAAAACAGCGATCGCTACTTGGCAAAAATTAAGAAAAAAAACCCCAAAAAGGCCCTAAAGTACAAGTTTGGTGCTTGAAAAACTTTGAGGACCTTTTTAGTCTCCACCCAGTTTAAGGGGGTTTTTCCAAAAAAATCCCCATATACACAATGGCACGTACAATGAAAAGTCTAGACAAGTGTAATTGCAACATAGTTATGTGAGACAATTACTCGATGGAGGAGTAATTTCAATTGATTATGAGAAATCAAGGGGTAATTTAGCAGATCCTTTGGCAAAAGGCCTTGCAAGGGAGAAAATAAAAGAAACGACTAAAGGGATGGGTCTTAAGCCCATAATTCATCAATAATGGGAACCCAACCTAATGACCGGAGATCCTGAGAACTTGGTTCAATGGGGAAAACAAGTTATCCTGATGATGTGAACTCCTGACAAATGGAGTATGTTTTTTCTCTGAACTCATCCTTGTTGTGCGAGATCACTTGTTAGTACATAACCTGTAGCGAATGAGGTTTGATTTAATCCTTAATGAGATTTATAACTTATATGGTGGGGTGTGCAGCTGAGGAGCACTCTTGATAGACTCACTATATGAGTGTGGAAGTGGGGCTGCTTCCTATGAGAATTTGGGCAGATTCTTTAGAGCACTCATAAAATATGGGATAAAACACATGGCAATAAAGTGTTGACCTAGTGACTCTAAGAATAAATCTTGACATAATTGTGAACTGATATAAAGAGTTCAAGTTCAGGACTTTCATCACTTCAACTAGTAAATGTTTGAAATTATGTCATGATGGTAAGGTTCAAGCTTTGTCACTTTACTAGTGAGATGCTCATTGAATATTTTGAAACATAAGGGGGATTGTTGGTTTTTTAGTGTTTCAAAAATTCAAAAGGTTTTGTCCTTTAAAAAAAAGTTGTGTCCGTTTTTCTACTTGTTTCATAAGTTGGTGGGTGGGGGTTGTGAAGGATTTATACAAATGCATGGCATCCCACATCGGTTAAGTCCAACACTTTTTGCATTTCCATGATCTTTACACCTTAAGAACTTTTGAGCCTTCTACCATTAGCCCTATGCGTGCACGCGAGTCAGGCTTGACCCGTGGTTCTAGGTCCGGTAACGTTTAATTAGGCGCATGTCCATGACATGCATCCTTTGTGAAAATCGCGCGTAGTGGAGTACAAATCCAGCTTGACCTAACTTGGTGGGGGACCATGTTTTGATATAGATTTGCCAATAAGCATTTTGAATGTTGTGGATTAATGGCCCAACGAACTTTTAATGCCCTTATATAAGGATTGGCCACATTCTCGAAAACTATAACTTTTTCAAGACTACAACTTCTGTTCTTTTCTGTTCTCCATTCTTCTGATTTCATTTGAGCCTCTTTCTTTAAGCATTCTAAATTGGAGTCTGGAGTTCGTATAGGGTGTGCGACTAAGTCTGAACGAAGAGAAGGCCGCTGTATCCTATGGGCTGTTTTGTCGAGAACCTTCACATCTGAGTTTCATCCCAAGGGGCGGAACTCATCCTAATGAGAGTCCCATCAGACGTGTCTCAACCACATAGCTACCGCCGCTGCTACTTGTCAATTTCCGCCAACAAGTTTTAGAATTCACAGATCGGATATTATTGTTATATTTATTTATTGACAGCAACCCCTTTTCTTTAGCATTTTTTCAACGGTTTTCACCAAGAGGAGGATTTGGGTGGGGCCTTGTTCACATGTGTTCTTCCACCATTCCACTAGCTCCATAAGGCATAGAGAGTCAGGCTGAAGGCCCCATTGCAAGCCAAACCAACTCACCCTAGCATAATCACAATGCATATTCTTACCGAGTCCTCCTCTTTTCCACACATTGAACATTTATCTTCCACTGAGTTAATCTTTCATTTAATAATAGCTCTTGCCGGCATAGCATTTCTAAGACATTTCGAAACAAACAATAGTCGTCTACACCAAGGACGTCAAGTCGTCCATGATATGTTTCCTTTACCTTTCAAGGCCTGATGAACCAAAATAACATCGAAATATTTGGTCAAATCTATAACCTGAAATTTTTATTAAAAATATTATGGCAACATATGTTGTTTATAGGGATTACAAAAAGCCTTAGGGATCGTTTGTCATTTACGCATGGGATATGTAAATACAATTTACACATGTAAATGATCAATATTCAAATTTTAAGTATGTAATGTTTACACGTGCATTTCTTTTTACAATGTTTGTCTAATAACACTATTTTCGCATCATTTACATATGTGATTCATTTTTCTATGTTTGTTTCAATGATATGTGTATATGTATTAAACGATTTTGTAAATGATACTTATTAATCATTAAATTATATTCTACTATAATGATATGAAAAGGAGACAAAAAGGGTCTAATTTATACCAAAGTTTTCATTTGCATTTTAGATCCTTAAAAAAGAATATTTTTTTCAACATGAAATATACTTTTCAAAAATATACATTTCTATTAATAATCACCTTAAAAAAACAGCATTCCAACATGTTTGATTAAGGAAATATGAGTTTATAGTATGATGGTTAAGAAAATATGATTATTATTAATATTTAGCTCAATATTATCTTAATTCATTATTCAATTTTCATAAAACTTAACCTATGCATCTCACCAGCTTTATGCTAATATTAATCAATTATAGAAATAGAGTTTATAAAGGTTTTTTTTTTTTATAGTAAGGCAAGAGAGAAATATGTAGGTTACCTTCACAAAGGGGGATGAGAAGGGTGTTGGATACCGCGATCACTGAGAGGGGGGGGTGAATCAGTGATTTCTAAAAACAGGTCCAATTCAACAACAAAATAAGTCAAATCACACAATGACACCAGATTTAACGTGGTTCACCAAAAGGCTACGTCCACGGATCAAAACCGTCCGAACACCGATCCGATACAGGTCTGAATATATTTAGTCGCTCCAACGACAAAGAGCACCAACCCTTAGTTTCAGATAGCACCAACTATCTAGGAAGCACCGACTCCCTTAGGTTTCAGATAGCACCAACTATCTAGGAAGCACCGACTCCCTTTACAATTTATCTGCACCCACAGATAGGATCACCAAACCCCAGACACCAAGCACCAACTTGATGTAAAAACAGAATAGAAGATGAATTCTGTTTCTTCTTTTCAGCTCTATCAACATTAGCCTATTAACATCATATTTGTGACAATGTGTTGACAAGAATTCCAACTCAAATCAATACTTGAGATGCTAACTTCTTCAATTCATCAAAAAACTTCTCAAGTCATCTCAAATTCCAACAATCTCCCCCTTTGGAATTGTTGGCAACACTATTGGAACTTCAACACTTTCAACTCAAGCTTGCAGCTTTTCCAAGTTCTTTTCAACACTCACTTGGAACTAATTCTGAAATTCTGAAATAACAACTATGCACTGTCACCAATCTCCCCCTAGCTTTCATAGCATAACATCTCTCCTTGCTATCATAGCATAACATCTCTCCCCCTTTGACAACAAGTCCAAAGGGACCAAACCGAGGAGCGAATAGGATATTCAATGAATGCATTGCTCCCCCTTTCAAGCACAACTCCTACGGTTTAGGAGAGTGAGTAACTCCTAACTTTTTCCGGAGATACTCGAAGACTTCCTTTGGCAGAGGTTTCGTGAAAATATCAGCCACTTGCTCAGTTGTTGGAACATATTCCAACTTGACCTCTCCATCAGCAACTTTATCTTTGAGAAAATGATAACGAATTGCTACATGCTTTGTTCGAGAGTGCTGAACAGGATTCTTAGATATATGAATTGCACTCGTGTTGTCACATAGAATCGGCGTAGGATCCGTTGTAGGAACTCCTAGATCAGAGAGCATTTGCCGCATCCACAACACTTGTGTACAACAAGTTGCCGCTGCAATATATTCCGCTTCCGCTGTCGAAAGGGATACTGAGTCTTGCTTCTTACTATGCCAAGCAACTAATCTTTCTCCAAGATAAAAAGCGCCGCCGCTAGTACTCTTGCGATCATCTACGCATCCAGCCCAATCGGCATCAGAATATGCAACTAGAGTGAAGGATTTTCCTTTGGGATACCAGATACCAAGCTCCATAGTACCTTTCAGATATCGAAAGATTCTTTTCACTGCTGTAAGGTGCGTTTCAGTTGGTGCTGCTTGAAAACGTGCAACCATACATACTGCTTGTAGAAGATCTGGTCTTGTTGCAGTCAAGTAGAGCAAGCTTCCTATCATAGAGCGATAGGTGGTATGATCAACGGACGAGGCCTTATCATCTTTGCTAAGCTTCGTGTTCGTTGTCATTGGTGTGCTCACTGGCTTGCTGTCTTCCATATTGAACCGTTTCAGCATTTCCTTAATGTACTTCATTTGTGATATGAAGATACCATGTTTCAGCTGCTGCACTTGTAATCCAAGGAAGAACTTTAGTTCTCCAAGCATTGACATCTCAAATTCTGTTTTCATCTCTTCAGCAAAATTCCTGCACATCTCCTCATCATTACCACCAAAGATTATGTCATCAACATAAACAATGACAACCAGCTGTTTGCTTAACTCAGTTTTGACATACAGATTGCTATCAACCATTCCTTTTCCAAAACCGATTTTGCGGAGATAGAGATCCAGCCTTGCATACCATGCCCTTGGCGCTTGTTTCAGTCCATAAAGAGCCTTTTTCAGCTTGCACACTAGATCTGAATTTTTGCTGATGAGAAAACCATCAGGTTGCTCAATGTAGACCTCTTCTTCAAGTAATCCATTCAAGAAAGCTGACTTTACGTCCATCTGAAATACCTTGAAGGTTTTGTATGCTGCCAATGCAAGAAACATACGAATAGCTTCCAGACGAGCCACCGGTGCAAAGGTCTCTTCAAAATCTATGCCTTCAACTTGAGCATAGCCTTTACAAACCAACCTTGCTTTGTTTCTAATGACTTGACCATCTTCATTCAGCTTATTCCGAAAGACCCATTTAGTACCAATAACATTCTTATCAGTAGGTCTAGGAACAAGTTCCCATGTGGAGTTCTTCTCAATTTGCTCCAACTCCTCATGCATAGATTTCAACCAACTTTCATCGAGACTGGCTTCAGCCACAGTCTTGGGTTCAATGGTGGACACAAGTGAGTAATTGCTAACTACACTTTGTCTAGTTTGAACGCCTGCCTTAGGATCTCCAATGATTTGATCCTTAGGGTGTTGCTTTACCCAAGTGCCGTGCTTCTTAGGTGTAGTATCTTCTGAGTCATCCTTTGATTTCTCAGAATCATTAGATTCAGCCATCTCATCATCAATCTCACTCGAGTCCTCATAAACTGGACTGTCATTATGAGTTGCATTCTTTGGTTCAATATTCTCATCTATTCTCACATCAGCACTTTCTATGATTTTTCTGGTTCTTTTGTTAAGACACCTATATGCCTTGCTAGTAGAGGAGTAACCCAGAAATATACCTTCGTCAGCTCTTTCTTCAAATTTGCCCGGATTTTGTTCGAGCCGCTTGATGTAACACTTGCTGCCGAAGACTTTGAAGTGCTTGACTGTTGCTTTTCTTCCAAACCATAGCTCATAGGGAGTTTTGTCTTCATGTGGCCTGATCAAGCATCGGTTTTGAATGTATACAGCCGTATGAATTGCCTCTTTCCAATACTTGTCAGCCATCTTGCTTTCACTTAGCATCGTACGAGCCATCTCTTGTACGGTGCGATTCTTCCGTTCCACAACTCCATTTTGCTGTGGAGTTCTAGGGGCTGAGTACTGTCTTTGAATGCCATGATGTTCACAATATTTAGTGAACTCTTCAGATGTGAACTCGCCTCCACGATCAGACCTTAAAATCTTGATACGTTTTTCCAATTGATTTTCAACCTGTGCTTTAAACACTTTAAAACGATCAAGTGCTTGATGCTTATGTTTAAGAAACAATACCCATGTCATACGTGTATAATCATCAATGCATAACATGAAATACTTATCTCCATTGGTGCTTTGAGTTCGCATCGGTCCACAGAGATCAGTGTGCACTAGCTCAAGAGGTTTCTTGGAATGATGCTCCTTTGACTTGAACATAACCCTTGTTTGCTTTCCCTTTTGGCAAGAGTCGCAAATGGGATTGGAAGGCTTTTCAACTTTAGACATGCCTCTTACAGCCTTTGATTTGCAAATCTTTGACATGTTATCAAAGCTTAGATGCCCAAGGCGTTTGTGCCACAACCAACTTTCCTCTGTCCGACTCATCAAGCAGGTCTTTTCAGCTCCATCTGACAATGTATAGAGATTTCCGGCAGTTCTTGATCCAGTTGCCACTGTTTTGCCGTTGCTACTCTTCTTGATGGCAAACCCATTCTTTGTGAAGATGACTTCGTGACCCTTGTCACAGATCTGGCTCACACTAAGCAGATTGTGTCTCAATCCAGACACATATAAGACTTCTTCCGATCTGATCTTGTTTGCCATAAGCTGAATAACACCTTTTCCGCAGATTTTGGCACCATCATTGTTGCCAAACTTCACTGAACCGCCTTCATAGTGCTGTAATTTGATGAATTTCTCTTTATCACCAGTCATATGGCTTGAACAACCACTATCAAGGACCCATGGTGCTGTCTTCTTTTGTGCATTGAATGCCGTTTGCACAATGAGGGATTCTTTGGGACTTTCTGCACTTTGCTTTGCTCTCCAAGCCTTAACTAACTTGGGTTTCTTTTCAACCTGAAACTTGTTAGCAATATGCAACCTACAATCCCTAGCCAAGTGTCCATAATTATGACACGTATAGCACTCAATTTTGTGGCTACTTAGGATTGAAAAAGGATTCCTAGTCACAAATGGACTGTTTCTTACATAGAATTTGCAATCAGCTCTTTTATGTCCAAACATATTACAATGAAAGCAATAACCATAGAATTTGTATCTTCTTTGTGGCTGGTTAGTCTTCATTACCTTTCTAACAGGAATGGACTCCTTTCTAGGTTGTGTGGGCTTCATAGAGTTAGAAGGTGCAGTGACTTGCTTCACAAACTTTTTCTTTTCAGGAGGTGCAATCTTAGAGGATTCACCTTTCTCAAATCCTAGACCAAATCTGAAGTGGGCAGGTCTTTGAACTTTCAGTAGTTCATTGAGTTTCATAGTCCCTTCAATCGCTTGGAGCGCTTTGAGTTTTTTGCTATTTTCCAAATTTTCAGCCTTTGCTCTAGCGATCTCAGTTTCAAGTTTCATAGCCTCTTCCTTTTTGATACTTATTTGGTTTTCAAGGACTTCTACCATTCTTTTATATTCTTCTACTTGAGTTTTCAAAGAAATAATGGAACTTTCAGATTCATGGAGAAGTTTCAGATTTTTCTTACTTGATTTGCGTTCCATACTAAGCTCCTCAAGTGCGGCTATGAGTTCCTCTTCAAGATTGACTTCAGCCTCCTCATCCTCTTCCGGATCTAGCTCTTCTTCTTCTTCAACAGTGACCATGAAGAGAGCTTCGGTTGATTCATCATCGTCTGAAGTTTCAGACGTGCTGTCATCTTGTTGACATAGGAAGTTTTTGGCTTTGCCTCTTTTTCTGAAATTTCTATTTCCTTTACTCTTTTCAGCATAAGAGTCATTATCATTGTCTTCTTTTAGAGGACACTTCGCAGCAAAGTGACCAATACCTCCACAATTGAAGCATTTAAAGGGTAGCTTCCCTTTGTACTTGCCATTGCTTCCTTTCTTCAACTTTCTAACAAATTGAGCCTCAAGCTCATCATCATCGGTATCAACATCATGACCAGCAGTCTCTTTTGCCTTTTTCTGAACTTTGAAAGCGGCTTCTTTATCAGATGAAGACGTCTTTCCTATGCGCATCTCATAGGCAGTTAGAGAACCATGTAATTCATCCATGGAAAATGCATTCAGATCTTTGGCTTCTTCAATGGCTGAGACTTTTGAATCAAACCGGGGAAGAAGAGATCTTAGAACCTTTTTGACGATGACTGGTTCTTTAATCTCCTCCCCTAGTCCACGAATGTCATTCGTGACTTCGTTCACTCGTTGCAAATATGAGTCAACATTCTCGCTTTCCTCCATGCGAAGAGATTCAAATTGAGAGCGATGAGTTTGCAATTTGGCTTCTTTAATCTTCTCATCACCTTCATGTATGCTTTGCAACTTGTCCCAAATTTCCTTGGCTGTTTTGCATGCAATTACTTTGACAAGCTCGCTGTCCACAAGGCCACTAAAGAGTGCATTCTGCGCCTTGGAGTCGTTGTCTGCCAACTTCTTCGATGCAGTATCATTGGGTACGTTGGCAGCATTGTAACCGACTCTGACAGCCTCCCAAACATCATAGCCAAGAGATTTGATGAAGGCTTGCATCCTAATCTTCCAAAAGGAGTAATTAGAACCATCAAACAGAGGTGCTTTCATATTCCCTGTATTGACTGCCATGTGATTTGACAAGAGATCACCCTTAGCGTATTAAACTGATCAAGGGAGCCTTGCTCTGATACCAATTGTTGGATACCGCGATCACTGAGAGGGGGGGTGAATCAGTGATTTCTAAAAACAGGTCCAATTCAACAACAAAATAAGTCAAATCACACAATGACACCAGATTTAACGTGGTTCACCAAAAGGCTACGTCCACGGATCAAAACCGTCCGAACACCGATCCGGTACAGGTCTGAATATATTTAGTCGCTCCAACGACAAAGAGCACCAACCCTTAGTTTCAGATAGCACCAACTATCTAGGAAGCACCGACTCCCTTAGGTTTCAGATAGCACCAACTATCTAGGAAGCACCGACTCCCTTTACAATTTATCTGCACCCACAGATAGGATCACCAAACCCCAGACACCAAGCACCAACTTGATGTAAAAACAGAATAGAAGATGAATTCTGTTTCTTCTTTTCAGCTCTATCAACATTAGCCTATTAACATCATATTTGTGACAATGTGTTGACAAGAATTCCAACTCAAATCAATACTTGAGATGCTAACTTCTTCAATTCATCAAAAAACTTCTCAAGTCATCTCAAATTCCAACAAAGGGGGGTTTTCATTCATAGGTTTCATTGGTCTTAACGCATCTTTTATTATTATTTTGTAAATACGTTGGAAGGGGGTTTTGAATCCAGAACCTCTTTGATGGAAATGCCTCTTCTATTATTATTTTTCTAAATGCGTTGGAGGGGGTTTCGAACCCATAACCTCTTTGACGGAAATTGCCCCAAAACCAAACCGTCCGCCTCCAACTGGTATTCTTTGAAATCACATTTGGCTTGGTATTCTCTTTTCCCACCTGAACATGTGTTCAAATTTTGGTGTGAAAATGTGCTCATTTTCATACCATTTACACATCTAATTTACACACAAGATGTGTAAATACTTGTAGACGGACATGATTGATGCTTAAATATTACGCATATTCACCATTTACATACGTAAATGGATGTAGAAAAATGACCCCTTAGGCCCGTTTGGATGTTTGCAGGATAAAATATTTACAGATTTAAATATTGCAAGAATAAAATAGTACATAATAGAATAGTTTAATATTGGAATATTGTGATATTTTTGCTGTTTAGGAATTTTTAAAGAATATTACAAATGTAAAATTGAGTTGTTTGGAAGGTACTACATATGATTTTAATGTATATTTAAAAAATTCAAAATAACAACAAGTTAATGTTATTGATCGTGGTAGAGTTCATTATTAGAATATTTTTTATTAAATACTTTAATTTATGTGTAATTTGCCATGTCTGGATGAAAATAGTAGTGTGGTAAAGTAAAGTTCAACTGCCAAATTTTTTTTTATACCGTAAATCACTTTTCTTTATCATATAAAATTATGGTAAAGTGTAGTAAAGTAAAGTCAATACAAGCGGCAACTACTTTACAACTCTCTCTCTCTCTCTCATACTTTAGTTCACTACATTCTTCATCTTACCTTACTTTACCTTACCTTTTACCATGATGTGGCCGCAATATTTATTTTACTTTACTACAAAAATAAACAAACATGCCTTGACCTAGACGTGACATAGTATCCCTTCACCATATTTAGATAAAAAGGTAGTATGGTAAAGTAAAGTCAAACCGCCACTTTCTTACCATAAACCCTATCACAAGTCACTTTTTCTTTACAAGATAGACTAAAGTAAAGTGTAATAAAGTAAAGTCAAACAAAAAGAAACTACTTTACCACTCTCTCCCACTTTACTTCACCATATACTTTATCTCACCTTTACCGTAATGTGATATTTACCTTTATTTTACTTTACTATACATGTAAACATCATGATAGATATGGTAAAGTTCTTTACATGGTAAAGTTCTTTACTTTACTCTGCCACTTTGTAAACCTGATTTTGAAATATTTTTATAATGTAGAAAGTTTTCTACATGGGAGAGTTGTATGAAGAAATATGGAGTTTTTTCTTTTAAAGAAAATGATCTTTTCTTTATATTTTTCTAGGGTTACTAAACGTACAAAATTTTCTTCTTTAAAAAAAGAAATATTATATTCTATAAAATATTACTTTCTTGTGTTTTCTTGTATATCCAAACAGGCCCTACACTCTCTTGTCATTCTAATATAAAAATAAAACACTCTCTGAAATTATTAATCTCCGCATCAAAGCCTTTTAGAGGGTTCTGACTCTCTCGACATGATACATTAAGAAGTGTTCATCCAATGTTCTATGTTGAGTTTCTTCTTGGGCTCACATAGTGAAGTATGATTGTCTTCTCTCTTTGCCTTTTCTTTGCTCATGGCGCTCACTTGGATGCTAGATGGAAAGTTCCCTTTATGGATAAGAGTCATGTAAAATATCAGCTCCATTAGATTATCCTAACCCTTCATTTAACAGCCTTAAAATTTAGATTTTCTCAAGATTCAATCCAACATATATATATGGTCTCATGAGCAGAAAACCAGGGATGATGCCAGACCATGAGGGTGATAAGAGTCTGCAAAGAGCTGCAACTGATCAAAGGCGGGCCAAAGTGGGTCCCATAGAATAGAAGAAAATTCTTTAGCTTTCTTTATTTTTTATTTAAATTTATTTTGTAATTACATATAGACCTTTAATATTTATTAAATTACTACACTAATTGACCAAACGTCAATAAACCCAATTTGATAATGATTTCACCAGTTCTAGGTACAGCATAGATCCGACTCATTTTCATATCTAACTTCAACACATCAAATACAAAGTATGAGCTAGTGGGACCGACCTCACTGCCTCTAATTGATCCAGGGGGGTCTTTTTTATTTAGGATTTTAAGAAGCTTATGATCGCACAGACCCGCTCTTTCCTGCAATGCAGATTCCCCAGTCACCAGATTTTAAACATACACCACAATCTGAACTCATGTCCACCTTACCACGCCCTCCATAATGGGACTCGCCCATTCGGGGCACACCTTGTGTACTATAATCAAGGTGAGACTATTTTTTATCTAACCACCTCAATGATCGTGGTTAGATGAGGTTTAATTTATACTATGTTCAAACTTACATGAGATAAAATACTTTGGTACCACACCTAATTTTGTATCAGAATGCAGGTAAAGAAGATAGGAAAAATAAACTTCTACTACAGTCATCATCGTCATCAAAATCTTACCCCTCCTGTATGTTGATATTGTGAGTTCTTTATACTGATCAAGTCAAGTTTATTATTTCATAACCCCAGCCCATTCGCACAATGAACAGAACAAATTTAACTAAGAGCAAGGCTCCCCTAAGCTCAAGCTTAGGATAAGGTAAGCTCAAGTATATGGTGGGGCCACTTGAGGACCCACATGGAGATGGGGGTGGGGGGATTTTAAGGACTCCCTAGAATCTTCCCCCTGTAAAAAATCAGCCCCAACCGTAATTTCTATCATCTCCATATGGGCCCAAGAGTTTAATGGTCAACAATCTATTTGGATTGATATATAGTCAATCCAACGGTCCAGTAAATTCGGATCTTACCAAAAGTTGGTGGACATGTGCAATTTAAGGGGGTCATGTATTTGGTCCATTTGGATGGACCAAAGGTGGGTCCCACAAGCACGAGCTTATAAAATTTTCTCCATAAGCTCGAGCTTAGGGGAGCCTTTCTTTTTAACTAATTCTTTATATACATTTACTTAATTTTGTAGCAGGATATCCACGGACCACTCTTAAGAGATTTTAGCCATCTCTTGATGTGCGGAATGAAGCGTGAGGGAAAAGAGTGAAATTGAATATCGATTTTTTTATACTACAACAGTAAGAAAGTTACAATTTAGGTTATTTATGAATGATTATATCATTCCAGATACTAATACAAAGAATATATATATAAATTTATCAAAAGATGTATTCCTTTCTGCAATGGTATGTTTGTCATATGTAAAAATCCATTCCTAAGTAATTCTGATTTTTAACTTCCTCATTTCAATGTCTTCACTGGATGTCACATTACGTTCAGGGGCCAAACCCCTACCCCACCCCCACCCCCACCCCGACCCCACCCTTACAGAAAAAAAAAATTTGGATTCTCTCATAAGTAAGCGAGACATTTTAAGTGAACCCCAAATATCCATCGTTTAAATCACTCTATTTTAATACAAAATATACATGAGAAGAGTTTGAATGGAAAGACTTCCATCCAGAGGAAAAAAACAAAGAAAGAAAACAAGGACATTTGAATTAAAGGTTCAGACTTAGAAAATTGATGGCTTACGTATGATGCCTAGCTACGGCATGGGTATAACAGGAATCAGTCGTGCATACGGCAGGGACATGGATTTTATGTATAAAAAGTGAAGTATCGGATATGAAACAACAAGATACTTCTCCAATTTTGAAGTATCCGGGCATCATAACGTCCTACTATTTGGGTGTCTTGAAACAAACTCTTTCATCAGAAAAAGAAGATTAATACAACAAGAAAATAAGAGTAAAACTAAATGAAAAATGATGCTTAATCAAGAAAATGTATTCGTCCATGATGATTTTCAACAGCGTAATACATCTTCTGCAACAAGGTTCTAAAGAAGTTTATGCAGCCTGTAGAATACTGTCAGGTAAAAAATGTTTTCATGTTGTGATTGCATATTTACAATCTTAGCATGTTATATTTCTTGTTTTCTTGACCTGGATGAGCTTGTCTCATTCCATTTCCACCATAATTTGTTGCGCATTGTTGACACCAAAAATGTCATTTTGCCTCTTTATCCAAAGAGCTACATGAAGTCGCAACCTGCCATAAATAGGCAATGCTGCTTCCAAAAATCAATCTTGTCAGAATCAAACAAAACTGCAAGATTCTTCCAGACAGCCAAAAGAGGAGTACACAAGAAGTTTCGGGCCATTTCAAAATCATTTGGCCTAACTTCGCTTCTCCGACAAACGAAAAGGAGCTCTCGGCGGCAAAAGCATCGGAGACACCAAATCTTCGATCAGAGCCGATGGATGGTCTCAAAATACTTCCAAAGGCTCCACGTCAAGTTCCGAGTCAAACCGACAACGTTTGACCCTACATCAACCCACGGAAGCCAAATCAGGCCTCTCGGCGGCAAAGCTCTCCGGGACCATGGTTTCCAAGACAGAGCCTATGGATCATCTTAAAATGACTCCAATAGGTTCCCTGTCAAATTTCAAGTCAATCGGACATCGGTTGACCGCACATCAAACCGCGACATCTTCATCGCGACAAAAGCAAGTCTACTGGTGATAGGACCCCAAACGGCTTCAAAACTCAAACAAAAGCCTATGGTTGGTCTTATTTATTGCTCAGCAGGCTTCACACCAAATTCCAGGTCATTCCGACATCGTTTGACCCAGTTTCAGCTTCTGACGGAAAATCGGCAGCTCTGCGCGACAAAGTCTTCGGCTTTCTCAGGAAATTGGAAACTTTGCAAAATGAAATGCAAGGATTCTCATCAGTTTTCCTACAAAGAAATCAGGCCAATAAATGGTCAAAATGTCAAGGAAAAGTACAAGAGAAAAAAGAATCGAAAAACAGCAAAAACGGACACAAAACGGGACACAAAGGGGGAAAACCCCCAAGGGTCGCAGGCCCCTGCGACCCTGGCCCAGGGTCGCCGGCGACCTTGGAGCCCGGGGTCGCCGGGAACGCCCCGGAAACCCCGGTTTTCGCCGTTTTTTTCGTGATTCGAAGCGCCCAGCCTCTGGTACTTTCCAAAATTCATGCTTTTGAGACACCAAGTCCTCTGACATCCGTCCAAAACACGGGTCAATCATCAAGAGTATCGAAAACAATATTGATCGCCACCCCGGTCAACCAAAAAAAGTGTGCTTTCTACCCGACCGATCGAGAAATCGACAGGACAGATGGCACCGACCCGCTGTTGGCAACAAACACCTGAAATTACATGGTCGTCTGATGTCGATCTACATGAAGATCCATCGATGATCATCGAAAGAAGAATCCCAAAAGACGCGGCACGGCCCGCGACTCTTCAGCTGCTCGGCGACCACTTAATGCAATTAATTGACTAACTTTATTACAGTCATTAATCCATTTCTTTGGACGGCCCAATCAGAAGCAAGCATTCGGGAGTTACAAGTCAAGAGATTCATGGCATTTAACCCATGAAACTCCTCCCATCATGGCGATTAAAGGCGATTAAATGCCCTCAATCTCTTCCGGCCTCAATCTCTTCCGGCCAATCAGAAGCCAAGAAAAAGGAGTTACAAAATAAACAATTCAATTTTGTAACTCCTCCCATTATGCGGCTTAATGACAATAAAAGCCCATAAACTCACCTAAATGGCTACCAAAAAGCCTATAAATAGGAGAGCTCTCCAAGAAGAAAGGATAATCACAGAGCATCAGAAAAAAGCACAAACACACAGACAGACAGAAGCACAGAAATCCAGAGAAAGGAAAAAGAGAGAAAACTCTGCGGAAGTTCTACACCGGCCACCGCAACAAGGTGACAAAAGTCCCTTGGGGGTACCCCCCCCCCCCCCAAGGTCCTTGCCTTCTCCTTCTGCCGCCAATGGCTTAGATGTGGCTTTTCAGCCCGTCTACTCGGCTTTTCATTGGACATAGGACCTTCTTTTGGTCTTTGTCCTCTAAAAACCTGAGGTTATAGCCAAGCCAAGCGAATCAATAGCATCCTCTGTTCTCATCTGCATGGATGATGGCGAAGCCCACATATGGATTGTGACCGTCAATCTAAACGGGTCCCCCACAATCTCCTGAGAAGTTAGATCCTCCTTTTTCTTGCTTTTCATTGTAGTTTGTATTTTTTTAAAAGAGACAAAAATCACAACTCTTGTCTTTCATTATTGATAAGGATTGTAAATCGGCTATAAACGCCAAAATCGGCTATAAACGCCAAAAATCGGCTATAAACGCCAAAATCGGCTATAAATGCCAAAAATATCGCCTTTCACCGGCAAACCAAGAAAATGTCTCTTTTCTTAAATATATGTGCAATGGAAAACTTGAAAGAAGTTGATTTCCTTTTTACTTGCGAAGGTTGATCTCCGGATCACCACTTGCAATTCCAAGTAAAAATAGAAAATCTGGCACACCCACACAAAAAAAGAAATGTTGATGCACGCCCCTACCCCCTGGTTACGAAAGGGTCGGAACCAAACGGACTCCCACGTCCGCCGACCTCGGTAGGAACCGAGCATTGGAGCGCGGTCCATCAAGCTGGCTCCACCCGGTGGGACCCGTTTATTTGAGAACACGATGCTAGAAATGAAATATTTGCATATCATATATTTTGCTCTATGCTTATATTTCTTTTCTCGATTCCTTGGCTACTTTATAATTGGTGGCCTATGTTGAATTCCGCATCTAAAAAAAATGAGATGAGATTTTTTGTTTGGAAATTTCTAATTCTTTGAATTTATTTCCACTCTTTCTCTTTTCAAAAAAAAAAAAAAAAAACAAAAAACAAAAAAAAAATCAGATTTTTCAGTTTGGATTCAAAATTGAGAAACTTTGATCCTCTCCCTTCTGGGCACTGGCGCTCACGGAAATCGCTGAGACCGTGTTCGGATCGGGGGTTGGGCCATTGTTTCTCTTCGATGAGTTCATTAAAGATCTAAAAATATATATATATATAAAAATATATATATAAAAAAAAATTTAGATTTCTCAATTTGGATTCAAAATTGAGAAACCTTGATCCGTTCCTATCGTTCATCGCGCTTGCAGAAATGTTGAGCCTGTTCGATTAAGGTTTTGGGCCATCGTTTCTCTTCGATGAGTTCATTAAAAATAAAATATATATATATAAATATAAAAAAACAAAAAAAAAGACATAGACCACTAAGGTTAAACCAACTGCAAGCTCACCTTGCCTGAACCAAAAAGACCAGGTGATGTTGGCAAAACCAACGATCCTCGGTACTGTCCATACCACCAGATGATCTCGCATCCTCTCAATCAATGCTTCGTTGTGAGAGAGAAAATAAATGAGATGTGGAAAAACGGAGTCATCACCTTTGACAAAAACTATGGGTCTGCCTCCGTCAACATGGTGACATGTGGGCAAACATCAAAATCACCGAAGAAGAAGATCACTACTTCCTTCAAGGTGATAAACTCAATCCAAGCGTCCGAGCGACTAGTTCCTTACCCGACACCAGACGGACAACCGATATGGGTACATCCCGATCTCCTGGAAGATGACAATTGGGAGGTCGTGAAAACAAAGCCTACAGCTCAACAGCGAAGGCATGCTAGGAAACATCTCCTCAAGGTCAAACGGCAAGAGAAGACCCAGCCAAAACTAGAGGTCAAAGAAAAGGCAGAGGCTTCCTCTACCGCTTCACTGGAGGTAACAAAAACATCCCTTCCAGAGACTTCAAAGGGGGTAAGGAAATTCACTCTCAGTGATTTCATGCCACCTCAATTCAAAGAAGCCATGCAGGAGGCATCATACTCTTGCAATTCGGTAGTTGGATTCTCCATTGATGGATACGAGTCCAGCGACACCGATGATGGATTCTAATCCAACTACACAGATGAGTGGGAGGAGTCCCATGAAACAGGAGAATATCTCTCTGATGAAGAATGGGTTCCTGAGTCTCATCTTATGCCAGTAATCTGGTATAACCCCCTACAGCCACAAGGATCCTGGTCTGATGATGAAGAAGACCAAGAAGCTGTACAAGAAAATGCTGCTGACCCAGCACCTCTCATTACTCCAGTGGGAATCAACCATGTTGAGCCACAAAGAGTTTGATGAAGAAGAAGATCCGGCTCCCATGCCTGATCTTGAAGGATATGCAAGGATCTTGCAGCGACTCGCTCTAGAACAAGAGCAAGAACGCGTCAACGAGCCTCCTCGCAATCCAGAGCCTGAAGTCCCTGAAGACCACCAGGTACATCCTCCCTTAACTCCTGAAAATGGAGAAAATTGCTGGATAGACGATCCTCTCACATCCGAGGATGAGTCTGACTCCGATCAGGCAACGTCTCCTGTCAGAGCTTCCTGTAATGTGATAATTCGGGATTATAGCTCTTCTGAAGCATCATCTGATGAGAGCACTTACACTCTGGCGACGCCTAGCAATATATCTTCTGGAGCCACCTCGTCTCACGTGACTTTCACTCAGATGACACCCTCTCAGGTTTCTTCTCCTGAGACTGTGACTTCAAAGTTCACACCCTTCCTGACTGAAGAATTCCCAGCCATTGATGCTTGGGACGATGAATTAGTCAACGAAGAAGAAAGATTGCTGGATGCTGTTCAGGACTTGTTCCCGGAAAATGCTCCGTGCAACACGATCACTGAGGATGGCAACTCTGCTGTTGATTCATCCTCAGCAAATGAAAAACGACAGCCTCTTGATCCTGAAGACAATCTTCCAAACGAAGACCCTTCTCAAGAAGCTCTCGAAGTTGGTAGAGGCACCCGCTCTGGCCGGGACTACCACAAAAATTACAACCAATCTTCCTTTACATATGTAAATCCTCCGGGAAAAGATGTTGTAAGCGCCCCTAGTGGCAACAATGATGAACATGCAGGCCCTAAGGAGGCTTTCAAGTATGACTTGATTGAACACTTCAAGCACATACCTGCACGTCTGCACATCCTAGATTTGTTGCGAATGTCTCCGCACACTCGTGATAATCTCATTTCGGAATTACAAAAGCTGAATAAGGATGTCGACAAATATGCCCCGCAAGTCCTCCAAATTGAAATGGATTACCGGGTCAAAAACTCAGAAGCCTCCTCAAAGGGAGAAAAGAAGAAAACTGAGGGATCATGCATTAAATGCCTCTCGGTTAAAAAAGCAGCCAGTGCAACCATCGCCTTCACAAAGGACGACCTCCTACTTGGCGAAACCAGGCATAACCGACCCCTGTACTTCACAGGGTATATCAAGGAAATGCCTATGCATAGAGTTCAGATCGACCCAGGTTCTGCACTCAGCCTCATCTCCACATCGGCTCTTGAAGAGTTGGGCATCCCACCCAGCAAACTGAGCCACACATCTGTATCTATCTTTGGATACGATGGGAGTACTCAAAGGCCTATCGGTAAAAATCAGGTTCAAGTTGCAGATCGGTGATCTTATCTCTGAGGTCACAGTGTATGCAATAAAGACCCCTTCATGCTACAACATCCTTCTCGGACGCCCTTGGATCCACGAGAATGGTGTTGTCCCTTCAACTCTACATCAATACATCAAGTTTGTTGGCGACGACGGCATGATACATCGAGTCTTTGCGGACAGAAAACCCTTCAAAGGTAAAGAAGTCCACTTCGCAGACTCACAGATGTATGAAGGTGAAAAAGAAGAAGAGGAGAAGCACACAGCATCCTTTGCCGAAAATCTCCAGAAAGATAAAGGCAAAGCTCCTCAACAATCACCGGAAGAAAACAAACCATCCGGTAAATCTGAAGAGAGCATTCAAACTCCCTTCATCATCTCCCTCAAATCTTCAAAGCCTTTGGTCATCACAACTAAAGTGAAGAAGGCAAAACAAAAGCCTGGGGGAAAATTTGTTGTTTTTTTCGTGTCTATCATGCAAGACACGGACTCGGATTCAGAGCAAGAAGACGACACATCGTCCAGCCAAGCTGACACTCAGCAAGTTCAGCCTGCTCTTACTTCAATGGAGACAACTTCTGACATAGAAGATCCTACGTCAGCTTCCTTCGTTGTTCCAGCAACTTCAACAAAGGAAAAGCCGATCTTCTTCCATAGATCGGATGCTTCTTCATCAAACTCCATGCTTGAACCTTTCCAAAATAAAGGTACGCCTCAACTATCCTTATACAGTTCTGTGGCACAAGCTATTATGAAGAAAATGGGCTATGACGCTCAAAACCCAGTCGGTTTGGGAGAAGGACGCGGTATTCTCACGCCATTGGGGCCCGTCTTGACCAAAAGCCAGCTGGAAGATTGGAGACTCTACGGCTATGTAGAAAAGTCTTCACACGGGCTAGGGTATGATCCTGACACTCCCTTGAGACAGTTGACACAAAGGCTTAAAAGTCAATATACTGTCCAAGCCTCAACATCTCAAGTCCATGAAGACATCGATCTCCCTGGATATCTTTTTGATGAGTCACCTGACAAAGATCCAGGAAGCTCATCCAATTGGCACGATTTTCTCCGAAAATGAAGAGGAGTTGTCCAATGGCACAGACGTGTGGACTTCTGACCCAGAAGAACCCTCATCTCCAAAAGAAGTAGCCTACTTTGACTCAGTTTCAACAGGCGATTGGGATCATCTCATAGCAAGCCTTGAGAAAATTACCGATCAAGAAGACCCGTGGAAAGGAACAAAACCTTGGTCTGGAAATGCCCTTGAAACCCCAGAAGGTTTCGTTGAGCTGGAAGCCTCCGAAAATATTGTGGAGGAACCACCTTCGAACCTTCCAACAGAAGATCCTGTTCAAAAGATAGACTTGGGAACACCAGATAACCCACGTCATGTATTCATAAGCAAGAATATAAAGGATGATGAGTTACCCGAGTATATCGCCTTTCTTCGTGAGTTCGTTGATTGCTTTGCATGGTCTTATGATGAAATGCCAGGCTTAGACCCCAAAATAGCAGTTCACAAACTCAATCTTCAAGAAGACATCAAGCCTGTCAAGCAAGGCCAAAGAAGATTCCGTCCAGATGTGATGGATAAAATTGAACAAGAAGTTCAAAAACTCAAAAGCGTCGGCTTCATCCGTGAGGAACAACATCCTGAATGGTTGGCCAACATTGTCCCCGTGACAAAGAAAAATGGGCAGATCAGGGTCTGTATTGACTATAGAGACCTGAATGGCGCATGCCCAAAAGATGAATTTCCGCTCCCCATACCAGAGGTAATGATTGATAATACCTGTGGATTCGAGCGAATGACATTCATGGATGGTTTTCTCTGGCTACAATCAGATAAAGATGCATCCTAAGGATGAAAAACATACATCCTTTCGAACCCCATTTGGTGTGTATTGTTACACTGTCATGCCATTTGGTATGAAAAATGCTGGTGCCACATATCAGAGGGCTATGATGAAAATATTCCAAGATATGCAGCACAAGACGGTTGAATGTTACGTTGATGACCTCGCCGTCAAAAGCAAAAGAAAAGAAGATCATCTCGAAAACCTTCGAGAAGTCTTCCTCCGGCTTCGCAAACACAAACTGCGAATGAATCCATTGAAATGCTTCTTCGGCGTCTCGTCGGGTAAGTTCCTCGGATTCTTAGTTCGGAAAGCTGGAATAGAGCTTGACCCCATAAAAGTCAAAGCCATTCTAGAAATGCCCTCTCCAAGAACCTTGAGAGAACTCAAAGGGCTTCAAGGGAGATTGGCCTACATCAGACGGTTCATCTCCAATCTTTCGGGGAAATGCCGTCCATTCTCCCGGTTGATGAAAAAGGGTGTAAACTTTGTCTGGGATGCTGACTGTGAAGCTGCTTTCCAAGACATCAAGTCATACCTGACAAAACCTCTAGTGTTAGCTGCTCCTACCACTGGAAAACCATTCATCTTGTACACAAGAGCCCTTGATCACTCTCTGGGAGCTCTGCTTGCACAAGAAAATGATCAAAGAAAAGAAGCTGCTCTATATTACCTCAGCCGCATGCTAGTAGGTGCAGAGCATCGCTACTCTCCAGTCGAAAAAGAATGTCTTGCAGTGATGTTCGCCGTACAAAAGCTGCGTCACTACTTGCTTTCCAACACAGTCTACCTGGTCTCGAGGGTCAACCTCTTGAAGGTGTTTGTCACAAAGGCAGGTTCTCTCAATGCTCGATTGGCAAACTGGTCCATCCTTCTGTCACAATTTGATATTAGGTATGTACCACAAAAAGCAATCAAAGGGCAAGCTCTAGCAGACTTCCTCGCAGAGCATCCATTGCCTAAAGATTCTCCGCTCAGAGATGATCTCCCAGACGAACCAGTCTACAATGTGGAGACTTTCTCACAAAGTGCCCCCTGGGACATGTACTTTGACGGTGCAACCAGGACGAATGAAAAAAGACAGCTGATCTCTGGAGTTGGCATCCTCTTTGTTAGCCCCGACAAATACATGATTCCACACGCTTTCTCGCTACTGGAACCATGCACAAACAATGCAGCTGAATATCAAGCTCTGATCTTAGGATTGGAACTCGCCATCGAATCCGGTATCACCATGCTGGAAGTCTTTGGAGACTCTCAACTGATCGTCAACCAGATGAATCAGAAATTTGAAGTCAGGAAGCCAGATTTGTTGCCCTACTACAACAAGGCACAATCACTTCTGCAAAAGTTTGACATCTGTCACATCACCCACATTCGTAGAGGTGAAAACATACGTGCAGATGCCCTAGCCGGACTTGCCGCATCCATGGCAATCCAGGAAGGGGAAAACATGCAAATCACAGTGTGCGAAAGGAGAATCATTCCTCCTCTTAACACACACCAAGCAGTTGCTGAATGCCACCAAGTGGTCGGAAGTCGGATTTCAATCCTTCAAACTTCAATCGGCGACGATCCGTTCATTGATTACATTATGTTCGGAATCCTACCTGAAGATCCAAAAGAACGGGTAAGTATCCAAAGGCGAACCCCAAGCTTCCATTTGGATATTCCTTCAAAAATCCTTTACAGGAAATCCTTCAACGGAGTACTTCTACGCTGCTTGTCACAACAAGAGGTTGAAGAAACACTCAAAGAAGTTCATGCTGGTCTTTGTGGAGCTCATCAGGCTGGACCTAAGCTCTATGATCAGATAAAAAGGTTAGGATATTACTGGCCTACCATGGTAGCTGACGCAATGCAATTTGCTAAGCGCTGCCAACAATGCCAAGTTCATGGAGATTACATTCACATGCCTCCAGAATGGCTGCATCCTACAGCGATCTCATGGCCTTTCGAAGCCTGGGATATGGACATCATAGGTCCTATTTCTCCCCCTTCGAGCAAAGGTCATCGCTTCATCTTCGCCGCTACGGATTACTTCTCCAAGTGGTCAGAAGCATTTGCGTTTAACGAAATGAAGACCTCATCAGTCCTTCAGTTCCTACGCACCAACATCATTTGTCGTTTCGGCATACCCAAAAGATTCGTCCGTGATAACGGACCACAGTTCCGGGATCATCGATTCTACAGGTTCTGCGACAAATACAAAATCCAAAGCTGTCCTTCGACTCCATACAATCCGGCAGCAAACGGGTTAGCAGAAGCTTTCAACAAGACACTCTGCAAAATCCTCAAAAAAATGGTCTCTAGTCACAAAAGAGACTGGAGCGACAAAATGTCTGAAGCTTTGTGGGCCTATCGAACCACCGTTCGAGGACCAACCCATAGCACACCATTCTCCTTGGTCTATGGATGCGAAGCTGTCGTGCCCTTGGAAGTACAAATTCCTTCCTTGAGGGTATCCTTGCAAAATGACATGACTCAAGAAAGCAATGTCAAATTGCGACTCCATGAGCTGGACAATCTCGATGAGAGACGGCTCGAAGCTCAACAAAGCATTGAACTTTACCAAGCACGCATGGCAGGATCTTTCGATAAAAAGGTCAGGCAACGCGCCTACAAAAAGAGTGACTTGGTTCTTGCGGTAAAAAGACCAATGGTCTTCGCTCACAAGTCCAAAGGCAAATTTGAGCCAAAATGGGAGGGACCCTACGTCATCGACAAGGTTTTCTCGAATGGCGCATACGCACTCCTAAACATGGAAGGTGACAGATGTATGCTGCCCATCAACGGCAAGTTCTTAAAGCGGTACTACCCTTGAAGACTTACCCAACTGGGTAAGAGCAATGCCTGTACGGCCAAAACCGGTTTCCAGGTACACGCTCGCTAAACCCACCATTTTTTTTTTTAGAATTTTCATATCAAATGTTGAAATTTCTAGAAATCTAAAACAATGCTTACTTTCATCGTTTCATTGTTCAAAAAAAAAATATCCAAGTTTAGGAACCTTTCCCTAACTAGACCAAAATTTTCAACCCTTGAACCCAAAATTCATCGTTTGAAACAAAATCCGGATTCAGGGATTTCCACCCTAGTCCACCCTGCCTTTTACCGCCAAAATGGTTTTAGGTCAAAACTTATGACCCTCGTGTCTTTAAACAAAAAAAATGGTTTTTCAAAAACCGCGGGGAAGCGACGCTTAGTCGATACTCGCACAAATCGGAAGCAAGCGAACCACGTTCGACACTTCCAAAATCACAGGGAAGCGACATTTCGTCGGTACTTGCAAAATCCAAAACTGTGGAGACGCAACATTTCAGTTGATATCCACAACCCAAATTTCAAAGGTTCGAAAAAACCTAAAAAAACTGTGGAGACGCAACATTTCAGTTGATATTCACAACCCAAATTTCAAAGGTTCGAAAAAACCTAAAAAACTGTGGAGACGCAACATTTCAGTTGATATCCACAACCCAAATTTCAAAGGTTCGAAAAAACCTAAAAAACTGTGGAGACGCAATATTTCAGTTGATATCCATAACCCAAAGGTTCGAGAAAACCACAAATTTCAAAAATCGTGGGGAAACGACATCAAGTCAGTACCCGCAAAACCCAAATTTTTGAAAAGCAAGGATGCGACATTCCATCGATACTTGCACCCAAAAGCGAGGATGCGACATTCCATCGATACTCGCAACCAAATGAGCAAGGATGCGACATTCCATCGATACTTGCAAAAACATTCAGCAGGGAGGCGACTTTTAGTCGATACTTGCATTTTTGAAAACCAAACCGGCTATCAATGCCACCAAAACAAAACAGGCTATAAATGCCACAAACTCGGCTATCAATGCCACCAAAACAAAACCGGCTATCAATGCCACAAACAAAAAACTTGGATTTCAAAAAAAAAAACCGGCTATCAATGCCACCAAAAACCGGCTATCAATGCCACCAAAACAAAACAGGCTATCAATGCCACCAAAACTGGCTATAGATGCCACAAAAAAAAACTCGGCTATCAATGCCACAAGAAAAGCTGGCTCTCATGCCAAAATTGGCTTCCATGCCACAAACAAAAACCTGGCTTTCATGCCAAAACAATCACTTGACAAAAGATTTTCATAAAATGACAACCTTTTGATCAAATCCCATTTAGCAATTACTTTTATCACAAAAAGATTCAAGTGAGCGTAGGGATAACAAAAAAAAGAGGGGCATCCCATTTAGCAATTACTTTTATCACAAAAAGATTCAAGTGAGCGTAGGGATAAATAAATAAATAAAAAAAAGAGTACCAAAAAAATACATGTGGAACCAAAAAAAAAAAAAAGAAAGTGTTCACAAGCACTACAAAAAAAAGTACCAAAAAAAATACATGTGGTACCAAAAAAAAAGAAAGTGTTCACAAGCACTACAAAAAAAAAGTACCAAAAAAATACAAGTGGTACCAAAAAAAAAAGAAAGAAGGATGGTTTCTGTAAAAAAAAAAATAATAATACAGGAGCTCAATCAAAAATGGTCTCCAGCCAAGAGTTCAGCTCCTTAAGCAAGCTTTTGGCCTCATCCATCAAGGATTCCAAGGCACGCTTCTTCAGGAACCTGCCATGAGATGCTGGGGTGGGCTGTAACCCTTATTTCGCACTGGGAAGCTTCCCCCGGGCGGTTTTCCATTGTTTGTTCTCATCAGACTTCCTTTTGAGAACTCGATTGGCATCCGCGACTCGGTGAATCAGAGCAGTCTCCCTTTCACGAGCCTCTGTCATTTCAGTCCACTTGGTAGCGACTTGTGCCTGCAGATGCTCAAGACGTTTCCTGGCCTCATCGACCTCCCTATCAAGGATGTTAAGGTCATGTGTCAGCCCAATGATGGTTAGCTCTTCTAAGTTCCTCTCTCGGACTGCCTGCTTCCTGCTTTCTGTAGCCTCATCCAGGTTAGATTGAGCCTTATCCGCAGGGTCCAAGAACATCTCCTTGAAGAACTGATCGTCAGGAAAACCCATAGTCTCAAACCACTTGTCACCCAGTGCAATGATCCTATCAACGATCGCCCTGGCACCTGTGACATCCAGACCAGCCTCTTCGGCATCACTGAGAATCTCCTGCACATGCTGGATCATGCCAAATCCGGCTTCCAAGTGCCCAGAAAAGAGAGTCTCAATCCAAGAGCTCAGAACTCGCACCACCACCTTCTTCGCAAAAAAAAGAGATGGCCCAGCTGAAGACTCGCCCAACTCCGTTGGTCGGCTGCTCATGTCATCATCTGTTGAAAGAGTAACAAAAGAACTCTTTCCAGTTGAAGCTGCTCCTGCTCGAGAAGGAATCTCAGCGCGAGGAATCTCCTCAACATTGTCAAAGCTGGTCCCAGGAGTCTCTACCTCTGGATTAACCTCTGGCATCCCTTGCTCTGGAAGCGACGGATCCTCCTCTGTCACTTCAAAACCTGCCAAAAGAAACACAAAAAGGTATGAATATAATCATGTTTGAAAATCATTATCAGGGTTATAACTACAAAATACCTTCTTCGACGACTGGCGGAACACTTTCTTCCTCCATGAACTCATCGGAAGCATCATCAACATTTGCGTCCATCGATGGTTCAAAGTCATCGGAATCCTGTGGCAAGTCAGCTGGCAAGAAAAATGTTAGCAAACCGTGTCACAGACAAAAAAAAGCAAGCAAAAGAAGTCGTACCAATTGGAGATTCTGGATTCACTCCAGAGTCCCTCGGTTCTTCTTCAGGTGCCTCGACAGGATCCGTCACCACCTCATCGGTTGGGACCTCAGGCATCACCAAGTCTTCCTCTGCTAAAAAAAAAAAGGAAAAGCAGAAACAAGAAGCAAATCATAACATGGAAAAAATCCCATGAAAAGAAATGGAAAGAGAAAAAGGAAGAATCATACCTTCACCAACGGTCTCTTCTTCTCGGCTTCTCTTCTCTGGAGGCTCGTCAGCATCCACTGGCACATCCTCATTGATAGTAAGAGGAACTTCCAAGTCAGGAGAGTCCTCATGCTGCCCTTTGCTGCGATGATGACTCCTCCCCCTCTTAGAGGAACCTGCCCCACTGTCAGAGTCAGGTTTCCCACTTGACTCCTCACTGGATGGTCTACTCTTGCCAGTAGACTCCACGGAAGCTTGCCTCTGTGCCGCTTGCATCCAAGCGCCAAGTTCGGCTTCCTCCTGTTCTAGCTGCTCTAAAGCCTCATCAGGTATTTCTCGAACAGCTTCAGAACCAATGACGCCCTGGTCACTGAGAAAGCCTATCTTGTGCTTCTCTCCAGAAAGGAAGGCCCAAACTTCCTCTCGCCGGACGCCATCCGACTTCCAAGGCCCTTTCCAGATGCCAGCTTCACATCAAGCTCCTTCTTGGAAAGCCCCCGATATGCCGAAAAGCTCTCCGCGAACCACTTCGCAAAGCCGGCAGTCCGGGAAGTCAACAACACAGGATAAGAAATCATGGCTGTAGTGTCTTCAGCACTATAGAAAGCCCATGCATTTCTCCCGTCCTGTAAGCCTCCAAAGCGCTTCACCATGCTTGAAGGCGCTCCAACAACGCCTTGAGAAAAGCCCAGCTGCAAAGCAAAGCGAGAGGGTACATACGGCTGGGGTGTCGACGAAAAGATGTCTACGGTACACCATCGTGCCGACACGTATGCTGAAAAACCACTCTCTCTCTGCATTCGTCAAGGAATAATGCCTTCCCCACCCCGCCCTGGTAGAGTCTCGGGAGGCACCAAAATCAAAAGCCTTCTTCCGCAACTCCGGAGAAAGCTTCACTGAAGACTGCCCCATCTCGACGTCCCTGAACCGTCGGATCCTCATGCGGGCAAACAAAAGTGATTCGGATACGGCTTTGCCCTTAGCCAGTCGAATCATCAGAGGATCATCATCCTGTGCAGCACCCAGCCGATGGAAGCCAGGACAGTGGTATACATACCACGAATAAAAGATATGGGCTGAAAATACCCTATTCATGGGAAGCCCAAGCCGAACCAAAAAAGCAGCAGCCTGCAGTTCGGTACACAGGTAGAAGTAAAGAGCTGGCACCAAAGCAAGCTGCTCTCCAAACGCCATCTGACAAGCCGGAAAAATACAATGCGGCCTGATGTGCGTTCCATCTCCTCCAGCAAAAACAGCCTCACCAAGCCAATAAGTGACGTAAACAGCGAGATCTCTCCGCAGTGCAATGTCAGGACATATGGCGTTTGTACTGGCACAGAAATCTCTCAACTCTTCTTGCATGGCCAAGATCTTCTTTGAACTTGGATCCTGAGCTCCGGCTTCCTGGGTCACGCTATCAGAAGACTCCCTGCTATCAGAAAAGTTGGGGAATGAAGAGCTAAAACTCTTCCAACTGCTGGATCTAACTTTCAAACCCCCCTTCTCCTTCAAAAAATCATAGAAGGCGACGAGCTGAAAGTATAGAAGCCTGAACTCCTCAGATTGCCCCTCGAGGATGCTGTCAATCGGCATAAACTCCTCATAGAGTTTGCCGAGGATGGGCAATCCAGTAATGGCGCTCAGATCCTTCAAAGAAAAGCCAATCTCACCATTCGTCACAACGAAGGTATTGGTTTGTGGGAGGAATGACTCTAGCATAGCCATGAAGGCCTCGTCGGAAAAGATCACGGTCTCCCTAAAGGCGCGGACCGCATCAAAAATCCCGGCTTCTTTCAAAACGGCGCCACCAATCAGCAGGACGCGATCAGTCCACGACTTCCACTCGGAGTCGGCATTGAAACGGCCTCGAAGTCGAAAAGGCTTGATCCAATTGCTGCCGTCACCGCTGAAAATACCAAGGCCCACTGGTCTCAAATCGACCGACGGATAATCAGAGCCCTGGTAGCCGCTGGATGGCATCAACAGGTCCATGTCAACAGGCGACCT
Source organism: Litsea cubeba (assembly GCA_012931725.1). Classification (NCBI taxonomy): domain Eukaryota; kingdom Viridiplantae; phylum Streptophyta; class Magnoliopsida; order Laurales; family Lauraceae; genus Litsea; species Litsea cubeba. Next base: position 104,803,725 of record CM022946.1, read on the forward strand.
CTCCGTATATCCAGGAGAAACCGCCAACAAAAACCCCGGTCTTGATTACATTTGTCCTTCTCACCCAGCTTGGAGGATCTTCCCTCTTAGGGCACGTGGGGGCAAGGCTCAGAATCGAGACGGTGCGATCAAACGTCGACCGGGTAGCAACAGTCTTCTTCTTACCATCTGCTGTGAAAGAAAACTGAAAACATCTCCTCTGGTATGTCATGTCATCAGGGACTGCATCACCAAAGAAGAAGGTAGGCTTGGGCAAAACGCTCTGATCTTCCATCACCCATGGACGACTGCTTACCATGATCTTATAGAATTCCTCTCCCTTGAGAGCGATCAGTCGCTGCCTCATCTCATCTCTGTTGAGAGAGTCGCACTCTTCCAGATTTCTCTCAACATACTGGACCTTCTCAAAAGCCTGCTGAACGGCCGGATTAGAAGATCTAGAAGATCGACGAGGTACGCTTGTAGCAGGCTCTTTACCCTTGTTCGCTCTGGAGGAACCACCTGAAAAGGATGGAAAAGAAAAAGATCAAACATCAAAATGACAGAATCTCGCTAAAAAAAAAAAAAATCTATCGAAATTTTGACATGATGACGGGGAAATTCCGAAGAAAAGGAACTATCCCGAAAGAAATAAGAAAGCTTGAAGATGGGCTCAACATCGCTGCGAGCTCCAAAACTCCAAACTTTCGAAACCTCAAAGTCTCTGCAAAATCAGGAAGGGCTCAACATCACTGCGAGCTCCAAATTCCCAAATTTGCGAAAACTTTCAGGTATGCTATCACATCATGCTACAAATTTAATTTACAATTGAATGCATGCATGAACATCTAGGTTTGCAAAAAAAAAAAGGGGCATTATCATGATGAGCAAAAAGAAAAGAAACTTTCTCAAAAAAAAAAAGGGAGAAAGAAAAAGAAAAAAAAAAGAAACTTTCTCAAAAAGAAAAGGAGGGAAAGAAAACAAAAAGAAGAAGAAGAGGGGACTGGCCCACAGGCCGTGGCCCATTGGCCACGTGGCCGTACGGCCAGATCCGTACGGATCTGTCCGTACGGCCCACAAACAAAAAAAAAAACATGAAAAAAAAAGAGAAAGAAAGAAGAAAAAAAAAACGTGTGAAAAAAAAAGGGACAACACGTGGAAAAGAAAAAAAAAGAAGAAAAGAAAAGAAAGAAACAAAAAAAAAAAGAAAGAACTTTATTTTTCCTACAATGGAGTTTTCTTGAAAAAGGGAACTTACTTGAAGCCATTGATGGAGAAGAAGAAGAAAAATCTTGAAGATCTTGAAGAAGAAGAACTCTTGGTCTTGAAGCCCTCTTGAGATTATTGCAAGAGAAAGTAATAAGAGCAAGAGATCCAACCTCCTCCTTGCTTTTATAGAGGAGAGCAAACCAAAGAAGGAAAGAAGAAAAAGGTAAGTAACCTTACCAAAAGAAAGAGATTAGAAAGATTCTTTCCCAAAAGAAAGATATCTTGAGGGATTCTCTCCCAAAAAGAAATCAATGAGAGATTTTCTCCTAAAAGATAGGATCGATGACGGATTCTTTCCCAAAAGAAAGATATCTTGAGATATCCTATCCCAAAATAAAGGGATCATGAGAGATTCTTTCCAAGTAAAGATATTCTTAGATATTCTCTATCCAAATGAGATATTTTTGGATATTCTTTACAAAAATGACACCATATGAGATCTAAGCCATTTCAAAAGCTTAAGGTCCCATGGGTTAGCCCATATGAGCCAGGTTTGACCACCTAGGCACTTTAAAAAAAAAAATAAAAAAAATTTGGGCTTTTAGTCAAAGAGAAATCCCTCTTACCAAGAGCATACAAAAATGGTTCCATGCCTCTTTTGAGTTGATTGGACCATACAAAAGAAAATTCCAAGCCCCATGAGCTTCCAAAAATCAAACCATCCAGCCTCATCTACCAAATTGAGCCAAAATCTTGAAATTGACATTCCACAAAAATCAAACCAAATCCTGGTCCCCTAACTTGCCACATACAGCCTGTTAGGTCACAAGACCAAAACAAAAAACCAAAACCTGATCCCCTAACTTGCCACATACAGCCTGTTAGGTCACAAAATCAAACCAAAATTGATCCCCCAACATTCCACATACAGCTTGTTGGGTCACACGATCAAAACCAAACCCGACCCCCTAACCTGCCACATATAGCCTGTTAGGTCACAAGGTCAAAACCCAAATCCACATCCCTGATGTCATCTTCAAAACTTTGCCTCGAGATGGTACGTGATCCCTTTCACTACCATAAAATTCCCCTGGAAGCTCAAAAGGCTACAAATACCAAAAAGAAAGACTGCTCAAAGACTCTTGGTCAAGTCACAGGCTCTCCTTCAAAAATCTCTTCGAGGCACATCGACTACAAAAGTTAAGCAACTCGTCGCTGTACCTCGAGGGGGCATTTGTTGACACCAAAAATGTCACTTTGCCTCTTCTAGATCCAAAGAGCTACATGAAGTCGCAACCTGCCATAAATAGGCAATGCTGCTTCCAAAAATCAAATCTTGTCAGAATCAAACAAAAACTGCAAGATTCTTCCAGACAGCCAAAAGAGGAGTACACAAGAAGTTTCGGGCCATTTCAAAATCATTTGGCCTAACTTCGCTTCTCCGACAAACGAAAAGGAGCTCTCGGCGACAAAAGCATCGGAGACACCAAATCTTCGATCAGAGCCGATGGATGGTCTCAAAATACTTCCAAAAGGCTCCACGTCAAGTTCTGAGTCAAACCAACAACGTTTGACCCTACATCAACCCTCGGAAGCCAAATCAGGCCTCTCGGCGGCAAAGCTCTCCGGGACCATGGTTTCCAAGACAGAGCCTATGGATCATCTTAAAATGACTCCAATAGGTTCCCTGTCAAATTTCAAGTCAATCGGACATCGGTTGACCGCACATCAAACCGCGACATCTTCATCGCGATAAAAGCAAGTCTACTGGTGATAGGACCCCAAACGGCTTCAAAACTCAAACAAAAGCCTATGGTTGGTCTTATTTATTGCTCAGCAGGCTTCACACCAAATTTCAGGTCATTCCGACATCGTTTGACCCAGTTTCAGCTTCTGACGGAAAATCGGCAGCTCTGCGCGACAAAGTCTTCGGCTTTCTCAGGAAATTGGAAACTTTGCAAAATGAAATGCAAGGATTCTCATCAGGTTTCCTACAAAGAAATCAGGCCAATAAATGGTCAAAATGTCAAGGAAAAGTACAGGAGAAAAAAGAATCGAAAAACAGCAAAAACGGACACAAAACGGGACACAAAAGGGGGAAAACCCCCCCAGGGTCGCAGGCGACCTTGGAGCCCGGGGTCGCCGGGAACGCCCCGGAAACCCCGATTTTCGCCGTTTTTTTCGCGATTCGAAGCGCCCAGCCTCTGGTACTTTCCAAAATTCATGCTTTTGAGACACCAAGTCCTCTGACATCCGTCCAAAACACGGGTAAATCATCAAAAGTATCGAAAACAATATTGATCGCCACCCGGTCAACCAAAAAAAGTGTGCTTTCTACCCGACCGATCGAGAAATCGACAGGACAGATGGCACCGACCCGCTGTTGGCAACAAACACCTGAAATTACATGGTCGTCTGATGTCGATCTACATGAAGATCCATCGATGATCATCGAAAGAAGAATCTCAAAAGACGCGGCACGGCCCGCGACTCTTCAGCTGCTCGGCGACCACTTAATGCGATTAATTGACTAACTTTATTACAGTCATTAATCCATTTCTTTGGACGGCCCAATCAGAAGCAAGCATTCGGGAGTTACAAGTCAAGTGATTCATGGCATTTAACCCATGAAACTCCTCCCATCATGGCGATTAAAGGCGATTAAATGCCCTCAATCTCCTCCGGCCAATCAGAAGCCAAGAAAAAGGAGTTACAAAATAAACAATTCAATTTTGTAACTCCTCTCATTATGCGGCTTAATGACAATAAATGCCCATAAACCCTCCTAAATGGCTACCAAAAAGCCTATAAATAGGAGAGCTCTCCAAGAAGAAAGGATAATCACAGATCATCAGAAAAAAGCACAAACACACAGACAGACAGAAGCACAGAAATCCAGAGAAAGGAAAAAGAGAGAAAACTTTGCGGAAGTTTCTACACCGGCCACCGCAAAAAGGTGACAAAAGTCCCTTGGGGGTACCCCCCCCCCCCAAGGTCCTTGCCTTCTCCTTCTGCCGCCAATGGCTTAGATGTGGCTTTTCAGCCCGTCTACTCGGCTTTTCATTGGACATAGGACCTTCTTTTGGTCTTTGTCCTCTAAAAACCTGAGGTTATAGCCAAGCCAAGCGAATCAATAGCATCCTCTGTTCTCATCTGCATGGATGATGGCGAAGCCCACATATGGCTTGCGACCGTCAATCTAAACGGGTCCCCCACAATCTCCTGAGAAGTTAGATCCTCCTTTTCTTGCTTTTCATTGTAGTTTGTATTTTTTTAAAAGAGACAAAAATCACAACTCTTGTCTTTCATTATTGATAAGGATTGTAAATCGGCTATAAACGCCAAAATCGGCTATAAACGCCAAAAATCGGCTATAAACGCCAAAATTGGCTATAAATGCCAAAAATATCGCCTTTCACGGCAAACCAAGAAAATGTCTCTTTTCTTAAATATATGTGCAATGGAAAACTTGAAAGAAGTGATTTCCTTTTTACTTGCGAAGGTTGATCTCCGGATCACCACTTGCAATTCCAAGTAAAAATAGAAAATCTGGCACACCCACAAAAAAAAAGAAATGTTGATGCACGCCCCTGCCCCCTGGTTACGAAAGGGTCGGAACCAAACGGACTCCCACGTCCGCCGACCTCGGTAGGAACCGAGCATTGGAGCGCGGTCCATCACGCATGAGCTTTCATGCTCTCAGGAATCAGGATTCAGCACTGGGAATCTTGATTGCCTTTGGAAGTAAAGATCAACACATCCATTCTTCCTACTTTCTTAACCCCTTCCTCACATCCTCCTTCAATGATTTTTTTTTCTAATGGCTAAACAAAGAATTAAATTATCTAGTTCTTCCACATTCTAAATTTGGATCATTCACATAATGTTACAATCACTAATCTAGTTGTAAAGGTAACTGAGGACCAAGAATCCTACCTGCATTGTCATGGATATAGTTCTTTCCATAGATTGTCACGGATATAGTTCTTAACATAATGTAGATGGATATATATCATTAGACGATTTTTCAAAACTGATCAAACGGATAAAAAATTATATATTTAAAGTTTCCAAAAACAAAACAAAAAAATACAAAAGTTAAAAAAATAATCAAAACAGGGCTAAAATATAAATACTCTATGCAATTCTCAAAAAACTAAATAAATTGTCATATTCATTTCAAGTTTCAACTTAAGATTGAAACATTGCAGATGGCATGACCACTTCACATTCTAATCATTCTCATCTTTGGGCTTGTGGACTGAATGCAATGGATCGGGTTGACCTATGGGTCAACAGGTTGGCCCAGCTGACCTCTTGGGCCCTGTCCGTACTGCATCACATCTGCATGATTCCAATCCTACATCATCACTCTAATCAAACTGATATTTGGATATGTCGACCAGGTTTTGGATTGAGTAAAGTAGGCCCCACAAAGACCTCTGAAGGATGCATTGCAATTTTGTGGTTTATTTGGACTATCCCTCATGTTTGGAACAAAACTGAAATTTACTCTCCTAATTCATAATTATGACAAATAACTGTCATTTTTGTTGTTCAGTTTAAGTGCTGATATCTAATGGCAAAGACACAATCATCTAGGGAGCTTGATATGATAATGTGCAATCAAAGGAACAATATTTTCAACAAAACAGGGAATGTAATGAAAGCACAAGACAAGAATGATAAATAAACAGAGCAAATTGCCATCTCCAACCCTCTATATACACATTCACATTCAAAGTATATGTATCAACAAGGGGTGATCATGAAACTTTGGATGTAACAAGAAATTTATGCTTTTTCTTTCTCTTTTTACATAGTGGCGCTCCTAAGGAAAATTTCCTAGTTCCACCACTGGCAACAAATGTGTGTAATTTGCAAGGAAGAATTAACAAACAACTCTAATTTCCACTTACCTTTGCCTCACACTCCTCAGATGGATCACAGCCATAGCCATTGCAATCATTCCAGTGAATGCAGCGCTGCCATTGGCCACGTGAACCTAAAACCCTTCGCATCATGAACACGGCTTTCTTTATCCTCTTTCTCCTTCTCAAACTCCTTCACCAACTCCAAAATTCTCTTTTCCATCTCTGATTTGTCTACCCCGCAAGCTTTCAGCTTCTCTTCCATTTCCAAATTCTTCCTTTTCAATTCCTTCACCCAACTCCAAAATCCTCTTTTCCATCTTCGACTTGTCTACCACACAAGCTATCAGGATAGAAGCAGTCAGGGGAAACCAAGTTTTCACCGAAGTGTATGAGGGACACCTAACTGAAGAATGTTATTGAAAGCAGGAGTTTTGAGTGGATCCTACAAATGCAGTTTTGTTGAACAGAGACAAAAACCAGTAACATTTTTTAAAATAACTTATACGAGAGAGAGAGAGGAAGAGAGAGAGCTCTTATATAGTGCGTGCGTTGCACACTGGGGCTCTGTATGCATTGGGCAGTGGGGCCCACCTGAGGCTGGGGTGGACTTTTGTTTAATATATGGGTGGGACCTATCTACCTACCAAGTTTGGGTCCCATCCGACCATCCTATCATCTTCATCTAGGCCCCACAAGTTTAACGGGTGTATAGACCATTCGAATGGGTATACATATGATCCAACGGTCCAGTCCATTTATGCAGACCCTTTTTTTGTGCACACCATGCACAGCATATAGTGGGGCCCACCTGAAGACCCATCCAAATGGACCATGCACACAAGACATCCCTGAATTACACCAGTCCCATTTTTTACATCTATCCAATTGGTTTGTACCGTTGGATCGACAGGTCAATTTTTTAAGGGCTAAAACTTGTTGGTCGTCGAAGGATTTGGAGAATGAAAATGTTTTCTTATAAGATTTCCAACTTGAAATGGACTTCTCTGGGAGAGAACAGAACCACTTCAGGGGGAGGTCGCCAAACTGGAGGAGAAGATTTTGCAGTTCAGGTGACCCTCATTCCCCCAGATGGACATCTTCTGTGAGAAGTGTCGGAGGTGTGCAGACGGGTCGGACAATCCGTCATAGGGGACGAACCGCGGGACAGAGAACTTTCTGGGCAAGGGGGTGCGCTCGACCTCTTTTGTGAAGGGCGAGCCCCCGAGATCAGTGTGACCACAGATCAGCTTCTGGTCCCGCATGTCCAAGTTGTGCTGGAGAGCCAATCTGACACGTTTGTCAAATCGCTCTTGCTCATCGTCCTTCTCTGGGGTATGAGCTCTGGACTTTCGCTTGGAGTGGTTCGGGCTGCGACGGCTATGAGCTCGGCCATCGCGACTAGGGTGACTTCGGCTGTTGCTCGAGCCTTCGTCACGAATCTGGCTCCGCTTATGGTCCAGATGATTTCTGAGATCCTCGCGGGGAGGATGGGCTGCTCTGCTGGGGGCGTCCCTCTTTTTCCCTTGAGGCTCAGAGATCTGCCTCAAGGAGGCAGTTTGCGCTGCCTTCAGCTGCTGCTGAAGCTCACGAATCAGCTGCTCTTGCTTCTGGAGGAGAGTAGTTTGGGCCTCAAGAACCCCTCCAGTGGCAGGGGGTTGAACGTGGCGCGTCTCCCCTACGGCCACGGCTTTGTCCTTCCGAGGACGCTGATGCCGACGCTCATCGCGTCCGACTTCTTCTGCCGAGATCGAGGCCTCGAGCCCCTCTTGGAATGGGAGCTCGACAAGGAGTTGAGAGCCTAAGCGGCCCTCGCCTGCAGACGTGCCATGCACCGTGCGGGAGCGCCCTTGAGGAGGGACGTCCGTTGACTGTGGTGGCAGCTCGAGCGCTGCTCTCGAGGACTCTCCGCCCTTCTTATCTTTCGGAGGCATAACTTCTGGCTTCTGAGAGATTGAGGTTTAGAAAGGTTTGGAGAAGGTTGGGAAGGCTAGGATATTGCTTTCCCACAGACGGCGCCAATTGTAGGTGCAGAAAATAATGACCCACAATGAGATGGTGCCTTAAAGGACTTACCCGAGAAGATGGTAATGACTGGGAGTGACTGGTTGCCGTCCGAAAGCCTGAAAGGGAAGAACACACGGTCAGAGGACCCTGGCCTAGGCGGCGCAAGGCTCTCCGATGCCTAAGTCAGTGTATGAACTGGAACGAAGGTGAGAGAGGAGGAAGAAGAGAGGCAGAGTAAGGGCTCTGTGTATTGTATTATGCGTACCTTGCATGTGAGATGCAGCTCTATTTATAGAGGATTGGAGAAGATATTTCGGTGTGGGTCCATGATTTGACTGGGAAGTCATGATCAGCCCACAATGCATTTAATGTGGTCCAATCCAGCCCACTCAGCATTTAATGCCAGTCGGATCAGCCCACAATGCATTAAATGCACGTCTATTGGGCCAGAAGGTGTTGGGCGTCTTTGACGGTTGAGGGTACCATCGGATCTGCCCTTGGGCCTTGCCCTGATGTGGCTTTAGCCGCTGGATGCCGCCCTGTCAGTGATCTGATGGAGATCGTGGGCGGCAGGATGTCGTGTCTGTCCCACTAGCTCGTGCCCCTATCCCTCCACGTGCCTGATGACGTGGGGGACGAGGGGTGCGAGCGGAGGTTCTTCCTTGCCTCGGCTTCCGTCCCGGCTTCTTCAGCCGGGGTGGAGTTTGCTGCCGAGACGGTACCTGGGGTGGCTTAGCCGAGGTGGAGCTCCTGGCCGAGGTGTCATCCGGGGTGGACCAGTTCGGCGCTAGTGGCGCGGAGATGTTTGAGTTCGGCAGGACCTCCTGTCCTGGTAGCCGGGGTGAGCTTGGTGCCACGTGGATGTCACGCGGATGGCACGTGAGAGCGCTTAGTCTCATCTGATGGCTGTGATTAACGTAATCCTGTGGTTCTGGAAATCTCCCCACACAATAGCCCCCTTGCTCCTGACCTTGCGTAGACCATCGGTGTCGTGAGGTCGGGAGTTATATGGCGGGGTCTACCTGGAAGAGAGGGCCCTTCTCGGCCCTGATTGGCGGTCGCTTTGGATGATCGAGGCAATAAATGGCGCCCCTCATTCAATGCTGAAGGCGGGTCGAAGGCTCCACGTGTCATCCTCTGGTTGGTTGTCTGTCTCCTCGAGGTCGTACGCGCCGCTTCGTCAGAGACGCAATCAATTTTTGAAATGATTTGCGCGGGATCCTAGGGGGCGCTCCTTCGCATGCCCTAGTTAGGGTTCCTGAATAGGGGTGACCCTTTGCTATATATGGGGCGATCGAGGTTCATCTCGTTCTTCTTCGCCTGCCATTTCAGTTCTTCTTCACCTGCTATTTCTGATTAGAGGAGAACGAGCTACTGCCAGGGAGTCTCGTTCGAGGAGTGGTGCGCTGCTGAGGCCGAATCTCGTCGCTGCTGGGCGTCTTCGTTCTGCTCCCGTAAGTTTCTTCTGCACTGCCTCTTCTCCCGTGGATTTCTGTCTTTGGATTGGGGTAGAAATGGGGATTTATAGCCACTGGTTAGAGAGTGAGGCAGCGATCGAGAGCTTTAGGTCGGCCTTTAGGGTTCCTGCTGATGTCCAAGTTAGGGGCGAGGATCCTAACGGCATCAACTGCCGCGATTTCTCGGGGGGTTGGATGCCGTTTCCTCTGGTGGCCGTGACGGAAGGCGGAGTCCGATTTCCCCTCCATCCTCTTCTCAGGAGATGTCTCAGCCAATGGCGCCTCTGCCCTTGTCAGTTGTTACCCAACGCTTTCAAGATCGTGATGGGCACGGTTAAGTTAAATGAGGTTTTGGGCATCAACCTCGGCGTCTTCGATATCGAGGACGTTTATGATATCTGCAAGTCCGGGGATGCTTATTATCTCCGGGCAAAGCCAGGTCGGGACGGCTTCGTCCGATATCTGGAGGATTCGAGCAAGTATGCCGGAGACGATCTCCTGTATGTCTCGGGAAACTGGGAATTCGGGGTGGCCGACACCGATAGAGGCTACCGAGTCCCTCGCCACTTCGGGACCATCCCAAGTAAACGTCCCCTTAAATTTTCTGCTCTGTATTTCATGTGACTTCTCATTTGTATTGTCGCGCTAATGCTTCTGATTATTGCAGCCTTGAAGGAGAGAAAACAAGCCGCGCGGTATATCTGGGAGAGAAACCTAGCCTGGCTGCGTCTGGTGAAACGGTACAGCGGCCATGACGGCAGGGCGGCCTGGTCGCTGCTAGGATATGAGCGGAGGTACCGTGGGTACCTAAGGGGGACTGTCGAGCCGATCCGGGGCGAAGGTGCCGACCCCGAAGTCAGGCAGGAACAGGCAGGCCCAGTGGCCGAAGAGGGGCCTCTGCGGGCGCCGCCGTCTATTGTCAGGGCTGCTTCTGGTGCGTTAGCTTCGACGTCGGGACCGAGGCTACCCCAGACTTCAGAAGGGGAAACGAGTCGGCGCACCCGATCTCCTTCGCCGAGCTTCGAGATGAGGCGCACAAGGTGCTTGTCTTTCGAGGACCTTGAGGCCTTGGCGCTCGGAGCGGAGGATGCCCGAGCCCCCCAAGGGCCTGTGGATCTGAACTCCCCCGTAACTGCGGTGGAGGCTCCTGCACCCCCAAGCCCTGTTCATCCAGAGGTGCATTCGCCCCCGGCCGAGGTCGAACGGGAGGAAGCTCGGCCGCTGAAGATGCCGAGGACCGATGCAGATCCGAGTTCCGTTGCTGCTTCAATTCCTCAGGGGCCACCGCTGTGGGAGCCATCTTTCACGCTTGAGTCGGGGAGATCGATCACGACCGACGATCGCGTCCTTCACAGGCTCGATCCCGTTGTTCTCGAGGCTCTCGGATGAGCCTGCGCTCTTCCCCAGGATATGGATCGGCTGCACCAGTACAGCGACCAGAAGCTAATCCTGTCACTGCTGCAGTCTAACATCACGGTAAGTTCCTTCGCATCTCTTTGCGATAATTCATATGTTCAGGATCTTATTGCCCTCTGACCGTCGTTGTTGTCTCGTTTCTTCGCCAGGCGGTGCAGAAGACCTTGGTCGCGGCCGACAGGATCTACAGGTACAGCTCAGACGCTGCCAAGCTGGCCGTGGAGAAAAATGGTCTGCAAGAATCCCTGGACGCCGTGACCAAGAAATTAACAGAGGCGGAGGGAGAGGCCGAGGCGGAGAGGAAGAGGGTCGCCGAACTCCAGGTCTCCATTGCGAAGATGGAAGATGACTACGCGGCCCTTCTTCAAGCCGAATCCAGGAGGGCGGATGAAGCCGAGGCGAAGCTCGAATCGGAGTGTGACGCCGCTTTTGAAGACGCCAGAACGCAAGTCACCGCTCATTATAAAGAGAGGGTTCTTGTTGTGAGGGACAAGACATGGGTGAAGGGATGGCGCGCCGGCCTGAAGGAGGCCGGGGTTTCGGAAGATCATCCTTCCTTCCGGGAGCCCCCTCCGTACCCACTCCCGACGCCGAGCTCTGCCCCTGCGCCTGCTGAGGCTTCTGATGCCGGGGTCCGCGCGTCTGACCGGGAGTGAGCTCGGGAGATTCGCTTTTCTGCTTTACACTTTATGCTTTCTGCTTTCTGTAATTTCCTTCAGTTGCGTTTGCCGCGCAATGTAATGAACAAGATTTTAATGCAACTGAATTTCTTCAAGTAACTCGTGCCTCTATTTCTGTTTTTTTTTTATCTGGTGCCCCACTCTTGAGTTCGGCAGAGTGCTTTCTTTGGTGATATGTTCAGATCTTTTTAGATATCTGAGCTGATATTCCGTATCTGGGGCGATCTTGAACAGCAGTGAGTGATGATGTGACTATTGAGGGAAATGGGGAGATGGCTCCACGTGGCGACATCGGAACCGTCAGTCATTTTAAGGGTTGTCGTGCACGTCACGCAAGGCATGGGAGACCTCGCCTCATAATTTCCCTTGAAGGCCGGGCCCTTCTCCTTCCTATAAATAGGGATGGTTAGCTTGCCATGGGAGAAGGAAAGAACACAGTTGTAGGAATCATGTCTGGTGAACTTTCAGAAGCGCTCGATCCTGGGGGAACCCGAGCTTCAGTGGAGGGTCCTCCCCGAGGGGGGAAGACCGTCGTGGTCCGCGCGCTCTCTGAAGATGTTCCTCGTGGTCTCCGCGCTCTCTGAACGCGGGTCCATGGCCATCCGTCCCTGGCCAGACAGAGTGAGGATGCGTTGCAACGCAGCGCTGCAACGTAACTGGGGGACGGTGGCGCCTTCTCGTCCGACACGGTCCTGTGCGCCCGTCGTACGGAAGGCGGGATTGAGGCCCCGCTGGACCTGGGGGCTTCGTTGATGGAGAGAAGAGGAACCCAGCGAGGTCCAGGGCCTCTGACCTGGAGGGGCTGTGCGATGCTTTGGTCTGACCAGCCAAAGTGCATTGTGCAGTCCGGTGAAATCCAGGCTCTCTCAGAACCTCTAGGTAGCGATCCGGCGTCCTAGAGCCTTCTGCCAGAAGGGTCGGTGAAGATCAGAGTCTCCCAGTTTTTGCTTCATTTTCTGTTTTCAGAGGACTGCGATCCTCGTTTTTGTATTTTGCTTTCTGTTCTGTAGCTCTTGTAATAAAGCAGTTTACAATGAATAAAATGCCAGACTTTATACAATGCTCTTGCATCGCCTTCTGTTTTTCTCGCACTGTTCTGGAACACTTTCTGTGCTATGTTTGAGCGCTGGTACTGACCTCGGCCGTAATGGCTGGCTTTGGCCGAAATGGCTGGCCCTGCGTCGAGGTGGCCGCATCGTTCCGCTGGCCTCGGCTAGGCGAGAGTGAGTTCGGCAATGGCCTTCTGAGGGGTGTAGGAATCCGGACTTCAGGAAACTGACCTTGGCCGAACTGCCTTGCGCCGAGATGTGAGGGGTTTACGAACCCGGACTCTAGGAAACGGCTGAGTGTAGGAACTCCAGGCCATTTCCAGGGCGTATGTACCCGATCCGGCCGAGTGTCTGAACTCGAGGCCTTCTCCATGGCCCAAGGCCAGGAGCTTTAGGAAACGACCGAGTTTGGACTCGAGGTCATTTCCAGGGCGGTGGGCCCATCCCGGCTGAGTGTGAACTCGAAGCCTTCTCCATGGCCCAAGGCCAGGAGCTTTAGGAAACGACCGAGTTTGGACTCGAGGTCATTTCCAGGGCGGTGGGCCCATCCCGGCTGAGTGTGAACTCGAAGCCTTCTCCATGGCCCAAGGCCAGGAGCTTTAGGAAACGACCGAGTTTGGACTCGAGGTCATTTCCAGGGCGGTGGGCCCATGCTGTCGGAATCAGTCAGAGAGAGACAAGTTGATGACAATGTGAACGCTGCTCTTATTGATTCTGAGGTTCATTACATCTTTAGAAATAAAATTTCTTTAGGTGGGATGCATTCCATGGCCTCGGCAGTGGCTTGCCTTCTAGGTCTTCGAGCTTGTAGGCTGATTTTCCTGCCAGTGAGACTACCCGGAACGGGCCTTGCCAGTTCGGGGCCAGCTTTCCTTCGTTTGGATCTTTGTCAGCTGGCAGGGTCTTCTTTAAAACGAGCTCTCCCGTGGTGAACCTTCTTTCTTTGACATTTTGATTGTATGCCCTGGCTAACCGCTGCTGATAGTCGGTCAGTCTCAGGGCTGCTGCTTCTCGTCGCTCGTCCGCTAGCTCCAGATCCATCCCCAGGTTCGTCTCATTTCGGCCTTGGTCGACCAGCTCTGTCCTGAGGGTAGGAAGGCCGATTTCCAAAGGAATGACCGCCTCCATCCCGTAGGCCAGAGAGAAAGGTGTTGCCGAGGTGGACCTCCTTGGAGTTGTTCTGTATGCCCACAGCACGCTCGGTAGCTCCTCTGTCCATCTGCCCTTTGCCTTGTCCAGTCGCTTCTTCAGACCGTCCAGGATCACTTTGTTGGAGATTTCTGCCTGGCCATTACTCTGTGGATATGCCGGGGCGGAGTAATGGTTTCTGATGCCGTGCTCTTGGCAGAACGCTTTGAAGGACTTGGAGTCGAACTGAGTCCCGTTATCCGAAATCAGGGTCCGGGGGATGCCGAGCCTCGTAAGGATGTTTTTCCAAACGAAGTTCCTGGAGTCCCTGTCCGTGATGGAAGACAACGGTTCAGCCTCTATCCATTTTGTGAAGTAGTCCGTAGCCACTATCAGCCATCTCTTATTTCCTGGAGCTCGGTGAAGAGGCCCCACGATGTCCAGGCCCCATTGAGCGAAGGGCCATGGGCTGGAGAGGGGACTCAGATCCTGTGCTGGCTGATGGAGGGAGTGGGAGAACTTCTGGCATTTCTCGCATTTTCTGGCGTGGACCTGGGCGTCCTTCTGCATGTAGGGCCACCAGTAACCCTGGCTGATCGCTCTGTAGGCCAACGACCGACCTCCTATATGGCTGCCGCAGATTCCTTCGTGGATCTCATACAGGAAGTCGTCCACCTTGGTCGGGTGGACGCATTGGAGGTATGGACCTGTGAAGGACTTCCTGTAGAGTTTACCTTCGGGAGAGAGCCAAAACCGAGCTGCCTTGAGCCTGATCTTGTGGGCTTCAGTCTTGTCCTCGGGGAGCTGATCGTCCTTCAAGTAGGCGACGATTGGATCCATCCAGCTAGGGCCGAGGTCAGCACAGAGGACAAGCCGAGATGAATGGAGTTCTAGACTGGACCTTGATACTGACCCGAGCTCGATGGTCCTCTTCTTTCCTGCTTCGACAGCGGAGGCCAGGTTTGCAAGCGCATCTGCGTGCGTGTTGCTATCTCGGGATATTTGCCTGACCTCGGCTTTCTGGAATTGGGAGAGCAGTGTTTTTACAAGGGCTAAGTAGGCCGCAATCCTGTCGTCCCTGGCTTGGTAGTCTCCAGCGAGCTGGCTAGTTACCAGTTGAGAGTCGCTGAAGATTTCTAGATGTTGGGCTCCGAGGATTCGGGCGCTGTTCAACCCTGCAATCATTGCTTCGTACTCTGCCTCATTGTTCGTTGCTTTGAAGTCGAGAGTGAAAGCCTGCTCAATGACCAGTCCCTCTGGCGATTGGAGAACTATGCCGGTGCCAGCTCTCTTGGAGGTGCACGACCCGTCGACAAAGATCTTCCATGCCGAGGTGGGACACTGTTCGGTCTCAGACTCTACTGGTTCGTGCCCTGTGCCCCCCAGTGCCGTGCCGAGCTGGGTCGGAGCCGGGTTGGGGGAGACGAATTCGACAATGAAGTCTGCCAGGATCTGGGCTTTGATCGCAGTTCGGGGACGGTACTGTATGTCATACTGCCCGAGTTCAACTGCCCCACTTTGATATGCGCCCTGAAAAGTCAGCTTTCTTGAATATTGAACGGAGTGGGTGCTCCGTAATCACCACAATGGCGTGGGATTGAAAATAATGGGAGAGTTTGCGGGAGGCACTGACGAGAGCCAACGCAAGCTTCTCCAGCAGAAGGTACCTGGTCTCGGCATCGAGCAGGGTCTTGCTCGTATAATAAACTGGCCTTTGAACTCCCTCGTCCTCCCTGATGAGGACGGAGCTTACTGCGTGATCCGAGACCGCAAGGTACAAATACAAAATCTCCCCCGAAGTTGGGGTGGAGAGCAATGGTGGTGACATTAAATAAGTTTTGAGTGCGGCCAATGCCTGGTCGCACTCAGGGGTCCACTGGAATTTAAGATTTTTCTTTAGAAGCTGAAAGAAAGGCCTGCACTTATCTGATGAGCGGCTGATGAAGCGATTGAGTGCGGCGGCCATTCCTGTGAGCGTCTGAACTTCCTTCGTGGTAGTGGGACTCTGGATGCCCTGGATGGCAGTGATCTGGTCCGGATTGGCTTCTATCCCCTTCCGCGTTACCAAGCTGCCGAGGAACTTGCCAGAGGCTACGCCGAAGGCGCACTTGGAAGCGTTTAGCTTGAGCTTGTACGCGCGAAGGATGTCGAAGACTTGGCCGAGATCCGCCAGATGGTCGTTGGAGCGCACAGATTTGACGACCATGTCGTCGATGTACACCTCTACCGATCGGCCGAGCTGGGCCTGGAACATTTTTGTGACGAGGCGCTGATAGGTCGCCCCCGCGTTCTTCAGCCCGAAGGGCATCACCTTATAGCAGTAAGTGCCGCGGGGGGTGATGAATGATGTTTTCTCCTCGTCAGGCTCGTAGAGCGGGATCTGATGATAGCCTCGGTAGGCGTCGAGGAAGCTCATTCGGTCGTGACCAGCGGTGGCGTCGATCAGTTGGTCAATCTCGGGAGGGGAAAACTGTCCTTAGGGCAAGCCCTGTTCAAGTCGGTAAAGTCGACGCACACCCTCCACTTCCCAGTTTTCTTCTTGACCACCACCGTTGTTGGTCAGCCACACCGGGTACTGGACTTCCCGGATGGCTCCTGCTTTTAGAAGGTTGTCGATCTCTTCGACGGCCGCATCTGTCTGCTGCAGCCCGGTCCTCCGGGCCCTCTGCACTACTGGCTTGTGGTCGGGGTCGACGTTGAGCTTGTGGCACATGACCTCAGGGTCGACCCCAGGCATTTCGCTTGGGGTCCAAGCGAAGACGTCCACATTCTGCACCAAGAACCGAGAGAGTTCGGCTCTTTCTTCATCTGGCAGCTGGGTGCCAATCAGGAAGAACCTGTCTGGGTCTGCCGGGTCTAGCCTGACCTCGGCCAGGTCTTCGATGCTCTTTTTCTCAGGGTCCCGGCCGATCTCGTCGAGGCCTTTCTCGAATTCGGCCAGGTTGACGCGCTCTGGCTCCTTCACTGCTGGGACTGCGGCCAGCATGCACTGCCTGGCCTGCTGCTGGTCTCCCTCCACTGTGACTACTTCCATCTTGCCCTCCTTGGTCTCACGGACGAACTTCAGCTTTTGGTGGAGGGAAGAAGGAACTGCTTCTAGCTTGTGGAGCCACGTTCTGCCCAAAATGACATTGTAGGGAGAAGGGGCGTCCACAACCAGGAAGTCGGCCAGCACGGATGCTCCGCCAACTCGGGTTTCCAAGGTGATCCTACCCTTGGGATAGACTGGCGTGGCAGATAACCCTAGCAAGGGTGCCCGGACCTCTGTGAGGTCTGCTTCGGAGAGTTGCATCTTCTTGAAGCAGTCGTAGTAGAGGACCTCGGAGGAGCTGCCGGAGTCGACGAGGATCCTCTTCACGGTGAAGTCTCTCAGCTTCATGGTGAGGAGCAGGGGGTCGTTGTGAGGGACCCTGGATTCCCTCTAGATCTCGATCCGAAAACGAGATGGCGGGTCGGTCGCGGCGGGCTCTCTTGGGTGCCGGTGCGAGTTCGGCTTTCATTATTTCTTTCCCGTGCGAAGCCCGCCTGGCCTCGGCACGGGCCTAAGGGCTTCCGCGGGACGAGGAAGCGGGAGCTGAGGACGCCAGATGGATCACGTTGATGATCTTCTCTGAGTCCTCGCTGTCTGGAGCCTGGGCCGTGCTTTGGTGAACCCGGCCCTCGCTGCCGCCGGTATCACCTGCCTTGATGAACTCCGGGATGTGGCCATCTTCGGCCAGCTTCTCTAGATACTCCTGCAAATTCCTGCAGTTTTCGGTCTTGTGCCCGTTGCCCTTATGGAAGGAGCAGTAGAGCTTGCTTCGGGGGCCTTCGGTGGGTTCATTCCTCATGGGCGGAGGATACTTGAAGAACGGCTTGGACCTGATCTTGGGCAGGATACGGTAGATCGGCTCCTTGAAGACGACGTTGACGCTTTGGCTGGCGCCGGGGGGAGGTCTGGGCTTCCAAGTGCCCCCAGACCTGGACGACGAAGGCTTCGCCGAACTGGAGACCCAAGCCCGCTTGGGCTCCTGCTTCTGGGAGGGCCCCCCGCCTCTTTGCCGAGGCTGGCCACTCTTCTGCTCGGGCTCCGGATGCCCGTCCTGATCCTTAGCCCGGATCTCGTCTTCCTCCTGGGCGATGAAGCGCTTCACCCGGGACATCAATTCTGGCATGGATTCTGGGGAGTCTCCTGCCAAGTTCTTCCGCAAGTCGTGGCCGGGGATTAGGGCATGCTGGAAGGCGTAGATCGCTATCCCTTCCCTCGAGCCCTCGATCTGGCTGTGGACCGCCCAGAATCGCTGGGCGAACTTGGCGAGGGTTTTGCCCTGCTTCATTCTCAGGGCGAGGAGGTCCCCTTCCTTCTTGGGGACGACGGTGTAGGCTTGGAACTTCTTCAGGAAGGAGAGTTGGAGCTCCTTCCAACTTGAAATGGACTTCTCTGGGAGAGAACAGAACCACTTCAGGGGGAGGTCGCCCAAACTGGAGGAGAAGATTTTGCAGTTCAGGTGACCCTCATTCCCCCAGATGGACATCTTCTGTGAGAAGCGTCGGAGGTGTGCAGACGGGTCGGACAATCCGTCATAGGGGACGAACCGCGGGACAGAGAACTTTCTGGGCAAGGGGGTGCGCTCGACCTCTTTTGTGAAGGGCGAGCCCCCGAGATCAGTGTGACCACAGATCTGCTTCTGGTCCCGCATGTCCAAGTTGTGCTGGAGAGCCAATCTGACACGTTTGTCAAATCGCTCTTGCTCATCGTCCTTCTCTGGGGTATGAGCTCTGGACTTTCGCTTGGAGTGGTTCGGGTTGCGACGGCTATGAGCTCGGCCATCGCGACTAGGGTGACTTCGGCTGTTGCTCGAGCCTTCGTCACGAATCTGGCTCCGCTTATGGTCCAGATGATTTCTGAGATCCTCGCGGGGAGGATGGGCTGCTCTGCTGGGGGCGTCCCTCTTTTTCCCTTGAGGCTCAGAGATCTGCCTCAAGGAGGCAGTTTGCGCTGCCTTCAGCTGCTGCTGAAGCTCGCGAATCAGCTGCTCTTGCTTCTGGAGGAGAGTAGTTTGGGCCTCAAGAACCCCTCTAGTGGCAGGGGGTTGAACGTGGCGCGTCTCCCCTACGGCCACGGCTTTGTCCTTCCGAGGACGCTGATGCCGACGCTCATCGCGTCCGACTTCTTCTGCCGAGATTGAGGCCTCGAGCCCCTCTTGGAATAGGAACTCGACAAGGAGCTGAGAGCCTAAGCGGCCCTCGCCTGCAGACGTGCCATGCACCGTGCGGGAGCGCCCTTGAGGAGGGACGTCCGTTGACTGTGGTGGCAGCTCGAGCGCTGCTCTCGAGGATTCTCCGCCTTTCTTAGCTTTCGGAGGCATAACTTCTGGCTTCTGAGAGATTGAGGTTTAGAAAGGTTTGGAGAAGGTTGGGAAGGCTAGGATATTGCTTTCCCACAGACGGCGCCAATTGTAGGTGCAGAAAATAATGACCCACAATGAGATGGTGCCTTAAAGGACTTACCCGAGAAGATGGTAATGACTGGGAGTGACTGGTTGCCGTCCGAAAGCCTGAAAGGGAAGAACACACGGTCAGAGGACCCTGGCCTAGGCGGCGCAAGGCTCTCCGATGCCTAAGTCAGTGTATGAACTGGAACGAAGGTGAGAGAGGAGGAAGAAGAGAGGCAGAGTAAGGGCTCTGTGTATTGTATTATGCGTACCTTGCATGTGAGATGCAGCTCTATTTATAGAGGATTGGAGAAGATATTTCGGTGTGGGTCCATGATTTGACTGGGAAGTCATGATCAGCCCACAATGCATTTAATGTGGTCCAATCCAGCCCACTCAGCATTTAATGCCAGTCGGATCAGCCCACAATGCATTAAATGCACGTCTATTGGGCCAGAAGGTGTTGGGCGTCTTTGACGGTTGAGGTACCATCGGATCTGCCCTTGGGCCTTGCCCTGATGTGGCTTTAGCCGCTGGATGCCGCCCTGTCAGTGATCTGATGGAGATCGTGGGCGGCAGGATGTCGTGTCTGTCCCACTAGCTCGTGCCCCTATCCCTCCACGTGCCTGATGACGTGGGGGACGAGGGGTGCGAGCGGAGGTTCTTCCTTGCCTCGGCTTCCGTCCCGGCTTCTTCAGCCGGGGTGGAGTTTGCTGCCGAGACGGTACCTGGGGTGGCTTAGCCGAGGTGGAGCTCCTGGCCGAGGTGTCATCCGGGGTGGACCAGTTCGGCGCTAGTGGCGCGGAGATGTTTGAGTTCGGCAGGACCTCCTGTCCTGGTAGCCGGTGTGAGCTTGGTGCCACGTGGATGTCACGCGGATGGCACGTGAGAGCGCTTAGTCTCATCTGATGGCTGTGATTAACGTAATCCTGTGGTTCTGGAAATCTCCCCACACAGTCTTCATGTGTATTGATACTTCCTTTTAATATGTAAACCCATCACCCTTTAGTATCCAATGCCTGTTCGGATCGTACCCATGGTGTATCTGCGCATCATACAATTTTGTCTACCCAGTGTTGGTAAGACATATGGAGGTGCAAAAAAGAAAAAAACATAGGCACATTTCAGAAATAGTGTAAAATGGTGTTAACTTAAGCCAGTAGTTTTCTACATGCTTCCAAAGTGAAGCTTCAAATGGCTCAGACAGACACCCATCAATTTTACCTCTTTATTTAGAATTAACACACTACCGTATCTCCTTTAGGAAGAGATGTTTGAACTCTCTTGAATATTAAAGGTCATAATAATAATAATAATAATAATAATATGCCTGTTTATGACACAAAACTGAAAAGAAGCTCCACTTAATCAAAAGTATGCCTAAAGGTGCCTTTAGATTAGACATGCAATACCTTTTGCCTTGAAATAAAGGAAGAAAAAAAAAACCTTCATGTACAAAGGTTAACAACAATAGGTTCAACGATGGTAGTACATCTACTATGTTTTGAACTTTCAATGTCATAGAGGTCCAATATCGCTGCATTTAGGAAAAAAAATGAAAGTATTTATTCACCTAAAACCGCTAGCATGTTGAATTTGAATATCTCGGAGGCCACCCAACATTTGGGCAGGAAGCTGGCAACTACTTGTCAAGAATAAGCAAGAAGAGTAATAACAAAGACTGAATGGAATTCGATGATCTCCTTTAGGATTCACCATTGTATTTTATAGATCATAAATGCCCAATTTGGGCTACAATTACAATCTATCAAATCTACTATTATAGTATGTATTGCTATACAAGTCTGAATAGTATCAATCCACAAATCTTTTATTATAGTATGTATTGTTGTACAAGTCTAATACAATGGGCATTTGCAGATGGGTCATGGATGGGCCTGTGTTAACCCCCCCCCCCCCCCTCAAATTGATGCGGTGGAATCAGTAAGCATCAATTTGCTGGATAAGAATTGATGACATGGGCGAGGAAGTCCCTTCGTGAAGATGGCCGCAATTTGGAGGCCAGAGGAAATGAATGGTAGGGAAATGATGTCCCGTAGATATTCATCACGAATGAAATGACAATCAACTTCGATGTGCTTGGTCCGTTCATGAAAAATTGGATTTTCTGTAATACGAATAGCACTAGTGTTGTCAGCAAGGAGAGGGATAGGTGAGCTTTGTGGAAAACCAAGATCGGAGAGTAACACACGAAGCCAAAGTATTTCAGAACAAGCAGCAGACATGGTGCGATATTCGGCTTCTGTAGAAGATCTTGAAACCTTATCTTGTTTCTTACATTTCCAGGATATCAACGCATCGCCAAGATACATACACCACCCAGTTGTGGACCGACGAGTGTAAGTACAACCTGCCCAATCAGCATCGGAGAAAGCAATGAGATTTAGTCGGGAGCCTGTAGGAAAAAATAAACCACGAGTAGTCATACCAAGAAGGTAACGAATAATTCGTCGGACAGCCGTCAAATGAAGATGCCTTGGTTGAGTCATATACTGCCTGACCAGGTTAAGAGCAAAGGAAACGTCGGGGCGGGTATGAGTTAAGTAGATCAAGCTACCAACCAATTGCCGATAGAGCGTGGCATCGGGAAGAAGATCCCCACTATCCTTTGAGAGCTTCAAATTCACTTCAAGAGGAGTATCAACTGGAGTTGATTGCTGGAGTCCTGCTAGTTCAATGAGGTCTAGAGCATATTTGTGTTGGTGCAAGATGATTTCTTTTTCTGTTTGATGAACTTCCAGACCTAAGAAGTAGGTTAAGGGACCAAAGTCTTTCATATGGAATGACTGATGTAACAAGGATTGAAGCTTAGATATCATTGTGGAATCAGTTCCAGTAATAATGATGTCATCAACATAAACAAGAATAATAGTTATATCGCTTGGAGACTTATGTAAAAACAGTGATGGATCATACGGACTTTGTTGGAAGTCTAACATAAGCAAGGCGTCCCAAAATTTTTAAAACCAAGCGCGAGGAGCCTGTTTAAGGCCATAGAGGGAACGCCTGAGTTTAGCCACATCTGAACTACTGGAAGAGCAATACCCGTGAGGAAGGCGCATATAAACTTTTTCTTTAAGATCGCCATGGAGAAAGGCATTCTTTACATCTAACTGAAGAATGACCCAAGCTTGAGATGCCACAATGGCAATGATCATCCGGACAGTAGTCATCTTTGCAACTGGAGCAAATGCTTCATCATAGTCGATGCCATATTCTTGGCGATTACCAAGAGCGACCAAGCGAGCCTTGTATCGGTCTAGTGAGCCATCAGATTTCAGTTTGACCGAATAAACCCATTTACACCCAATAGGTCAAACTGTAGGTGGGTAGGTAACCACATCCCATGTATGATTAGTCTATAGAGCTTCTAATTCCTCGGACATAGCTTTCCGCCAACATTCATGTTTCACAGCTTGAGATTAAGAAGTGAGAATGTTAACAGACGCTAGAGTGGCAAGAAAAGATGAATGAGAATACCCATATCTATCCGGAGGCCGAGAGACACGCGTGGTGCGTCGAAGAGTGGGCATAATAGCTAGTTCTGGTGTCGTGGCTAGGGGAGTTGGATCAGGTGCCGGATCAGGTGTCTCTTGAAGGGGTTGTATCGTAGCAGTGAGTGGTTCCGTTCGTTGCCAATATACAATTCCAGGTCTGAACCTTTCAATAGAAGAAGAAGAAGTGTCGGATGAAAAAGGTGGTAATATAGTCATGGTGATGGAAGTGGAGGAATCAGTGGTTTGAGAAGAAATATATATATATAAATTTTCGAAAAACACAACATTTTGAGAAACACGAATTCTTTTTGCAGATGGGTCATAACAAACAAATCCTTTTTGATGAGTTGCGTAACCAAGAAAAGCACATCTGGTGGCTTGCGCAGACAATTTCGTTCTTTCAGAAGGAGGAAAATGAACAAAACAAACACATCCGAAAGGACGAAGATGTGTCTATGTAGGATGAGAGTTAAAGAGACGGAAATATGGGGACCGATTTTGAAGTCTGGAAGACGGAAGTCGATTAATCAGATGAGCAGAAGTAGAGAGAGCTTCCGGCCAGAATCTAGGGGGAACAGAGGATTCAAGTAGCAGGCAACGAACCATGTCAAGGAAATGGCGACTCTTCCATTCAGCAATGCCATTTTGCTGTGGAGCATGAGGACAGGTTCGTTGTGAGAGAATTCCCTTATGTTGGAGAAATTCTTGAAATATGTTTGACACATATTCACCACCAGAATCAGATCGGAGAATCTTTATGCAGGTGGAGAATAATGTTTCAACATAGGCAAGGAATGTTTTAAAAACCTCAAACACCTACGATTTAGCCCTTAAAAAATAAACTCAAGTGAATCTGCTATGATCATCAATGAATGTGATAAAGTATTTATAGTGAGAATGAGAAATAACCGGTGTTATACACCAAACAATCAATCAAAATAATGCATAAAAAATGGAGGAGATTTACTTTTTCCTAATTTGCAAACAGAACAATCAATCTTGACATCAGAATTAGAAAACTGCATTTTATTAATCAAACTAGAATTTTTCAAAGATAACAATATGTTCGAATTAGGATGTCCTAATTTTTTGTGCCACAGATGCACGTTATTTGAAAGAACACATGAAAATGCTGATGTAAATTCATCCCTAGGTTGTATAGACAGACTAAGCGGAAACAACCGGCTACACTTAGGCTCCTTCGCGATCTGTCCCATCCCTTGATCCTGTACAACACAACCAGAAGAAGAAAATGACACATTACTATGATTATCTACGAGTTGTCCAACAGATAACAAATTTGTAGATAGGCCAGGTGAAAGAAAAACAAGATTCAAAGGTAATTTGTGTGGAATATCTCCTATGACAATGATAGGTAAATGTCCCCCATTAGCAATTTGAACTTGGAGTTTCCCATCATATGGTTGAATATTAGACATGAGACTGGAAGTAGAAGCCATATGATTTGATGCTCCAGAATCAAAATACCACTTTGAAGGAGATGAGAAGGTTATACCTGAGATGCCCAAGGTCGAGAATGCTTGGAGAATCATTTCAGGGTTGATAGGAGGGCTGGGTGAAAATGGCTGTGAAGACATGGATGAAGCCGGAGAAACAGGTGCCACAAAGTGAGAATCTGAAGAAGCAATGGCAGAATAAGCACGCGAGTTTCAATTTTCTGGTCGTTTCCTGCATTCAGAAATGATATGCCCACTAGCTTTGCAGTAGTTACAAACTTTTCTTCTGCACTGAGAAGAATAATGGCCATACTCCTTACAAGTGAAGCATTGAATCTTGCTCAAGTCCTGGGTCGAATTGTCGCGTCTGGGGGGTTTCCCTTTTGCCACATAAGCAACTTCAGCTGGACCAGTGGATGATTGTTGGGATAGTTGATGTTGAGTGACTATCCGTTGTTTTTCGCGGCACTTCATTGAGACATGTATCCAAAGAGGGAGATGGATGTCGACTCATAAGATTGGATCGAACGTTTTCAAATTCAGGCCGAAGTTTCATTAAGAATTGATCTCACTGAGTAGTTTTATGAACTTCCTGAACCCCAGATAGAGTGTCTCCGGTGATGGTAGCATAGGCAATATCCGTGTATTCAATCCAAAGGATAAAGAAGCCGGAGTAATACTCCTGGACAGTCATCTGTCCATGAGAATATTGAGCAATTTCATGTTCTAATTGTAACCGACGGGCTGAATTCTCTTGGTGATATATGCGTTTCAGATATCCCCACATATCTTGAGCAGTTTTATAGGGCTTAAGATGTAGAAAAAATTGGGGTTCCACTGCGCCCAACATCCAGCTCATAATTTGTGCTTCTTTGGTTTCCCAATCTTCCAATTTTTCATTTCCCGTTGGCTTTTGCACAGAACCAGAAATGTGGCCCCATAATTTTTTGCCTTTCGGATATAACTCAAATTGATAGGCCCAAGTAGAATAGTTTTTCCCATTGAATTTGATCAATTGCATTTCATTCTTGTCATATTTTTAACTCACAGAGGACAATAGTAACAGACAGAGGCAGTAAAAGGCACAAACAAAGTGAGCAGTAACCAGACAACAACAAAAACCAGCTCAGATTAATTGCAGAAAGTGCTGATTAAAGGAGACAGCAACACCAGAGAACCAAGAGCAGCCCAGAAATCAACATATCACAACAGTTCTCAGATCTGTAAAAAAATGCACACAAATTTGGTCCAAGCGACCAAGATTTTCTACATAAAACTGTAGGTGGGGCCCACTGACGATTCAATCTACCAGATCAGGGCGATCAAATAGATACTCCACAAAAATCTCGAACCAACACAGCAGAGATTGTAGCAATCGGATACTTATGCTCAAAGATTGACGGATTTGATGAAATTATATTGTAGAAACTGGTAAACCCAAACAGTGATCAAAAAGTCTACCTCTGATTCTTCAAAAATTCTGAAAAAATAGCCAAAAAACCCCAGAATGTCAGGCGACCAGGACTGTAGTGTCTTTCTGATCAGATCTGATCTGTTGATGACAACCCTTTGTTGATCTTCACAGCTTGTCATTGTGTAAGTCTTGTTCAAAACAGTCGACAGAGGAGAAACTCTCCTTGAGAACTTTAAACAAGAGAGATTAGATGGCTCTTAATCTCTCTATTGCACCAAGGTTGGCTCTGATACCATGTCAAGAATAAGCAAGAAGAGTAATAGCAAAGACTGAATGGAATTCGATGATCTCCTTAAGGATTCACCATTGTATTTTATAGATCAGAAATGCCCAATTTGGGCTACAATTACAATCTATCAAATCTACTATTATAATATGGATTGCTATACAAGTCTGACTAGTATTAATCCACAAATCTCTTATTATAGTATGTATTGCTGTACAAGTCTAATACAATGGGTATTTGCATATGGGTCATGGATGGGCCACCTTATATTATAATGGGCCTGTGTTAACACTACTATCAATCGTTAACAATGAATTTGCCTAAGGGGAGATAATGGAAACTGAATCCAAAGGACTCATGGATTCGTTATCATGGGATAGTAAGAGAGGTAAGAGAACAAAATAGTTAAGTAGGAAAATCTGATCTTAGGTTTTGCGGATAGTATGCTAGTGACTAGTGAGAACTTCGGTGGATTGGTTGAAAGCGGCATTCTCATGCTACAGCAATCTAGGAGACTTTTTCATCTGAGTTAGGCAGAAGGAGAGTGACACAGCCAAAAGCGTAAACCTCAACTGACCGGGGAACCAAATTAATTCCCTAACACTAAATCAACAGCAATGTAATCAAACATATGTACGTAGTAGAAACTTTACGAAACGAAATCCACCACTTGAGACAATCTTCGATCCTTGGAAATAAAAATCCATCTCAAGCCAATGGAGAAGAGACATCAATTGCAAAAAATTCAAATTTATTTAATAAAATAACCACAAAATCAAGGCTAGGGTTGGATGTGCCCTTACATATGTATTTATATCATTTCTCACAATAAACTGAAGCCCTAATCTATGTCTAATCCTAGACACCCATCAAAGCTAATCAAATATAGAAAAAAATATATAATAATGCCCTTATTGCAATCCTTAAATTAGTTGAAATCCTCGTTGTAGAGAAATCTAGGGTTTTTGCCAGAGATGTCAAAAAAAATCCTAGACAAGAAAAAAGGAGAAATACAGGAGATCGAGGAACTTAGAGAAAGGAAGGAGATGGTCTTCTACCTTGGGGTGGAGGACCAATCCTATTTACTAATTAATCAAATTTCTGAAATTAGAAAGAACTCACTGTAGTGTTTAAGATTACATAAAATGCCTAAACAATTATTGATTTACAAACAAGCCTCTATTGCTTAACTCGTAATACTCCCTTTCAAGCTAGTGCATATGTATTTTCACTATGTGCAGCTTGGACAAAACATCATTTAGCTCTTTCCTGCTAATTGCTTTTGTAAGAAAATTTGCAATTTGATCAATTATACTTGTATATGCCAGCACCATAACTTCTTCCGTGGCAGTCGGCTCCCACATACTTCATTTTCTCATGATATACTAGATTCTTGGCCCGTTTAATTGCTGAATCAGACAATAGGTCCAGCTGCCTTGAAACCACTCCTTCTAATGATATCCTCAAGAATAACAACTCACAACATTCATGGGCAATGGCCTGATACTCAGCTTTAGTGTTTGACTTTGTAATAACAACTTCCAAGAAAACAAAATTTCCATAAACCATAGTACAGTAACCTGTAGCAGATCGTCTGTCTGTTTTGGATCTAATCCAATCAACACCAATATACATACTGCTCTTATGTGCCAATGTGATTTATAAAAGATGCTTTGTCTCAATGTTCCTTTTTTAAGTATTTTAGAATTCTAAGAATGACAGCCAAATAATCAGTTTTGCAAGCATACATGAACTAGCTAACTAAGCTAACAGAATAAAACTAACTCTTTGACCATGCTGGAGGTCTCCCATCAATGGAAATCAGTGATTACTCAATAAGATTAAATTACTAATTCGGACCAGAGAATTGAGTTGCACCGATGGTTCAAAGAATCGACCATTACATAGTGTATCAGCTAGCCAATACGTATTGTATATCTTTCATAAGTCGTAACCAATGCTATTCAATCTTATCAGTCGATACTATTGGCTGACGTGAATTCATGAAATTATTGGTTGATATGGACCGATGCGGGCCACTACAAATTGATACATAATGTATTTGTTAAGCAAGGGCGATTTGATAATATAATCAACTCTCACAATTGACTTCAATTTTGACCAAAGTCCAATTAATTTTGACCGATCTCTTTGGTTTCCTAATAGAGTCTAGATCTCTTCATGTTCTTAAATAGTGTCCACCTCTTCGTAATCTTCGAAGATGGAAGAATTTGGCTAGATCATTTCAAGGAGAGAGATTTTAAGGAAAAATTACAATTTTATAAAAAAAAATATATCTTCCCTAATCTCACCATTAATTCAAAAACTTTAGTAAATTTATCCTTAATTCAAAATTTAAAACCATTTAAATTTATTACTTTTAAGTAGCAATAAGATTTTCAAAATCTCAATTCTCTTGATTTAAAATAGGCATTTCCTTTTGGGTTTTTAAATTCCTTTTTAATCTCTAATTTTCCCTTCAAAATTCTTTTCCTTGTTCATTATTCTAGAGATTTTTCTTTCATTCCTTAAACTTTAATGACTTTTAAAACTAACGAGATAAAATTTCTATTTATTAAAAGAGTAATAAAAGGATAAGATAGATTAATCTAGGATGTGATTTCTTAAACCAAAAAATTTTAGACAAACCTTTTTCCTATGCCATCCATTCACAGTAAAGATTTAATGACTACAATTTAGAAAAATAAATTCATAAATAGATTTATAATTTATTTTGAAAAAGAACTCATCGTTCTTATCGAGGGTGTTCACAATCATAAAGTAAAAACTCAAATTAGTATCGGTGTAAATCGTAAAGAAAAAAATAAATATAGAAATAAAAAATATAATCAATCAATTTTTCAAATATAAAATATTTCTTTCAACAGGTTTCATTAATTTTCAAAAATATATTACATTAATGAGCCAGATTTTGACCCCATTTGGGTCCTCATTCAACTTTTAGTCTACCTGTTTTGGAATTGGAAAGGCTCAAGTCCCTCTTGTTCGAAGGAAATTAGTAGCCTTTGACTTAGATCTAGGTTACAGGACTATGGCTAAATTGATTAAAAAATATTAAAAACACATAAAAATATCTTTTTTATGACATATGTATTATACGATATGCTATTTTGTTAGCATATGTACATAATATAACACAAACATAAAAACTACAAGTAAAAGTAAAACCTTTGAAATGAAAATTGTTGAATAATTCATGTAAGTTGTTGAATAATCTTGAGAATTATGCACTTTTATTTTTTTTTAGTTTGTAAATGTGGACTACATTTAGACACGTACTCAATAAATCAAATTATGTCACTCCACTTTGAATTAGACCCATTTATAAGATTGATCATGCTTAAAATACTTGATCAAAATTAAAAGAAAAACCGAAATACTTGATATGCAATGAATATTATTGAATGTCACATAAAAATTGTATTAATTTCTTACGCCTCATAAAATTTTCTATATTGTTTTCTTACTTTTTAATTTTTAATTTTTGCACATTAATGCTAATAAAACTTTAATTATGATTAACTCATAAAACTAATTTCATCTTTAAAATTGACCCCCATCAATACTACTATGACAAATTTTAATTTTTTTTATGCATTTACATGCCCGTGCTTTAAGCACAGGTGGTCAAGCTAGTCCAACTTGAAAGTGAGTTTTCACACTTTTCACTTGATTTCTGATTTTTTGAGAGAAAATGTTTAACGTCGGATTTTGAGAATTCAAAATAAGACTACAAGTCCAATTTTAGGATCTATTGATTTTGATTATATAATGTATTGAAAGCTCTACTGAATGGAAATGGTAGATGAATGAAGTCCTTGTTAGGTCGGTGTTTCGCCTCTCCGTCGCCTTTCCTCGGGTCATGAATGAAACCAGCAGCCTTTGAACTCCCCTTTTATTCAGAAGTTTAGTAAAAACCCGTGAGTGAACCCAAATCCTTGATCTTTCCGCTGATGCACCACCTCCTCGGTAGTTGAATGGAGAGCAAGAGAGAGATAAGGCATGCCCCCTCAGACTAGTATGCTATTGAGCCTAAAAGAAAGAGTAGCAGCATATCTGAGTCCAGAATCTTTAGTGTACAAGAATAGGTGGCCTGCAGGCTGTTTAGCTTCCTGTTTCGGTGAGTGTGTCGCATGCACCACCTCCCTGGTAGTTGAATGGAGAGCGAGAGAGACAAGGCATGCCCCCTCAGACTAGTATGCTATTGAGCCTAAAAGAAAGAGTAGCACCATATCTGAGTCCAGAATCTTTTGTGCACAAGAATAGGTGGCCTACGTTTGTTTAGCTTCCCGTTTCGGCGAGTGGTCCGCATGCAAGAGAAAAGAAATCCCCTATTTGGGCATGAGCCCTAGTGCATTGACCTCTCGCAAACCTGAAACTCAAGTTTTTGGCCATTGAAAAATCAAATCATAGAGACGGCCATATAATTCTCAATAAAGGGAGGAGCTCGACCTCGGCCAGCCGGCCTGTACTGCTAAAGAAAAAGGGCTATGGAGATGAATGCCCGTAGATCGAGGCTGAGCTGGTGGCCAATGAGAATCGTACTTTGCTAACCAAGCTTGTGAAAGGGGGGGAAAAGCACCAGCCGGCCAGGAATGATGACTAATTGCTGGGGGTCGATTTCCTCTTCCTTCCAGATGAACGGGAAGGGGAGAACGAAGGGGAAGGGAGAGATTCCTAGTTGTACAGTGGGAATAGTAGCCAAAAACTACTATTGAAGCCGAAGTTTAGGGAATCCCATGCCTAGGCTTCACACCGCAAATTATAAACCACACTCAAAGAGAGAAAGCTCAATATCCTTATTCCAAATTCAATGTTCAACTATGAAAGGGGTTCATCTCTTTATAAAGACTATGCCCTAATGTAATCTTGGAAACAAATAAAATTCTAAATCAAATAAAAGTCTAAATCAAATAATTAAAAGTCTAAATCAAATAAAATCTACTTACTAAATTAATAATCTCCTAAATTTTAGTTATATTAATAAAAAAAGCTAGCACAATATCTGGGAATCACGCACGATTTGGAATCTTCCTTTTAGTGGGCCTTTGTGGGCTTGGACCTTTAAATGTAAACTTTTGGGCTTCTGGGCTGGGCCCAATAGGCTGGCCAACCTGGGTCTAGGTTGCATCAAAATGTTATCAGTTAGGATCCCTACTCTTTTAGGAAATTTATGTTAAATGAATTTGCACAAGACTGTAAGAAAAACAAACAAAAAATTTCTGAAAAATGTACATTTCCAGAATTTGATGTGGATCCACAACAAGTTTGAGCTTTCCATCAATCCATATAGAGAACCAGGCATTGGGGAAGATCCTGTGGAGTAGGAGCTTTGGAACCTGCCAAAGACTGCAAAGCAAACTTTCACTAGATTCAAACAAGAATGATTGCTCATCTTATGCAGTTATGTTAATGACATATAAAAATAGATAATCTTTGTGTGGGGAGATTTCCAGAACCACAGGATTAAGCTAATCACAGCCGTCAGATGAGGCTAAGCATTCTCACGTGCCATCCGCGTGCCATCCACGTGGCACCAATTTCACCCCGGCTATCAGGACAGAGGGCTCGGCCGAACTCAAGCATCTCCGGGCCTCTAGCGCCGAACTGGCCCACCCCGGGCGCCATCTCGGCGGAGAGGTCCACCTCGGCTGAGCCACCCCAGGTGCCATCTCGGCAGCAAACCCCACCTCGGCTGAAGAAGCCGGGACAGAAGCCGAAGCAAGAGAGAACCTTCACTTGCGCCCCTCATCCCTCACGTCATCAGGCACGTGGAGGGATAGGGGCACGAGCCAGTGGGACAGACGCGACATCCAGCCGCCCACAATCTTCGCCAGATCCCTGACAAGGCGAAATCCAGCGGCTGAAGCCACATCAGGGCAGGGCCCGAGGGCAGATCCGCTGGTGCCCTACCGCCAAAGGCGCCCAACACGACCTGGCCCAACAAGACATGCATTAAATGCGATGTGGGCTGACCCGACGGGCATTTAATGCATAGTAGGCTGGATTGGACCGCAATTAATGCAATGTGGGCTGATCGTGACTTCCCAGTCGAATCACGGGACCCATACCACAATATCTCCCAGAGATACGTTCCAAACTCTATAAATAGAGGGTGAAACCGCCATCAAAGGTACGCCATTTCTCATACATAGAGCTGTTACTCTGCCTCTCTTCTTCCTCTCCCACCTTCGTTCCAGTTCATACACTGACTTAGGCATCGGAGAGCCTTGCGCCGCCCAGGCCAGGGTCCTCTGATCGTGTGTTCTTCCCTTTCAGGCTTTCGGGCGGCATCCAGTCATTCCTAACCAGCACCATCTTCTCGGATAAGTCCTATAAGGCTCCACCTTATTGTGGGTCATTATTTTCTGCACCTACAATTGGCGCCGTCTGTGGGAAAGCAATATCCCAGCCTTCCCAACCTTCTCCAAACCTTTCCAAACAACCTTCCTAAACCTCAATCTCTCAGAAGTTATGCCTCCGAAAGCTAAGAAGGGCGGAGAGTCCTCGAGAGCAGCGCTCGAGCTGCCACCACCGTCAACGGACGTCCCTCCTCAAGGGCGCTCCCGCACGGTGTATGGCACGTCTGCAGGCGAGGGCCGCTTAGGCTCTCAGCTCCTTGTCGAGTTCCTATTCCAAGAGGGGCTCGAGGCCTCAATCTCAGCAGAAGAAGTCGGACGCGATGAGCGTCGGCATGAGCGTCCTCGGAAGGACAAAGCCGTGGCCGTAGGGGAGACGCGCCACGTTCAACCCCCTGCCACTGGAGGGGTTCTTGAGGCCCAAACTACTCTCCTCCAGAAGCAAGAGCAGCTGATTCGCGAGCTTCAGCAGTAGCTGAAGGCAGCGCAAACTGCCTCCTTGAGGCAGATCTCTGAGCCTCAAGGGAGAAAGGGGGACGCCCCCAGCAGAGCAGCCCATCTTCCCCGCGAGGATCTCAGAAATCATCTGGACCATAAGCGGAGCCAGATTCGTGACGAAGGCTCGAGCAACAGCCGAAGTCACCCTAGCCGCGATGGCCGAGCTCATAGCCGTCGCAGCCCGAACCACTCCAAGCGAAAGTCCAGAGCTCATACCCAGAGAAGGACGATGAGCAAGAGCGATTTGACAAACGTGTCAGATTGGCTCTCCAGCACAACTTGGACATGCGGGACCAGAAGCAGATCTGTGGTCACACCGATCTCGGGGGCTCGCCCTTCACAAAAGAGATCGAGCGCACCCCCTTGCCCAGAAAGTTCTCCGTCCCGCGGTTCGTCCCCTATGACGGATTATCCGACCCGTCTGCACACCTCCGACACTTCTCACAGAAGATGTCCATCTGGGGGAATGAGGGTCACCTGAACTGCAAAATCTTCTCCTCCAGTTTGGGCGACCTCCCCCTGAAGTGGTTTTGTTCTCTCCCAGAGAAGTCCATTTCAAGTTGGAAGGAGCTCCAACTCTCCTTCCTGAAGAAGTTCCAAGCCTACACTGTCGTCCCCAAGAAGGAAGGGGACCTCCTCGCCCTGAGAATGAAGCAGGGCGAAACCCTCGCCAAGTTCGCTCAGCGATTTTGGGCGATCCACAGCCAGATCGAGGGCTCGAGGGAAGGGATAGCGATCTACGCCTTCCAGCATGCCCTGATCCCCGGCCACGACTTGCGGAAGAACTTGGCTGGGGACTCCCCAGAATCCATGCCAGAGTTGATGTCCCGGGTGAAGCGCTTCATCGCCCAGGAGGAAGACGAGATCCTGGCTAAGGATCAGGACGGGCATCCGGAGCCCGAACAGAAGAGTGGCCAGCCTCGGCAAAGAGGCGGGGGGCCCTCCCAGAAGTAGGAGCCCAAGCGGGCCTGGGTCCCCAGTTCGGCGAAGCCTTCATCGTCCAGGTCTGGGGGCACTTGGAAGCCCAGACCTCCCACCGGCGCCAGCCAGGGCGTCAACGTCGTCTTCAAGGAGCCGATCTACCGCATCCTGCCCAAGATCAGGACCAAGCCGTTCTTCAAGTATCCTCCGCCCATGATGAATGAACCCACCGAAGGCCCCCGAAGCAAGCTCTACTGCTCCTTCCATAAGGGCAACGGGCACAAGACCGAAAACTGCAGGAATTTGCAGGAGTATCTAGAGAAGCTGGCAGAAGATGGCCACATCCCGGAGTTCATCAAGGCAGCTGATACCGGCGGGCAGCGAGGGCCGGGTTCACCAGAGCACGGCCCAGGCTCCAGACAGCGAGGACTCAGAGAAGATCATCAATGTGATCCATCTGGCGTCCTCAGCTCCCGCTTCCTCGTCCCGGGGAAGCTCTCAGGCCCGTGCCGAGGCCAGGCGGGCTTCGCACGGGAAAGAAATAATGAAGGCCGAACTCGTACCGGCACCCGAGAGAGCACGCCGCGACCGACCCGCCATCTCGTTTTCGGATCGAGATCTAGAGGGAATCCAGGTCCCTCACAACGACCCCCTGCTCCTCACCATGAAGCTGAGAGACTTCACCGTGAAGAGGATCCTCGTCGACTCCGGCAGCTCCTCCAAGGTCCTCTACTACGACTACTTCAAGAAGATGAAACTCTCCGAAGCAGACCTCACAGAGGTCCGGGCACCCTTGCTAGGGTTATCTGCCACGCCAGTCTATCCCAAGGGTAGGATCACCTTGGAAACCCGAGTGGGCGGAGCATCCGTGCTGGCCGACTTCCTGGTTGTGGACGCCCCTTCTCCCTACAATGTCATTCTGGGCAGAACGTGGCTCCACAAGCTTGAGGCAGTTCCTTCTTCCCTCCACCAGAAGCTGAAGTTCGTCCATGAGAACAAGGAGGGCAAGATGGAAGTAGTCACAGTGGAGGGAGACCAGCAGCAGGCCAGGCAGTGCATGCTGGCCGCATAGTCCCAGCAGTGAAAGAGCCAGAGCGCGTCAACCTGGCCGAGTTCGAGAAAGGACTCGACGAGGATCGGCCGGGACCCTGAGGAAAAAGAGCATCGAAGACCTGGCCGAGGTCAGGCTAGACCCGGCAGACCCAGACAGGTTCTTCCTGATTGGCACCCAGCTGCCAGATGAAGAAAGAGCCGAACTCTCTCGGTTCTTGGTGCAGAATGTGGACGTCTTCGCTTGGAGCCCAAGAGAAATGCCTGGGGTCGACCCTGAGGTCATGTGCCACAAGCTCAACGTCGACCCCAACCACAAGCCAGTAGTGCAGAGGGCCCGGAGGACCGGGCTGCAGCAGACAGATGCGGTCGTCGAAGAAAATCGACAACCTGCTAAAAGCAGGAGCCATCCGGGAAGTCCAGTACCCCGGTGTGGCTGGCCGACACGGTGGTGGTTAAGAAGAAAACTGGGAAGTGGAGGGTGTGCGTCGACTTTACCGACTTGAACAGGGCTTGCCCTAAGGACAGTTTTCCCCTCCCGAAGATTGACCAACTGATCGACGCCACCGCTGGTCACGACCGAATGAGCTTCCTTGACGCCTACCGAGGCTATCACCAGATCCCGCTCTACGAGCCTGACGAGGAGAAAACATCATTCATCACCCCCCGCGGCACTTACTGCTATAAGGTGATGCCCTTCGGACTGAAGAAACGCTGGGGGCGACGTATCAGCGCCTCGTCACAAAAATGTTCCAGGCCCAGCTCGGCCGATCGGTAGAGGTGTACATCGACGACATGGTCGTCAAATCTGTGCGCTCCAGCGACCATCTGGCGGATCTCGGCCAAGTCTTCGACATCCTTCGCGCGTACAAGCTCAAGCTAAACGCTTCCAAGTGCGCCTTCGGCGTAGCCTCTGGCAAGTTCCTCGGCAGCTTGGTAACGCGGAGGGGGATAGAAGCCAATCCGGACCAGATCACTGCCATCCAGGGCATCCAGAGCCCCACTACCACGAAGGAAGTTCAGAGGCTCACAGGAATGGCCGCCGCACTCAATCGCTTCATCAGCCGCTCATCAGATAAGTGCAGGCCTTTCTTTCAGCTTCTAAAGAAAAATCTCAAATTCCAGTGGACCCCTGAGTGCGACCAGGCATTGGCCGCACTCAAAACTTACTTAGGGTTGTAAGTCCTCGGGGATCCTAACCCTAGAGGGGGGGTGAATATGGTGAGCTACACTTAATGACTAATTATGACCAATTTTAACTTCTTTAAATTAACTAGTCACTTGTGATGATTAACATACATAATGCGGAAGCTAAACAACATAATCACCACATAGCACACACCATAACACAATGATTTATAGTGGTTCGGCCTCAATGCCTACATCCACTACCGGCTTTTGTTCCTCACACCCCACCGGATTTCCACTATATATGCTTTTCAATAGGCTAAGCAATAACCTTTACAACTATGCTTTTCTAGGCTAAGCAATAACCTCTTACAATATGCTTTTCAAGGCTAAGCAATAACCTCTTCAACCACAAGGTTGGTTATCTCTCTAAGTAGTGTCTATAATACACTTGATGGAGATTACAATTTTGGCTCATATAAATTGCCTCTAAATAGACGGATATGAAAGTGAAAATCTAACTCACACAAACACTATATGAATGCAAAGATGAATGCACAAAGTGTATGCATGATGTCCTCAATCAATTTGAAAATAAAAGCTCATAAATGTATGCCAAAGGCTTTTGAAAGTTTTAGCTCAAAACATTTATGATTGAGGAATGCTAATCACATGTTAAAAGTAACTTGTAAAAGACATACCTATGTATTCTAAACAAGTTGTGAAAATCAAGGAACAAAACATGTGATGCATAAGGATTTCAATCAAATTAACAATGAAGCTCAATGTATGCTTAAAGTATTTGAAAGTGTAAAACATACAAATATATTTGATTGAAATTAAGGGTCAAAACACATGTATTTAAAAAGACAACTTGAAAATGATTATACCAATCAAAGCTAACCAAGTTGTGAAACTTTAAAACAAATACATGTGATTTGTAAAGTTGTTGAATCCAAAACATAAGATAGATTTGAAAGAGATTTTCTTATGATGAAAAACAACAACCAAAGATTCAACCAAGTATAGGAATCATGTTACATATGATTTCAAAGATGATTACAAAACATGATCTACTTAGATATACCAATTTAAGTACTACTTGGTTTGAATCAAGGTGATGTATCCAAAACAATGAATCAATTCAAAACATAACCATGTTAAGGACACAACAAATCATACATTAACATGCTAGAAAGATTTACCAATAAATAGAATAAAGCATGAAAACATATGAATAGGAAAAGCAAGCTTACTTAGTGATTTAACTTCATTAATCCCAAGCTTTATCTTTCCTAATGACCCTTAGTTTCCCTTAGCTCATTCCCCTTTGTTTGGCCTCAAATCACCTCAAGGAGGGCCTAAGAGTTCCTCAATTTTTTCAAGGAATGAACTAGTATTTATAGTCAAAAAGTGACTTTCTGCGTGTCCTCGGTCGACCCCATACAGGCCCCGGTCGACCTACCCTTCAACGGTCATAAAACTGACCGTTTGGAAAACTGCCAACGGACACTTTCCCGGTCGACCCGCAGTGGGCTCGGTCGACCGGGTCCATGGGCTCGGTCGACCGGCCACACTGCGGGTCGACCGGGTCCCCTGGACCAATTCCCCCAAAATGCATATTTTGCATATTTTAAAGTATTTTTCTTTGGGGATTTTTTGGGTCAATAAATCAAGCTTGAAATCATGTTTTAAATCATTCTAAGAGGTTTTGAAAACATGAAACATAAAAAGCCTAAAATGATTTGAAACTTTAAAATCAAAGGCTTGCTTGATTCTTTAAAAACTTCTTTTCAAAAACAATGCATCCAAAGTTTAAAAACAAAACATGCATGAAACATGAAATTTAAAAGACTTAATCAATGCATGTGAAAATCAAGATTTCAAGATTTTCTAAATCAATGCTCATGTGAAAATTCAAATGATATGAAAATGATAATGCATCCATCAAATTGCAATCCACAAAATTCCTAACAATCTCCCCTTTTGCAATTTGATGGCACTCACTCATCACGGAATTCCACACTAAGTCTTCAGCTCCCCCTTAGCTGGACAAGTCTTGAAATCTCTTGGATGCTTCTTTGACTTAGCTTGGGCTCTTGTTCTTTTTCCTCATTCTTGATGCTTGGAGCTTGATCATTCTTGAAGCTTTCTTTCTTCTTTAGCCAAGCAACTTCTTTAACTCCCAAGCTTAGTCTTCTATCAACTCTCCCCCTTTGACCATGCACTCTCTCTCTTTGGCAAGATATGTATCTTCTCCCCCTTTGGAAGAATACAAAATCTCCCTTAGATAAACTGACTATACTCTCCCCTTTTGACATCTACAATATTCTCCCCCTTTGACATTAAATTGCAAAGGTACCTACACAATGAAATAAGGAAAATACCTTTTAGTA
>CM022946.1:105446482-105616182 GCA_012931725.1 Litsea cubeba
AAGAACCCTACCTCGGCTAAAGCTACCTAGGCTGAAGAAGCCAGGACAGTAGCCGAAGCAAGAAAGAACCTTCTCTTGGGCCCCTCATCCCCCACGTCATCGGACACGTGGAGGGATAGGGTCACGAGCTAGTGGGACAGACGGGACATCCAGCCGCCCACTGTCTTCACCAGATCGCCACATGGCTGCATCCAGCGGCTGAGGCCACATCAGGGCAAGGCCCGAGGGCAGATCCGCTAGGTACTCCTACCGCCAAAGGCGCCCAACACAATCTGGCCCAACAAGACTCGCATTTAATGCAATGTGGGCTGACCCGACTAGCATTAAATGCTGAGTGGGCCGGATTAGACTGCATTTATTACTTTGTGGGCTGATCATGACTTCCCAGTCAGATCGTGGGACCCACACCAAGATATTCTCTGAGAGATACAATCCAAACCTCTATAAATAGACCTTCAAACGCCATGCAAGGTACGCACAATATTATACACAGAGCCCTTATTCTGTCTCTCTGCTTCCTCTCTTCCATCGTTCCAGTTCACATACTGACTTTGGCATCGGAGAGCCTTGCGCCATTCAGGCCAGGGTCCTCTGACCGTTTGCTACTCTCTTTCAGGCTTCCGGACGGCATCCAGACATCCCAGACATCATCATCTTCACGGATAAGTCCTGAAAGGCACCCTCTTATTGTGGGTCATAATTTTCTGCACCTACAATTGGCGCCGTCTGTGGGAAAGTAATATCCCAACCTCTCAAAACCTTTCCAACCTTCTCCTAATCTTTCCAAACAATCCTCCTTCACCTCAACCTCCCAGAAGCCATGCCTCCGAAAGCTAAGAAGGGCGTAGAATCCTCAAGAGCAGCGCCCAAGCTGCCACCACCGCCAGCGGACGTCCCTCCTCAAGGACGCCCCCACACGGTGCATGGCACGACTGCAGGCGAGGGCCGCTTAGGCTCTCAGCTCTTCATCGAGTTCCCATTCCAAGAGGGACTCGAGGCCTCAATCTCACCAGAAGAAGTCGCGCCACCCGGACGCAAGGATCGTCAGCACGAGCGTCCCCGGAAAGACAAAGCCGTGGCCGTAGGAGAAACGCGCCACGCACAACCCCCTGAGGAGGTTCCTGAAGCTGCCCTCCTCCAGAAGCAACTCCAGAAGCAAGAACGAATGATTCGCGAGCTTCAGCAGCAGCTAAAGGCAGTGCAAACTGCCTCCTTGAGGGAGGTCTCGGAGCCTCAAGGGAAAAAGAAGGATGCTCCCAGCAAGGCAGCCCAGCCTCCCCGTGAGGAACTCAGACATCATTTGGACTAGAAACGGAGCCAGATCCATGACGAAGGCTCGAGCAACAGCCGAAGTCACCACAGCCGAGGTGGACGAACCCATAGCCGTCCCAGCCCGAGCCGTCCCAAGCGGAAGACCCGAGCTCAGACTCCAGAGAAGGATGACGAGCAAGAGCGATTTGACAAGCGCGTCAGATTGGCTCTCCAGCGCAACTTGGACATGCGGGACCAGAAGCAGCTCTGTGGTCACACTGATCTCGGGGGCTCTCCCTTCACAAAAGAGATCGAGCACACCCCCTTGCCCAA
Source organism: Litsea cubeba (assembly GCA_012931725.1). Taxonomy (NCBI): domain Eukaryota; kingdom Viridiplantae; phylum Streptophyta; class Magnoliopsida; order Laurales; family Lauraceae; genus Litsea; species Litsea cubeba. The sequence continues at coordinate 105,448,067 of CM022946.1, forward strand.
GAAGTTCTCCGTCCCGCGGTTCGTCCCCTACGACGGACTGTCCGATCCATCTGCGCATCTCCGACACTTCTCCCAGAAGATGTCCATTTGGGGAAACGAGGGCCATCTAAACTGCAAGATCTTCTCCTCCAGTTTGGGTGACCTCCCCCTGAAGTGGTTCTGCTCCCTCCCGGAGCAGTCAGTTTCCAGTTGGAAAGAGCTCCAGCTCTCCTTCCTGAAGAAGTTCCAGGCCTATGCCGTCGTCCCCAAGAAGGAAGGGGACCTCATCGCCCTGAGAATGAAGCAGGGCGAAACCCTCGCCAAGTTCACCCACCGATTCTGGGCGATCTACAGCCAGATCGAGGACGCGAGAGAGGCGATAGCCATCTACGCCTTCCAGCATGCCCTGATCCCCGGCATCGACGTGCGGAAGGACTTGGCCGGGGACACCCCAGAGTCCATGTCAGAATTGATGTCCCGGGTGAAACGCTTCATCGCCCGGGAAGAAGACGAGATCCGAGCTAAGGATCGCGACGGGCATCTGGAGCCCGAACAGAAAAACAGCCAGCCTCGGCAAAGAGGCGGGAGATCCTCCCAGAAGCAGGAGCCCAAGCGGGACTGGGCCTCTGGTGCGACGAAGCCTTCGTCGTCCAGGTCTGGGGGCAATTGGAAGCCCAGACCTCCCTCCAGCGCCAGCCAGAGCGTCAACGTCGTCTTCAAGGAGCCGATCTACCGCATCCTGGCCAAAATCAAATCCAAGCCATTCTTCAAGTATCCTCCGGCCCTGAAGAGTGAACCCACCGAAGGAGCCCGAAGCAAGCTCTACTGCTCCTTCCATAAGGGCAACGGGCACAGGACCGAAGAATGCAGGACTTTGCAGTGGTATCTAGAAAAGCTGGCCAAAGAGGGCCACATCCCAGAGTTCATCAAGGAAGGAGATGCCGGCGGCAGCGAGGGCCGGATCCACCAGAGCGCAACCCAAGCTCCAGACAGCGAGGACTCAGAGAAGATCATCAACGTGATCCATCTGGCGTCCTCAGCTCCCGCTTCCTCATCCCGGGGAAGCTCCCAAGCCCGTGCCGAAGCCAGGCGGGCTTCGCACGAGAAAGAAGTAATGAAAGCCGACCTCGCTCCGGCGTCCAAGAAAGCCCGCCGCGACAGACCAGTCATCTCGTTCTCGGATCGAGATCTAGAGGGAGTCCAGGTCCCTCACAACGACCCCCTGCTCCTCACCATGAAGCTGAGAGACTTCACCGTAAAGAGGATCCTCGTCGACTCCGGCAGCTCCTCCGAGGTCCTCTACTACGACTGCTTCAAGAGGATGAAGCTCTCCGAAGCAGACCTCACGGAGGTCCGTGCACCTCTGCTAGGGTTGTCCGCCACTCCAGTCTACCCCAAGGGTAGAATCACCTTGGAAACCGAAGTTGGCGGAGCCTCCGTGTCAGCCGACTTTCTGGTTGTGGACGCCCCTTCTCCCTACAATGTCATTCTGGGTAGAACGTGGCTCCACAAGCTAGAGGCAGTTCCATCTTCCTTCCACCAAAAGCTGAAGTTCGTCCATGAGAACGAGGAAGGCAAGATGGAGGTAGTCACAGTCAAGGGAGACCAGCAGCAAGCCAGGCAGTGCATGCTGGCCGCAGTCCCGGCCGTGAAGGAGCCAGAGCGCGTCAACCTGGCCGAGTTCGAGAAAGGCCTCGATGAGATCGGCCGGGACCCTGAGAAGAAAAGCATCGAGGACCTGGCCGAGGTCAGGCTGGATCCGGCAGACCCAGACCGGTTCTTCCTGATCGGCACCCAGCTGTCGGACGAAGAAAGGGCCGAACTCTCCCGGTTCTTGATGCAGAATGTGGACGTCTTCGCTTGGAACCCAAGTGAAATGCCCGGGGTCGACCCTGAGGTCATGTGCCACAAGCTCAACGTCGACCCCGACCATAAACCAGTAGTGCAGAGGGCCCGCAGGACCGGGCTACAGCAGACAGATGCGGTCGTCGAAGAAGTCGACAACCTGCTAAAAGCAGGGGCCATCCGGGAAGTACAGTACCCGGTATGGCTGGCCAACACGGTGGTCGTCAAGAAGAAAACTGGGAAGTGGAGGGTGTGCGTGGACTTCACCGACCTGAACAGGGCTTGCCCTAAGGACAGTTTCCCCCTCCCGAAGATTGACCAACTGATCGACGCCACATCTGGTCACGACCGAATGAGCTTCCTTGACGCCTACCGAGGCTATCATCAGATTCCGCTCTACGAGCCCGACGAGGAGAAAACATCGTTCATCACCCCCCGCGGCACTTACTGCTATAAGGTGATGCCCTTCGGGCTGAAGAACGCAGGGGCGACCTATCAGCGCCTCGTCACGAAGATGTTCCAGGCCCAGCTCGGCCGATCGGTGGAGGTGTACATCGACGACATGGTCGTCAAATCTGTTCGCTCCAGCGACCATCTGACGGATCTCGGCGAAGTTTTCGGCATCCTTCGCGCCTACAAGCTCAAGCTAAACGCTTCCAAGTGCGCCTTCGGCGTAGCCTCTGGCAAGTTCCTCGGCAGCTTGGGGACGCGGAGGGGGATAGAAGCCAATCCGGACCAGATCACTGCCATCCAGGGCATCCAGAGTCCCTCCACCACAAAAGAAGTTCAGAGGCTCACAGGAATGGCCGCCGCACTTAATCGCTTCATCAGCCGATCATCAGATAAGTGCAAGCCTTTCTTCCAACTTCTTAGAAAAAACTTGAAGTTCCAATGGACCCCCGAGTGCGACCAGGCATTAGCCGCACTAAAAACTTATTTGATGTCACCACCATTACTCTCTACCCCAACTCGGGGGGAGATTCTGTATTTGTACCTTGCGGTCTCGGATCACGCAGTGAGCTCCGTCCTCATCAGGGAGGACGAGGGAGTCCAAAAGCCGATCTATTACACGAGCAAGACACTGCTCGATGCCGAGACCAGGTACCTCCTGCTGGAGAAGCTTGCGTTGGCTCTCATCACCGCCTCCCGCAAGCTCTCCCATTATTTTCAATCCCACACTATTGTGGTGATCACGGAGCATCCACTCCGGTCATTGTTCAAGAAAGCTGATTTTTCAGGGCGCATATCAAAGTGGGCAGTTGAACTGGGGCAGTAAGACATTCAGTACCGTCCCCGAACTGCAATCAAAGCCCAGATCCTGGCAGACTTCATAGTCGAGTTCGCCTCCCCCGGCCCGGCTCCGACCCAGCTCGGCACGGCACTGGGGGGCACAGGGCAAGAGCCAGTAGAAACAGAAGTTCGGCAGTCTCCCACCTCGGCATGGAAGATCTTTGTCGACGGGTCGTCCACCTCCAAGAGAGCTGGCGCCGGCATAGTTCTCCAATCGCCAGAGGGACTGGTCATAGAGCAGGCTTTCACCCTCGACTTCAAAGCGACGAACAATGAGGCAGAGTACGAAGCACTGATCGCAGGGTTGAACAGCGCCCGAATCCTCGGAGCCCAGCACCTGGAGATCTTCAGCGACTCTCAGCTGGTAACTAGCCAGCTCGCTGGAGACTACCAGGCCAGGGACGACAGGATGGCGGCCTACTTAGCCCTGGCAAAAAAGCTACTCTCCCAATTCCAGAAAGCCGAGGTCAGGCAAATATCCCGAGATACCAACACGCATGCAGATGCGCTTGCGAACCTGGCCTCCGCTGTTGAAGCAGGAAAGAAGAGGACCATCGAGGTCGGGTCAGTATCGAGGTCAAGTCTAGAACTCCATTCATCTCGGCTTGTCCTCTGTGCTGACCTCGGCCCCAGCTGGATGGATCCAATCGTCGCCTACTTGAAGGATGACCAGCTTCCCGAGGACAAGACAGAAGCCCACAAGATCAGGCTCAAAGCAGCTCGGTTTTGGCTCTCTCCAGAAGGCAAACTCTACAAAAAATCCTTCACGGGTCCGTACCTCCAATGCGTCCACCCGTCCAAAGTGGACGACTTCCTGTACGAGATCCATGAAGGAATCTGCGGCAGCCATATTGGAGGTCGGTCATTGGCCTACAGAGCAATCAGCCAGGGTTACTGGTGGCCCTACATGCAGAAGGACGCCCAGGTCTACGCCAGGAAATGCGAAAAATGCCAGAAGTTCTCCCACTCACTCCATCAGCCAGCACAGGATCTGAGTCCCCTCTCTAGCCCATGGCCTTTCGCCCAATGGGGCCTGGACATTGTGGGGCCTCTTCACCGAGCTCCAGGGAACAAAAGATGGCTGATAGTGGCTACGGACTACTTCACGAAGTGGATAGAGGCTGAACCGTTGTCTTCCATCACGGACAGGGACTCCAGGAACTTCGTTTGGAAAAACATCCTCACGAGGTTCGGCATCCCCCGGACCCTGATTTCGGATAACGGGACTCAGTTCGATTCCAAATCCTTCAGAGATTTCTGCCAAGAGCACGGCATCAGAAACCACTACTCCACCCTGGCATATCCACAGAGTAACGGCCAGGCAGAAATCTCCAACAAAGTGATCCTGGACGGCCTGAAGAAACGACTGGACAAGGCAAAGGGCAGATGGACAGAAGAGCTTCCGAGCGTATTGTGGGCATACCGAACAACTCCAAGGAGGTCCACCTCGGCAACACCTTTCTCTCTGTCCTACGGGATGGAGGCAGTCATTCCCTTGGAAATCGGCCTTCCTACCCTGAGGACAGAGCTGGTCGACCAAGGCCGAAATGAGACGAACCTGGCAATGGAGCTGGAGCTGGCAGACGAACGACGAGAAGCAGCAGCCCTGAGACTGACCGACTATCAGCAGCGGTTAGCCAGGGCATATAATCAGAATGTCAAGGAGAGAATGTTCACTGCGGGAGAGCTCGTTTTAAAGAAGACCCTGCCAGCTGACAAGGAACCAAATGAGGGGAAGCTTGCCCCGAACTGGCATGGCCCGTTCAGAGTGGTCTCACTGGCAGGAAAGTCAGCATACAAGCTTGAAGACTTGGATGGCAAGCCGCTACCGAGACCGTGGAATGCATCCCACCTGAAGAAATTTTATTTCTAAAGATGTAATGGACTTCAGAATCAATAAAAGCAGCTTTCGCCTTGTCATCAATCTGTCTCCCTGATCGACTCCGGCAACACAGGCTCCACGCCTTGGAAATGGCTTCGAGTTCCTACACTCAGCCTTTCCTGAAATCCCGTGTCTTGGACACACAGGCTCAACGCCTTGGAAACGGCATAGAAGAGTTCCTACACTCAGCCTTTCCTAAAATCCCGTGTCTTGGACACACAGGCTCAACGCCTTGGAAACGGCATAGAAGAGTTCCTACACTCAGCCTTTCCTAAAATCCCGTGTCTTGGACACATGGGCCCACCGCCCTGGAAGAGACCTCGAGTCCCGACTCGGTCGTTTCCTAAAGCTCCTGGCCTTGGGCCACGGAGAGGCTTCGAGTTCACACTCAGCCGAGATGGGCCCACCGCCCTGGAAGAGACCTCGAGTCCCGACTCGGTCGTTTCCTAAAGCTCCTGGCCTTGGGCCACGGAGAGGCTTCGAGTTCACACTCAGCCGAGATTGGGCCCACCGCCCTGGAAGAGACCTCGAGTCCCGACTCGGTCGTTTCCTAAAGCTCCTGGCCTTGGGCCACGGAGAGGCTTCGAGTTCACACTCAGCCGAGATTGGGCCCACCGCCTTGGAAGAGACCTCGAGTCCCGACTCGGTCGTTTCCTAAAGCTCCTGGCCTTGGGCCACGGAGAGGCTTCGAGTTCACACTCAGCCGAGATTGGGCCCACCGCCCTGGAAGAGACCTCGAGTCCAGACTCGGTCGTTTCCTAAAGCTCCTGGCCTTGGGCCACGGAGAGGCTTCGAGTTCACACTCAGCCGAGATTGGGCCCACCGCCCTGGAAGAGACCTCGAGTCCAGACTCGGTCGTTTCCTAAAGCTCCTGGCCTTGGGCCACGGAGAGGCTTCGAGTTCACACTCAGCCGAGATTGGGCCCACCGCCCTGGAAGAGACCTCGAGTCCAGGCTCGGTCGATTCCTGAAGCTCCTAGCCTTGGGCTATGGGGAAGGCCTCGAGTTCAGACACTCGGCCGGATTCCAAAGATCAGGGTTTCTACACCCCTCAAAAATCATTGCCAAGCTCATGCCCACGCGGCCGAGACCAGTGGGATGATGACTCCACTTCGGCACAATGCAGCTCGTCTCGGTCAAGGCCAGCCCTTTCGACCGATGTCAGTGCCAGCATTCAAACAAAAACCCAAGCATTCCAGAACAGTGCAAAGAAAGAGAGACAGAACTCAAAAGCACTATACGCAGTTTGGGTAATCACAGAATTCCTTCTTATCCATTGAAAACTGCTTCATTGCAAGAAATACAGAGAAAGCAAAATACAGAAAGGAGGATCACAGTCCTCTAAAAACAGAAAATGGATAAAGGCCAGGAGACTCTGATCTTCACCAACTCTTCAGGCAGAAGGCTCGAGAACGCTGGATCACCGCCTGGAGGTTCTGAGCGATCCTGGACCTCACTGGGCTCTGCAACACCCTCGGTGGCCTGAGGGGCCGGCCAAGCTTGAAGAAACCTCTCGGACCAGCAGAGCCTCAACCCGCCTGCCATACGACGGGCGCACAGGGTCGTGTTGGACGAGAATGCGCCACCGTCCCCTCGCAGCGCATCCTCACTCTGTCTGGCCAAGGGCCAGTGCCCATGGACCCGCGTTCAGAGAGCGCGTGGCCCACGGGGAGTTCCTTCAGAGAGCGCGCAGACCACGACAGCCTCCCCCCATAGGGGGCAGCCGTCCAACGGCGCAGGGTTTTCCCCCGGATCAAGCAATTTCAGGCACCTCCCAGACATGGCTCCTACAACCATGTCCCTTCCTTCTTCCATGGCGAGCCTGCTCCCCCTACTTATAGGATGGAAGAAGGCTCAGTCTCCAAAAGGAGTTATGGGGTGAAGTCTCCCACGCGTTGTTGGGAAGACGCGACTGTCGACCAGCGAACCCTATGGCGCCACGTGGAGACATCAATCGGACCCCGCCTTCTATCACGGCCACCAGCGGAAAAGGCATCCAACCTCCCGAAAAGTCGCGAGGGTTGTAGCCACGGGGTTCAGCACCCCTGACTTGGACATCAGCAGGGATCCTAAAGGCTGACCTAAAGCCCTCGATCGCTGCCTCGCTCTCTAAACAGTGGCTGTAAATCCCCATTCCTATCCCAGTCTAAAAGCAGAGAAACCCGCAGAAGAAGAAGTAGAGCAGGATGAGCTTACAGAATCAGAACAAAGATGCTGGACAGCGAAGAGATTCAACCTCAGCAGCGCTCCACTTCTCGGATGAAGCTCCCTCACAGTAGTCCTTCCCTCTTCTGACGCTCGCCTCTGATTCAGAATCGCAAACGAAGGATAGAGCAGACCTCAACTGCCCTATATATAGCAGAGAGGCCCCCCTTTTACAGAAACCCTAATCGGGCGTGCCAAGGGGCGCCCCCCTGGGGTTTCGCGCGAATCATTTCGAAAATTTATTAAGCCTCCCTGAAGCGGCGCGCAAATCATTTCAAAAATTGATTGCGCCCCTGACGAGACGGCGCGTACGACCTCGAGGAGACGGACAACCAGTCAGGAGATGACACGTGGAGCCGTCGAACTGTCTCCAGCATTGAATAGGGGACGCCATTTGTCACCTCAAACATCCAAAGCGACAGCGAGTCAGGGCCAAAAGAGGCTCTCCTCCAGATAGGCCCGGCACGTAGCTCCCGACCTCACGGCACTGACGTTCTACGCGAGCTCAGAAGCTAGGGGGCAATTGTGTGGGGAAATTTCCAGAGCTACAGGGTTAAGCTAATCACAGCCATCAGATGGGTTTAAGCATCCTCACGTGCCATCCGCGTGCCGTCTACGTGGCACCAATCTCATCCCGGCTACCAGGACAGAGGCCTTGGCCGACATCAAGCATCTCCAGGCCACAAGCGCCGAACTGGGCCACCTCGGGCATCATCTCGGCAAAGAGTCCATCTCGGCAAGGCCACCCCTGGATGCCGTCTCAGCGAAGAACCCTACCTCGGCTAAAGCTACCTAGGCTGAAGAAGCCAGGACAGTAGCCGAAGCAAGAAAGAACCTTCTCTTGGGCCCCTCATCCCCCACGTCATCGGACACGTGGAGGGATAGGGTCACGAGCTAGTGGGACAGACGGGACATCCAGCCGCCCACTGTCTTCACCAGATCGCCACATGGCTGCATCCAGCGGCTGAGGCCACATCAGGGCAAGGCCCGAGGGCAGATCCGCTGGTACTCCTACCGCCAAAGGCGCCCAACACAATCTGGCCCAACAAGACTCGCATTTAATGCAATGTGGGCTGACCCGACTAGCATTAAATGCTGAGTGGGCCGGATTAGACTGCATTTATTACTTTGTGGGCTGATCATGACTTCCCAGTCAGATCGTGGGACCCACACCAAGATATTCTCTGAGAGATACAATCCAAACCTCTATAAATAGACCTTCAAACGCCATGCAAGGTACGCACAATATTATACACAGAGCCCTTATTCTGTCTCTCTGCTTCCTCTCTTCCATCGTTCCAGTTCACATACTGACTTTGGCATCGGAGAGCCTTGCGCCATTCAGGCCAGGGTCCTCTGACCGTTTGCTACTCTCTTTCAGGCTTCCGGACGGCATCCAGACATCCCAGACATCATCATCTTCACGGATAAGTCCTGAAAGGCACCCTCTTATTGTGGGTCATAATTTTCTGCACCTACAGTCATCATCTACACCACCAAATCCCATATTCTCCTCCTTGATTCCATTATCTACACAACAACATAGCAATTGGTATTCGGTGGAGTCGCCATTTTCGTGAGGTTTGATTTTATTTGTTTTTTTATACATACCCTAAATTGAAAATAGTAGTTTGAACATTGCAGTAATTTTTTTGGGAAAATTTTCTTTTATTGGGTGATCCACAACCCATTTGTAAATAGTGATTTTTCCTATCCTTGGATTTTAAAATTTTAACCCCAAGGGGTTGGCTGAGTGAATAGAACCACGGTTCCTCTCTTTTTCGGAGTTAGAGGTCATAGTATCGATCCCCGGCTCCCCCACTTCAAGAATCAAAGGTTGAATCCACTGGTACTACCTCTTGGGGTCCACAGGGCTTTTATCCGGCTTCTTTCTGGACGTACCGATTTCTTATGAGCCGTGTTTCTTATTCCCTGTGCCTTCCTCCCTTCCCATAAATTATTTAAAACTGTAACTGCAATCGTGTGAAAGGGTGATGAGTATGCAAATTGTCAATATTTGGTCTAATAAAACAAGTCGAGTCAGTTATTTCCATTCATCACTTGAAGTAACTTCTCAGTTTGTGTATGGTAACTTCAATCACCATGCTTGATTAATACTCACGAAATTGACGGAGCACCAAATTACTGTGCAACTAAATAGAGTTTTTGGTGGCGACGTGGCGTTATCTGCTGTTACCCAACTAAGTTTGGAGTAGTCATGATCAAAGAGCACACCGTTTTTTGGTGCACACCCACCCACACAACACCCTTGGACAATTCCAACTAATATTTGAGTGATTAAACCTGAAGATTTGATCACAAATTCTGTTATATGGTTCCTATGACATGGTCCTAGTGAGATTTTTTTTAACTCTAGTAAATACTCAATTTATTCATCCACACACCAAAAAAGAAGGGACATGACTCTTCTATGTGCAATGCACTAATACGTAGTTCCTTTAACTATGATGTATGATGTATATACTTTGTATTATGTTGGAGAACAAAACAACTGCTAGTGTTTGCGGAAATTCACTGAGAAAGAGGCAATGGTCCTTCCTTGACTTATTCGCTCTTTTGAGCCAACCAATTGACATTGTGTGGGGAGATTTCCAGAACTCCAGGATTACGGTAATCACAGCCATCAGATGAGACTAAGCATTCTCACGTGCCATCCGCGTGCCACCCACGTGGCACCAAATTCACCCCGGCTACCAGGACAGAGGCCTCAGCCGAAGTCAAGCAGCTCCGGGCCGCTAGCGCCGAGCTCGGCTACCCCATGTGCCCATCTCGGCTGAGAGCTCCACCTCGGCTGAAGGAGCCGGGACGAGAGCCGAAGCAAGAAAGAACCTCCACTTGCGCCCCTCATCCCCCACGTCATCAGGCACGTGGAGGAATAGGGGCGCGAGCCAGTGAGACAGATGCGACATCCAGCCGTTCACAATCTTTGCCAGATCCCTGACAGGGCGGCATTCAGCGGCTGAAGCCACATCAGGGCAAGGCCCGAGGGCGGATCCGATGGTACCCCTACCGCCAAAGACGTCCAACACGATCTGGCCCAACAAGACGCGCATTTAATGCAATGTGGGCTGATCCGACTGGCATTAAATGCAAAGTGGGCTGGAATGGACCGCATTTATTACTTTGTGGGCTGATCATGACTTCCCAGTCGAATCATGGGACCCACGGCAAGATATCCTCCAAAGATACGACCCAAGCCTCTATAAATAGAGCCTCATACCACCAACAAGGTACGCACAATCCAACCCACAGAGCCGTTACTCTGCCTCTCTTCTTCCTCTCCTTCCATTGTTCCAGTTCTCTCACTGACTTTGGCATCGGAGAGCCTTGCGCCGCCCAGGCCAGGGTCCTCTGACCGTTTGCTCTTCTCTTTCAGGCTTTCGGACGGTACCTAGTCATCACCACTTTGGATAAGTCCTCTAAGGCTCCCCAGTTATTGTGCGTCCTTATTTTCTGCACCTACAATTGGCGCCGTCTGTGGGAAAGTAATATCCCAACCTTCCCAACCTTCTCAACCTCAATCTCCCAGAAATCATGCCTCCGAAAGCTAGGAAGGGCGGAGAATCTTCGAGAGCAGCGCTCGAGCTGCCAGCACCGTCGACGGACGTCCCTCCTCAGGGGCGGTCCCGAACGGTGCATGGCACATCTGCAGGCGAGGGCCGCTTAGGCTCGCAGCTCTACGTCGAGGTCCCCCTCCAAGAGGGACTCGAGGCCTCGTTCTCAGCAGACGAAGTCACGCCACCCCGACGCGACGAGCGTCGGCATGAGCGTCCTCGCAAAGATAAAGGCGTTGCCGTAGAAGAGACGCGCCGCGTTCAACCTCCTGCCGCTGGAGGAGATGTCGCAGCTCAAAATGCTCTCCTCCAGAAGCAGGAGCGGTTAATCCGCGAGCTCCAGCGGCAGCTGAGGGTAGCGCAAACTGCCTCGTTGAGGCAGGTCTCTAATCCTCAGGGACAGAGGAGGGACGCCCCGAGCGGGGCAGCCCAGCCTCCTCGTGAGGATCTGAGAAACCATCTGGACCACAAGCGGAGCCAGATCCATGATGAAGGCTCAAGCAACAGCCGAAGTCATCATAGCCGCGATGGTCGAACCCATAGCCATCGCAGCCCGAACCACTCCAAGCGAAAGCCAAGAGCGCAGACTCCGGAGAAGGACGACGAGCAAGAGCGATTCGACAAACGCGTCAGGTTGGCTCTTCAACACAACCTGGACGTGCGGGACCAGAAACAGATCTGTGGCCACACCGATCTGGGGGCTTCACCCTTCACGAGGGACATCGAGCGCACCCCCTTGCCCAAAAGGTTCTCTGTCCCGCGGTTCGTCCCCTACGACGGACTGTCCGATCCATTCGCTCACCTCCGTCACTTCTCCCAGAAGATGTCCATCTGGGGAAACGAGGGCCACCTCAATTACAAGATCTTCTCCTCCAGTTTGGGTGACCTCCCTCTGAAGTGATTCTGCGCCCTCCCAGAGAAGTCGATTTCGAGTTGGAAGGAGCTCCAGCTCTCCTTCCTAAAGAAGTTCCAAGCTTACAGCACCGTCCCCAAAACAGAGGGGGACCTTCTCGCCCTGAGGATGAAGCAGGGTGAGACCCTCGCCAAGTTCGCCTGACGATTCTGGGCGGTTTACAGCCAGATCGAGGGCACTAGGGAAGAGATAGCAATCTTCGCCTTCCAGCGTGCCCTGATCCCCGGCCACGACCTCCGGAAGGACTTGGCCGGAGACCCCCCAGAATCCATGCCAGCACTAATGTCCCGAATAAAGCGCTTTGTCGCCCGGGAGGAAGATGAAATCCAGGCCCGGGAAGAGGACGAAAGACCGGAGCCCGAGCAGAAGAGCGGCCAGCCTAGGCAAAGAGGCGGGAGGTCCTTTCAGAAGCAGGAGCCCAAGCAGACCTGGGCCGCCAGTTCGGCGAAGCCTGCGTCGTCCCGATCTGGGGGCACCTGGAGGCCCAGACCTCCCACCAACGCCGGTCAGAGCGTCAACGTCGTCTTCAAGGAACCGATATACCGTATCCTGAGCAAGATAAAGACCAAGCCGTTCTTCAAGTGGCCTCCGCCCTTGAAGAATGAGCCCACCTCCGGCAGCCGAAGCAAGCTCTACTGCTCCTACCACAAAGGTAACGGGCACAAGACCGAGGACTGCAAGTCTCTGAGGTGGTACCTGGAGAAGCTAGCCAGCGAAGGCCACATTCCAGAGTTCGTCAAGGCAGAAGATGCCGGCGGCAGCGAGGGCCGAGTTCACCAGAGCGCGGCCCGGGATCCGGACAGTGAGGATTCCGAGAAGATCATTAACGTGATCCATCTGGCGTCCTCCGTTCCCTCTCCCTCGTCTCGTGGAGGCTCGCGGGCCCTTGCCGAGGCCAGGCGGGCATCGCACGGGAAGGAGGTGATGAAAGCCGAGCTCGCACCGGCATCCAAGAGAGCTCGCCGCGACCGACCCGCTATCTCGTTCTCAGATAAGGATCTAGAGGGAATCCAGCTCCCTCACAACGACCCCCTGCTCCTCACAATGAAGCTAAGAGACTTCACCGTGAAGAGGATCCTCGTCGACTCCGGCAGCTCTTCCGAGGTCCTCTACTACGAGTGCTTCAAGAAAATGAACCTCTCGGAAGCAGACCTCACGGAGGTCCGTGCACCCTTGCTAGGGTTGTCCGCCATGCCAGTCTATCCCAAGGGTAGGATCACCCTGGAAACCTGAGTCGGCGGAGCCTCCGTGTTGGCCGATTTCCTGGTCGTGGACGCCCCTTCTCCCTACAACGTCATCTTGGGCAGAACGTGGCTCCACAAACTGGAAGCAGTCCCTTCTTCCCTCCACCAGAAGCTGAAGTTCGTCCTCGATAACAAGGAGGGCAAGATGGAAGTGGTCACAGTGGAGGGAGATCAGCAGCAGGCCAGGCAGTGCATGCTGGCCACAGTCCCAGCAGTGAAGGAGCCGGAGCGCGTCAACCTCGCCGAATTCGAGAAAGGCCTAGATGAAATCGGCCGAGATCCCGAGAAGAAAAGCATTGAGGACCTGGCCGAGGTCAGGCTGAACTCGGCAGACCCAGATAGGTTCTTCCTGATCGGCACCCAGTTGCCAGACGAAGAGAGAGCCGAGCTTTCAAGGTTCCTGACGCAGAACGTCGACGTCTTTCCTTGGAGCCCAAGTGAAGTGCCTGGGGTCGACCCCGAGGTCATGTGCCACAAGTTAAATGTGGACCCCAGCCATAAACCAGTAGTGCAAATGGGCCCGAAGGACAGGGCTGCAGCAGACACATAGGAGGTCGATCACTGGCCTACAGAGCAATAAGCCAGGGCTACTGGTGGCCCTACATGCAGAAAGACGTGCAAGTGTACGCCATGAAATGCGAGAAGTGCCAGAAGTTCTCCCACTCTCTCCACTAGCCAGCGCAAGATCTGAGTCCCCTCTCTAGTCCATGGCCCTTCGCTCAATTGGGCCTGGACATTGTGGGGCCTCTTCATCGAGCTCCAGGGAACAAGAGATGGCTGATAGTTGCTACGGACTACTTTACAAAATGGATAAAAGCTGAACCGTTGTCCTCAATCACGGACAGGGACTCCAGGAACTTCGTTTGGAAAAACATCCTAACAAGGTTCGGCATCCCCAGGACCCTGATTTCGGACAACGGGACTCAGTTCGACTCCAAGTCCTTCAGAGACTTCTGCCAAGAACACGGTATCAGAAACCATTACTCCACTCCGGCATATCCGCAGAGTAATGGCCAGGCAGAAATCTCTAACAAAGTGATCCTGGACGGCCTGAAGAAGCGGCTGGACAAGGCAAAGGGAAGATGGACAGAGGAGCTTCCGAGCGTGCTATGGGCATATAGAACGACTCCAAGGAGATCCACTTCGGCAACACCTTTCTCTCTGGCCCACCGGATGGAGGCGGTCATTCCTTTAGAAATCGGCCTTCCCACCCTGAGGACAGAGCTGGTCGACCAAGGCCGAAATGAGACCAACCTGGCAATGGAGCTGGAACTGGCAGACAAGCGCCGAGAAGCAGCAGCCTTGCGACTGACCGACTATCAGCAGCGGCTGGCCAGGGCATACAATCAGAATGTCAGAGAAAGAAGATTCTCCGTGGGAGAGCTGGCTCTAAAAAAGACCCTGCCAGCTGACAAAGAACCAAACGAAGGAAAGCTGGCCCCGAACTGGCATGGCCCGTTCAGGGTGGTCTCACTGGCAGGGAAATCAGCTTACAAGCTCGAAGACTTAGTGGGCAAACCACTGCCGAGACCGTGGAATGCATCCCACCTAAAGAAGTTCTATTTCTAAAGATGTAATGAATCTCAGAATCAATGAAAGCAGCTTTCACCCTGTCATCAATCTGTCATCTCTCTTTGACTGACTCTGGCAGCTCTGGGTCTACCGCCCTGGAAAAGGCCTCGAGTTCGAACACTCGGTCGTTTCCTAAAGTCCGGGTTTTATCCCACTCAAGGGTCCACCGCCCCGGAAAAGGCCTCGAGTTCGAACACTCGGTCGTTTCCTAAAGTCCGGGTTTTATCCCACTCAAGGGTCCACCGCCCTGGAAAAGGCCTCGAGTTCGAACACTCGGTCGTTTCCTAAAGTCCGGGTTTATACACCCCTCAAAGACCGTTGCCGAACGCATGCTCACGCAGCCGAAACCAATAGGATTCTGGATCCACTTCGGCACAAGGCAGTTTGTCTCGGCCAAAGCTAGCCATTTCGGCCAAGGTCAGTTTTTGAGAAAGAAAGAGCTGTGCAAGCACTGAAGCGCAAAAAAGCAGTACAAAAATACAAGTGTTCCAAAACAGTGCAAGGAAAGTAAAAAAGAATGCAAGGACACAGTACGCAGGTTGAATGATCACAAAACTCTTCCTTTTTATTCATTGTAAACTGCTTCATTACAAAGGTTACAGAAAAGAAAACAAAGTACAAGAAGGAGGCTCGCAGTCCTCTAAAAAAACAGAAAATGAAGTAAAAGCTGGGAGACTCTGATCTTCACCGACTCTTCAGGCTGCAGGCTCGAAGACGCCGGATCGTTGCCTGGAGGTTCTGAGGGATCCTGAATTTCACAGAGCTCTATAATACGCTTTGGTTGGTCAGACCAAAGCATTCAGGAACCCCTCCAGTTCGGAGGCCCTGGACCTCGCTGAGCTCTTCAACACCCTCCGGTCAGTGAGACCAAAATTTGAAGAGCCCCCAGGTCCAGCGGGCCTCAATCCCACCCTCAGCTCCGCGGTCCTGATATACCGCAGGGGGCTCGCAGGGAGCTCGATGCCACGCAAGACCCTGCAGGACCGCCAGACGCAGAGGGCGCCACCATCCCACAGTTGCAGAAGACTCCCCTGCAACCGGACCAGGGACGGTTGGCCATGAACCCGCGTTCAGAGAGCGCGTGGTCCACGGGGAATTCCTTCAGAGAACGCGCAGACCACGACGGGCTTCCCCCCTCGGAGAGAGCCGTCCACAGGCGCAGGGGTTCCCCCCAGATCAAAAGTTCCAAAATGTCTACCAGACATGGCTCCTACGACTATGTGAATTAAGCTATCCTAAGTTCTTTTCTTTTCTTCTCCCATGGCGAGCCTACCACCTCTACTTATAGGAAGAAGAAGGGCTCAGTCTCCGAAGGAAGTTATGGGGCGAAGTCTCCCACGCGTTACATGGGACGCACGTCTTCCTGTCTGTTGACCAGCGATCCCTAAGGCGCCACGTGGAGACGTCCGCCCGTTTCCCTCATCGGCCGTACCATCATGCTTATTGCTATTTATGGTCTCCAGAATACGGAGAATCGGCACAGACAACTATGAAGACCGTTCGACTCTCTCTACCTCGAGGGTCACGCGTCACAGTAAAGGCATTCAATACCATTCAATATCACATTCAGAAGCGAAAGAGAGAAAAATGCACAAGTAAAGAAGCCCGTTTTTCATTAATAGCAAAGAGTATTACAGGGCTGACAAAGCATTACATATAAAAGGCCAAAGGTAAAAAGAAGCAAGGCTACAGTGGCTTCGGCGACTCCACCAGGTCGATCACCGTGTCTGATGGGCCAGCAGCATCGGCCGCGACCGTGACCTTGCTTGGAGTGGCGCCGACGGAAGAGGCTTTGACCGGTACCTCACCCGAAGCAGGGACAGAAGAGGCCTCGCCTTGAGGCGTGGCCGAAGCATCACTGGCGACCGGGGCGTCGCTCGGGGCCGGGGCAGCTGGGGCAGCATCTGGAGCGGGAACGACTGCAGGGGCCTTGACTT
The DNA here is from genome assembly GCA_012931725.1 of Litsea cubeba. Classification (NCBI taxonomy): domain Eukaryota; kingdom Viridiplantae; phylum Streptophyta; class Magnoliopsida; order Laurales; family Lauraceae; genus Litsea; species Litsea cubeba. Next base: position 105,464,508 of record CM022946.1, read on the forward strand.
GGGCGCTTCCGGCCAAAGGGGCGGGGCTCGGCTCAGGAGCCGGGTCCGAATACTTCGGCAAGTCCCGATAGACAGGGTGGTCTTCAGGGACCCCCGCACGCCTCAGTGCAGCCAGGCATCCTTCCTCGAACAGAACGGAGGTGATCTCCTCCACCTGCTTCTCATACAGCTCTGTGGCGTGGTCCACCCCATTCTGGAAAGCGGATTGGGCCTCGGACAGAAGAGAGGCCTTCTCCTTTTCCAGCTCGGCGTTCGCCGTCTTCAGCTTCTCTCTTTCAGCGCGCCCGGCCAGCACTTCCCCGCGCAACCTCGTCCCCTCGGCCGCCGATTCAGACCTTGATCTGGCCAGCTCCGACTCCAGCTCGGCGGTCCTCTTGTTCTTCACCCAGACCTCGCCTTTCAGATGATTCGCTCTCGACGTGAGCTCGGCAACGTCAGCCAGAGCCGATGCCAGCCGAGCAGTCTTTTCAGCGCTGGCCTTCTTCAGCCCCTCCATTCCCTTCCTCAGCTCTTCTAGCTCCTTCTTCAGCTTTTCCCTCTCAGACTCCAGCTGAGTGACCCTCGCGGCGTTCCTGTCACTCCTCCCCACCACGGTCAGGAGCCTTTGCACGTTCTGCAAAGGGAAAAAGTGAAACAAACAAGAGCAGTCGAGCTAAACCATTTGAAGAAAAGCGCTGAAAACACTTACCAGAAGGTTAGCCTGGATCGCCGAGACCATCAGGCTTTCGTTGTCGAACCTCTCGTGCGTCTCCATGTCTCGTGGCAGAGCGCAGACTTTGGTGAGAGCTCCGATGACGTCGGCATTCCCCATCAGCCGGTCCTCGACGTTCAGAGGCTTACCGGGTTGCGTCTCCATCCTCGGTCTCCATGGCACTGGGGCAGTTCGAGGTCCGGAAGCCGATCCGGACCCTTGCCCTACCGAGATGGTGAGCTCGCGGGTCGCCCCGCCGGTCGACTTGCTGGCCGGCGCACTCTTCTCAACTGGTGCCTTGACTCTGGGGGCCCGCGCAGGAGTTTTACCCTTCGGAGGCTGTTCAGCCCCCAAGTCCTTCTCCCATGCCTTGGATTTCTTCCTGGGCGGGGACCCCTCCCTCGGGCGCTCCGGCGAGCGACGCCGCACTCCCTCGCTCGGAGCAGGGGCAGGGGCAGAAGTGGCGCCAGCACCCCCCGAGTCCGAAGCTGCGCAGGTACTGGCAGACGATGGCGTCGCAGAGGAGGAAGACCCCCGCCTGAACTTGGCCGCCAGATCCTTAACAACCGGCGCCCTTGAGCTTCCCTCCATACCTTCTTCCCGATCGGACGAGTAAGCGTCCACTATCTGCGTCAGGTTCGGCAACTCCGAACTAGAGGTGGACGCCTCGGCGCCAGACGCAGCTCGGCTCGCAGCAGGATCGGTCAAAGGGATCCCGGCAGGCACGACAACGGAGACGGTAGGACGATCAGGATGCGCCTCGTCCTCCTCGGCTATTCTGGTTCTCCTGTAGTGGCCGCGGTACCTCGGCGTATACCCGAGCAACTTCCAAGCCGACCTAGTCTCGTGCCCCTTGTATCTTTCTACCCTATTGATGTTGTCTGCGTTCCTCCTCCAGCCTTCACTCGCAGCTCGGCGTCGCCTCGCGCCTGCCTCTGCACAACAGAACCAGACAATAAGAGTGTCAACTCAGCATCATCGAGATCAAGCAAAGCAAGTAAGAGAAAAGAAGCGGTGTTTACTTGGGACAGTCCCGGGGCGACGTGGGACCATCAGCCTCCTGCTCTCGCCAGCGCCGAACTCCCAGTCCCCCGACACACAGAAGAAAGTTTCCTCGGCATTCTTACTCGAATCCTCCAAGGCCAGGACGAAGCCTCTTCGCTGCGGCTTCACCCGGAGATAGTATTTCCCTTCCCCAGCCTTGCAGATATCGTAGGTATCCTCGATATCGTGGACTCCCAGGTTGGTCCCCAAAATCTCGTTCAGCTTCGCCGTTCCCATGATGACCTTATAGCCATTGGGCATCAGCTGGCACGGGGTAATGGACCAGGTACTAAGGCAGGCCCTAAGCAGGGGGTGCAGAGGAAATCTGACCCCGCCCTCGATCACGGAGATCAGAGGGAACGGCATCCAGCCGCAGGACCAGCGCATCGTGGCATAATCGACGGAGTCCGCCGGCTTGAGGAGGACTCCCTCCGAAATATTGAAAACGGCCCTAAATCTGGCCATGCCCTCTTCAGTATCTAACTCAAACCTAGGGGTGCCCATGTCTAAAAAGGGCGACAGCGAAGTTAAACCCTAGAAGTCGCGAAACCCCAAGAAAAACTAGACAGAGGCGCGAAGCAACTTACAGAGACGAAGGGGCGACTCAAGAACAGATCCGGGCACGTCCTACGGTCGTCCTCGCTAGAGAGATCTCGAGCAGCAGAGCAGAAATCAAAGGTGAAAGGCAGGGGCGAAAAGAAATCAGAAACAAGAAAGGAAGAAGACGACCCTATTTATGGAAAGGGAACCCTCGGCGCGCGCTACTTTCGAAATTCGAAAGGACGGATTTCGCGATCCGCGCCCGTTCCATCAATAAGACAGCGCAATCAGTGAAGAGGCTACGCGTGTAACCGTCAATTCGCTTCCCAGGACAGACAGGGCAGAGCATTTGTTGCTTCAGAAAAGTTGAAACGATGCCAGGCAATGATCGCCGCATCCCCAGACAGATTTTCTAGCTTTCGACCACTAAAGGCTAGGACGCTTAAGAGGTCAAAAGCTAGGGGGCAATTGTGTGGGGAGATTTCCAGAACTCCAGGATTACGCTAATCACAGCCATCAGATGAGACTAAGCATTCTCACGTGCCATCCGCGTGCCACCCACGTGGCACCAAACTCACCCCGGCTACCAGGACAGAGGCCTCAGCCGAAGTCAAGCAGCTCCGGGCCGCTAGCGCCGGCTGAGAGCTCCACCTCGGCTGAAGGAGCCGGGACGAGAGCTGAAGCAAGAAAGAACCTCCACTTGCGCCCCTCATCCCCCACGTCATCAGGCACGTGGAGGAATAGGGGCGCGAGCCAGTGAGACAGATGCGACATCCAGCCGTTCACAATCTTCGCCAGATCCCTGACAGGGCGGCATCCAGCGGCTGAAGCCACATCAGGGCAAGGCCCGAGGGCGGATCCGATGGTACCCCTACCGCCAAAGACGTCCAACACGATCTGGCCCAACAAGACGCGCATTTAATGCAATGTGGGCTGATCCGACTGGCATTAAATGCAAAGTGGGCTGAAATGGACCGCATTTATTACTTTGTGGGCTGATCATGACTTCCCAGTCGAATCATGGGACCCACGGCAAGATATCCTCCAAAGATACACCCAAGCCTCTATAAATAGAGCCTCATACCACCAACAAGGTACGCACAATCCAACCCACAGAGCCGTTACTCTGCCTCTCTTCTTCCTCTCCTTCCATTGTTCCAGTTCTCTCACTGACTTTGGCATCGGAGAGCCTTGCGCCGCCCAGGCCAGGGTCCTCTGACCGTTTGCTCTTCTCTTTCAGGCTTTCGGATGGTACCTAGTCATCACCACTTTGGATAAGTCCTCTAAGGCTCCCTAGTTATTATGGGTCCTTATTTTCTGCACCTACAGACATATTACATAAACTTCGAATACTAGTCTAATATTTGATCAATTGACCCTTTACCTCTTTATAATCTCAGGTGTGCTACATGGACAAATTTTTTGGCCAGAATTTGTGACAACCCCTATGACATCCCTTGAATATCAAGATGATATTCAAGGGATATCATAGGGGTTGTCACAAATTCTGGTAAAAAAGTTTGTCCATGTAGACTTTTTCTTATAATCTGACAATGTCAATAAATGACCAACATGTACTTTTTTTTCTATAAAGGTAATTGAATTGAAGAAAAAAGAAACAGAATCAGCGGAAATACAAGGGCTAAATGGCAGCCCCCAAAAAAGAAACGCACAAGAGCAAAGAAAATAGAACCAAAAGAAAGGAGAGGGAGATAACAACCAAAAGCTTTTGCGGCAAAGCTCAGATCGCACCAAAGCAATAGGCGAGCTGTAGAAGAAGACTACCCGAGGAACCCAATCAGGCGACAAGCGCAGAGAAAGGCTGGTGAATTGCAGAGAGAGAAGACCCCCGATCAGGTAGAAGGTGCAGGCGATCTGTTGCAAGTGGAAGAGAAGCTTGTGAGGCCTTTCTAAAATCATGCTCGAGGGGCAAAGACTATCGAACCCTGAAAGGCCAAGGGGATGGCGAACTACAAATAGGGACTTCCCAAAAGCTTGGTCACCAAAATGGAACTCTGAGGTGGAGGAGCAGAGATCTGAGTTGATTGCTTTTGAAAGGCTTGGAGATTTTACCCATTGAGAAATAGAAGAATTCTTGGAGTTGCAGCTGGATTGAAGAGGGGGATCTTCCAATTTTCAAAGGTGGCTTTGTTCCTCGCCTTCCACAGGAAAAAGATAACATAGATGAAGATGGCTGCCATATGCCTACGACCAGCTGAATCATTCCCACTTGTGAGCGCATCCCAAATTGAAGAGGCAGAGATAGAGCAAGGGGTTGGAGTCTGGGCTGAATTGCTAAGCCACGTCCAGAGGGCTTTGGCTTCCACACAATTGAAGAATAGGTGGCTTGAGGAATCTTCATCTTGGTAGCAGATGTTGCATCTAGAGGCTAATGAGAAGCCCAATCTCTTCAAACGAATCTCAGTTGGAGTTTTGTTGTGCATTAGGCGCCACCCAAAGCAGCTGACTTTATGGAGATTGATGCCATTCTAGATGAAGGGGGGCCAGGCCAGAGTGGAGGCTCTGGATCAAATGAGGTGCCAGGCAGCCTTAAGAGTGAGCTGGTTGTCTGAAGAACCTCTCCATCTAAGAGAATCCTTGGCAGATTGATCTGGGGATAGAAAGGAGAGGGAGTTTGAGAGGTAACTCTGGATTTCTAAAGGCAAGTTTGAGGGGATGAACCAGGCTCCTGAATGGAGCAAGGAAGAAAGCTTTTGGTTCTGAGGGAAGTGGAAATAGTCAATCTAACTGAAAGGGGGAGATTGTCTACCCAAGTATCATACCAAACATTGATGTCCTGCCCATTTCCAAAATCCCAGGAACTACCTTGCTGGATGTGGGTAGCAAGAGTTCTGATTTTCTTCCAGATATAGGAACCATAGATGGTAGTAGCCAGGATCCAGACGGGAAGGAGCTTGAAGTACTTGTTCTTAAACCAAGAAGACCACAGGGAGTTACCAGTTGACGCCTGCCATCCAAGCTTGATGAAAGAAGCTGCATTGACTTCAGAGATTCTTCTTATACCCATACCTCCTTCTGTCTTAGGGAGAGAGATAGTTGCCCAGTTAACATAATTAAATTTGGAGGAGTTTGCATTTCCTAACCAGAGAAAATGTCGCATTGCACTTTCCAGAGCTTTGCAGATGGATGAAGGGAGAGGCAAGGTAGCTACTAAGTGAATAGCCATGCTTGAGAGCACATGTCTGATTAGAATGAGGCGACCTGCAAAAGATAAGGATTTCGCTTTCCAAGCCTGCAACCTGTTGTTAACTTTGTCAAGGAGCGGAAGGAAATGGGATTTTTTTTGGGGTGCCTAAAACAATTGGTATGCCCAGGTAAGTTAGATTCGATGAGGACTCTCGAATCCTAAGGATCTTGCTGATCTTTCTTTTCCTTTTGCGACCACATTTTCCAAGCTTTAGAAGGCTCTTATGGAGATTGAAGAATTGGCCAGAGGCTGATTAGTAAAGCTCGAGGAGGTCCTGCAAGGCTCTTACACTATGAGTGTCACCTTTCATGAAAATGAGGATGTTGTCAGCAAAGAGAAGGTGATAGGGGGTGGAGGGGAAGGTGGAGAGGGGGTGAATACTCCTTTTTGTGGTGAGGCTGTGAAGGTGAAGGCTGAGGAGTTCTTCTGCTATGATGAATAAGTAGGGGGGATAGGGGGTCTCGCTGTCTCAGGCCACAAGAGGAACCAAAAAAGCCTTGGGGGAGGCGGTTGATGAGGACTGAGCATCTAGAGGTGCAGACACATTCTTTAATTAGAGGGAAATCCATAAGTCTGAGAAGTTGAAGAATTTGAGAGTGGCAAAGAGAAAGGGCCATTTCAATTTGTCAAAAGCTTTGGTTATGTCCAGTTTGAGGCAGAGAGCTCCTTTCTTAAATTTGTAGTTAAGCTTCTTATAAAGTTCTTGGGCCAGAGCTGTATGCTGGTTAGTATTTCTGCCTTTGATGAAAGCTGCCTGATGAGGGGAGATAATATTAGGCAAAATTTTTGAGAGCCTGGAAGCTAAGATTTTTGAAATGATTTTGTAGGAGAAGTTAAACAGGCTAATTGGTCTAAAATCTGCAAAGGTTGCTGGGGACTTGGTTTTAGGGATGAGAGCTAGGAAACAAACATTCGAAGCTTTGAGGATTCTTTTTGAGTGGAAAAAATGCTGAACAACCTTTGTAACAAAGCTGCCTATAGTGCTCCAAGTTGAAGTGTAGAACATCCAGTTAAAACCATCAGGCCCTGGGGAGCTGTTGTGCTTCAAGGTGAAAACTGTTTCTTTGATTTCTTCTGCAGTAGGCATGCTAGTAAGGGATAGGTTATCTGAGGGTGAGACATTGGAGCTATCAATCTGAAAGGGCTGGGGACAGGGATTAACTTGGTGAGACTGGTAGAGGTTTGAAAAAAAAATTACTGGTGCTGTCTGGATGGAAGCCATGTCTTCAAGAATGTTGCCTGCTATAGAGATATGGTTGATTTTGTTGTGAGAGCTTCTGGCCTTGGCTGATTGATGGAAAAACTTCGTGTTTTGGTCCCCTTCTTTCAGCTAAGAGATTCTTGTTCTCTGCTTCTAGTGAATTTCTTGAGCCTTGAGGGCCTCATGGAGAGCAGACTTGGTTGTCAAAAGATCTTCTATAAGAGCATCTGTAGGGTTCGAGTCAAAGAGCATCTGACTCTGCAGAACCTGGGCTTCTGCTACTTGAATATTTTGATGAATGAGACCAAAGGTGGTTCTGCTCCATTGCTTGAGAGACTGATTCAGAGAATGAAGTTTTTGGGCAAGGAGGAATTGAGGATTCCATTAAAGTCTGAGTTTACTTCCCAGCTGGTCTTGACTATTTCTTGGAAAGATGGATGGAGCAACCATTTGTTTTCAAACTTAAAGGGGGCATTGGGGGTAGGGATTGGTTTGTTATGGCTTAGGAGGATTGGACTATGGTCAGAGGAGATCCTAACTAGGTGGAGAATTTGGGGATCAGAGAAAGTGGCCAGCCAAAGATGATTGACAAAGGCTCTATCAAGTCTAGCTGCAACATAGGAGAGACCCTTCTGTTGTTGGACTAGGTATACTTGTTCCTAGAGAAGTTGATGTCCTGCAGGCCAGCTAACATGACTGCTAATTGGAAGTCTTTAAGGGAGGATGGATTGGATTGGCGAATGCTAAGTTTATCTTCATGGGATAGGGTGGCATTGAAATCACCAAGGACACACCAAGGCAAGGTAGTTGAAGAAGAGTCAATGAGCACTTTCTAGAGATCTCTCCTTTGAGAGTGGTTGGTGGAGCCATAAACTCCTGTAATGAGGAATGAGGGACCGGTGGTTGGATTGGTTAAGAGCATTGTAAGGTGTTGGAAAGAGGAGTCAGAAAGAGAAATTGTTAGGTGATGGGTGGATTTAAAGAAGCACTAGAGGTTTGGGTTCCCTGGGTGGTAGGCATTGGAGAAGAAGATATCAAAGCCTAAATTGCTCAGCTGAAAGGAGTGGGATGAAGAGAAAAGGGTCATAGGTTCTGAGATGAAGATGACGTCTGGGGAGTGAGTTTTGACTAGACTTGCTAGCACTCGAATTGTAAGGGAGTTGGCAATTCCCTTCCAGTTCCAGTAAAGACCTTTAATCATGGAGAAATTTTGGATTTCCTACCTCTAGACCTTCTTGTGATGGGACCAGGAGCTGAAGTCACAAGATGTTTTTTCCTTTTTCCTTGTTGAGTGTTGTTTGCTATTCCAGGTATGTTTTTCTCCCCTTTCTTAATCTAAGAAGAAAATGAATCCGAGATGAGGGATGGTTGTGGTTCAGGATTTGCAGGTGTAACATGAAGACGGTTTGAGAGAGTTGGTTGGGGATCAGGCTGTGGTTCAGGAGTAATATGAAGACAGTTTGAGAGAGTTGGTTGGGATCGGGACTAGTAGGGGACTCTAGAGCATGGTTTATTGGAGGATGGGTGGGGGTGGAAGGCTGGCCTGGGAGATGATCTACTGAGGGTGGTTCCTTAGATTTAGGAGTTCCTAGAGGTGGATGGAATCCTAGAAGGAGATTAGAGGAAGAGTTAGCCTCTGAGAAAGACTGAAGATTTATGCCAAACAAGTTTGGGTTTAGAGTAGGGTCAGCAAAGGAGCAGTTCTCTAGAATGGAAAAAGGGTTAAAGGTATCAAGAGTTGGAGCTGGAATCTTGATTAAGATCTCCGTGACTACATCATGAGGGAGATCATTGATGGAGGGGTTTGTTTCCTTAGGCATTGACTTAGAAGGAACTATCAGATTGGTTGTGGACCCAGTGTGTTTGTTGAAAGTACGAGAGGTAGTTGGTTTCTGATGGAGGCTCTGATGGGATATATGTTGGGTGGATGTTGCTGTGATATCAGCTTGGTTTGGGTCAAGGGAGGATGGAAGGGGAGCAAGGGCTTGAATGGAAACTGGGACATTAGGTGGACGGCTTGGAGGTAGGGGAAGCAAGAGTGGGTTAACGCTGGGGACAAGAGAGAGGCTATAGGGGATTGGTAGGTTGGATTGCTGGGCAGGGGGGGCAGAAGAGGAAGCAATGGGAAGAACGATGGATGTTACAGGAGATGGGTTAGAAGAAACTGAGGTGGTTACTGATGTAGAGGCTAAGGGAGTTGGTTTTTGGTGGTAGGGGCAAGCATAGTTGGTGTGACTAACAGAGAGGCAGCAGCTACAAGGAGTAGATTCATAAACCACTTCTAGTTCTATCTCTTGTTCACCCTGGAGGTCCACAAGTATAGATGAGGATTTGGGCTTGGAGAGGTCTAGGAGAACCTGCACCTTGGCAAAGGTAAGGATTCTTTGAGCCATGGTAATAGCATCAAGCTTAATTGGTTGACCTATAGAACTTGCCAAAGAAAAGTGAATGTTCTGGCTCCAACAATGGTAAGGAATGTTAGGGATTTTGTGTATTGCAATTTGATGGATGCATTATCATTTTAGCATCTCATGATTTTTCACACAAGCATTGAGTTAAATATCTTGAAATCTGATTTTCTACATGTATTGTTTTTAAATATTGTAAATCTTATAGTTTGTGCATGTTTTGGATTTAAATCTTGGATGCATTTGTTTTTGAAAAGAATTTTTACAAATCAAGCTAGCCTATGTTTTAAAGTTTCAAATTATATTTGGCTTTTTATGTTTCATGATTTTAAAAGCACTTAGGTGATTTAAAATCATGTTTCCAAGCTTGGTTTAATGGCCCAAAAATCCCTACATGAAAATACTTTCAAATGTGCAAAAGTTGGGGTTTTAGCCACACTGTCGATTAGCATGTCGGTTAGGTGTCGGCTAACCGACCATGGTTCAGAGGCTAACCGAAAGCCTCTCGGTTAGAATTCCAGAGAGCTGTTTTCTGAACAAAATTGTACTGTCGGTCAGCTTGTCGGTTCCTATCGGCAGACCCACACCTGCACAACGGAAAATCTCTTGACCATTGGAATCTGACCGTTGAGGTGTCGGTTGACCGACACCAACCTGTGGGTCGACCGACAGGTAGCCGTTGGACCACTTTTTCTATAAAAAGAAACTCATTCCTTAGCCATTTTTGATGATCTTTGAAGCCCTTCTTGAGGTGTTTTGAGGCAAAAGAAATGGGATCAAGCTAAGGAAGGCTAATGGTCATTAAGGAAAGCTAAAGCTTAGATTAATGAAGTTAAACCACCAAGTAAGCTTTGCCTTTTATTAATCATTATTTTATACTTTGTTAAACTATTGGTAAATGATTTTAGCATATAAACTATGATGTGTTGAATCCTCTACTTCCTTAATCTTTGATTTAAGTCATAGGATCTTCACCTTGATTTCAAAACAAGTTTGTTTTATAAACTTTTTTAATCATGCATTGCCAAAATCTTTGATTTCTCTTATGTCATGATTCATTAAATTGTTTTGAATCTTTCCTTGTTTTTTTCATTCATTTAAACCTTTGTTGAATTTGTTTGATTTTGAAAACAACACTGCACATGCATCACATGTTTAGACTAAATTAATTTCATACAACTTGTGAACCCTTGTTTTTCATATCTTCTACAAGTTTGTATTTGGTTCATGTGATTTGCATATTACTTCAATCATATCTCTTTATGTGCATTAAACTTTTAAATGCTTTTAGCATAAATTGATTGAGCTTTTATTTTCAACTTGATTGAAGTATTCACACACACACTTCATGAGCATTCATCTTTGCATTACTTAGAGTGCTGTGCGAGTTAGCTTTTCACTTTCATATCCGCCTATTTAGAGGCAATTAAATTAAGCTTAAATTGTAATCTCTTAGAGTGCTTTGTCAAGACATTCTCTTTGAGAGAAATCATTTGTTTGTAAGGTTATTGCTTAGCCATATAAAAGCATTGTGTAAAGGTTATTGCTTAGCCTAGAAAAGCATCTCGTATAGGTTATTGTTAAGCCTTGAAAAACAACATTGCTATGGTTATTGCTTAGCCTATTGAAAAGCATACTTAGTGGAAATCCAGTGGGGTGTTGAGTCACAAGCCGGTAGTGGATGTAGGCATTGAGGCCAAACCACTATAAATCTTTGTGTAGTGGTGATTGATTTGTGGTGATTGTTTTGTTTAAGCTTCCGCATTTTGTATGTTAATTATCACATGTGACTAGTTTATTTTAAAGGACTTAAAATTGACCATAATTAGTCATTAAGTGTAGATCACCCTCTTTAGCCCCCCCCCCCCCCCCCCCCCCCCCCCCCCCCCCCCCCCCCCCCAAGGGTAGGATCCCTTGGACTTTCAATTGGTATCAGTGCCAAGTTGCTCTATATTTTAGGATCAAGTGTTTGGATCTCTTGATTAGGTGTAAAAACCTAGAGTCAAAACCCTAGTTGTGCATTCCTATGAAAATCATTAGAATGGATTCCACTATGCTAGACTTTGTAGATTCTTTTAGATCCCTTCTTTTTCCATCTATTGGAGATTCAAACATTGAATTTAAAGTATCTCAACTTGAATCTAAAGTTAAATTAAAAGAAGAAGAAATTAATGAAAATGAAGATGACATTCAACAAGCATATGATGAATTATGTACATTTGCCTTAGAGCTTGTTAAAAAGAATAAAAGATTAGAAGAAAAATCAAAAAGTCTAAACAAACAATTAGTTTCTTCAATAGATGAACTTAGAGAGAAAGAAGAATTAATAAATTATTTAGACTCTAAGTTTATGATCTCTTTGCATAACCTACAAAATGCTCAAGATGAATCAATTGAATTAAAGTTAGGTTGTGATAATCTTAAAAAGGAAAATTTGAAACTAAGAGATCAATTACAAAGGCAAGATGAAAACATTAACAATCTTGAATCTAAGTTGACTATCACTAAAGAAAATTTATCTAATGCTCAAAATAAGATAAATACTCTAGAACTTGGATCCTATGTTTTTAATGAAATTAAACTTGAATTAAAACTTGCCCATGAAGAGCTAAACAATTTTAAGGGAATTAAACTTGAACTAATAAAAGTTAAAAATGAAAATTCAACCCTTAAAAACCAAGTCACTCAACTTGAAAGTTATAAACTAAAATATGAGTGCAAATTTACCCATATTGAAGAAAAATTTAAAAAATTATTTAAATTGGGTAAATCTAAAAGAGATAGGACGGGTCTTGGTTTTGTTAGGAATATTTCACATGACCCTAAATTCACCAACACATTTGTGAAAGATGAGTCCTCATTCTCTAGCACTCATACTTCCTTGCCCATGTCTAAATATAATTATTGTGGCATTGAAGGACATTTAGGTTTGAGTGCAAACAAAGAAGAAGCTATGTGTCTAAACCCATCTTTGAACCAAAGAAAGTAAAATCAAACTCTATGATGGATAAGACACTAGAAGTTAAGGAAGACTCTAAAATGAGTAAACAAGTTAAACCTATTAAAAAGGAGTCTCCTAAAAATAGATTCTAAAAAATTTAAACAAGTTAAACCAACTTTAAAAGAATCTATAAATAAAAAGCTTCTCAATCTATCTCCCTTAAATCAAAACATGAAAGAACTTTTGAAGAAAGTTGCAAAGTTAAATCTAAGATTCAAAAGTCAAATAAAGGGAGAAAATAAGAAGAAAAGAAAAATGGCTCAATCCCCTAAGAAGAAAAGTCACCAACCTCAAAAGACTAATCACCAACCTAAGCCAAATTTAGTTAAATCTAAACATCATGGTGATAAGTCTAAATTGAAAATTTATCAAGTCAAATCTCCTATAGTTGGTGAGACTTTTAAGATGGACATCAGAGACCAACCCTCTCAAGACCTTAGGTGGATTCCTAAAGTTATATATTTAGTAAAACCTTAAGGCCTTGGACCTCTTTGACCAACCTATCCTTTATAGGTAAATCCTTTTGTTGGTTATGTTGCATTTGCATTTTATGTTCTTTTAAAAGTTACATTTCTTAAAATGCATTGTTTCTTTATAATTAATTGATTTTGTCTTCATGAAATTCTCTAGTTACATATCATGGTTTTCAAAATCATTTGATTATAATTTCATCTTTATAGATTTGCTCTCATTTAGATATATCTCTTGCATTTCTATACATGTTCAATTGATTGTGATTTCAAAAGCTTTTATAGCTAGATTTTTCATAATCGATTGATGTTTTTAAAATCATTTGTTTGGATGTCATAGTTATATTTATTTGATAATCAAATGATTTGAATCAAATTGGATTTTCCATGGTTTTATAAGTTATACCTTCACATGGAAAATTACTTTGAAAAGATCAACTTGTATGTTTTCCAATTAAGTTATATATTTTAAAATGCAAGTTGAAAAAGTGTTATCTTCAAAATCATCCTCTTTATGCTCATTGTTGGATTTTGTTTATTGAAATGATTTGAAGATTGCATGAATTGAAAATGTTTTTCAAGCTTTGTTAGTTATATTCATTGAAACATTTTCTTTTGAGTATATTTCCTTATGCTAATGAATATATGTCTTAGAAGGAAATACTTATTATATGCTATTTGCAACTTTGCTCATTTAGTTTCATTCTTGATGTGCAAAGATTATATAGTTTCTTGCATGGTTGCATTATTAGTTACATTTGTAGAAACCATACTAGAACTCTAAAATCCATCCCTTATACTTACTAGTCAATTTTTTTTTAATGGATGGTTATGATGTTGATTCATGTGTATTTTTTTCTTATTGGCATCTTCTTTATACATGTTTCAACTTCATAGTAGTGTGCTTGATCATATGAACCTCCTTGAGATCCATTCCTTGTATTTCTTAGTTATATCTATTGTTTGATGGATGTCTTAGTTGTTGAATTCATATGACCTTGACACTTTGAAAATTGCATGTTTTACTAAGTTATATCTTTTTATGCAATTTTTCTTGTTCATCACTATGCTCATTAGTTATATTATTCTAAGTGATGAATATCAATTTATGATGCTTGTTGGAATTTTGTGTTTGTCACATGCTTGCTCTTAATCATGTTTCATATTCAATTGGTAATCAATTGGTATCATTTTCAATTAGTATCCATATCCAATTGGTATCATATCTTGAGTTTGTGATAGACCTTGTGTACATTGGATTGATCTTGATAGTCATATGTCTTTTGTTCCATGTCACATTCCATTAGCATATAATCTTCATGATTGCCACCTCTCATGCTCATATAAGTAAATCTCTTGACCACCATGTTTATGTTTTCATAATTTTGGTTGGTTAATGGTGAGGTTTGGCTTCATGATTGAACCTCATTTCATTCATCTTGTGCATGATAGTTATATATAATGATTGTATGAAATGAACTCGGAACTTTACATAGCTTATGATTTTCATAGTTAAATTGTTTGATGCTATGTGTGAGTTAACCCCATCTCATCATGGATAGCTCAAATTTGGATGAACCCTAATAGGTGTATTCCTTCACTCCAATTTAGAATGATTGAGTTAATAGTTTTATCCTTGAGTCTCAATTGATGTTTTTATTTATTTCAATTGATATCCATGATAGTTTATCTCCTTTTGACCTTGCTCTTTAATTATCATATAGCTTATCCGTCAATTGGCATCTTTATATTGGTAATTTGATCAATTTGTACTTTAATAGTCAATTATCATTATCAATTGGTATCTAATTCTTCTCTTGAAGTTAACCCTCAATTGGTTAAACCATCTTCTTCTTGCACCTATTAGTTAAATCCTTGTCAAAAGTTTGACAAAAGAAGAGTATGGATTGAGGGGGAGTAAACCTTCTGAGGAAGCATTAGAGTTGATCAAATTCACCCTTATATTAGCTCTATACCCTTATAGCCTATCTACCCATGCATGATGCCCTGTTATATATTTCATTTTCAATTTCTTTTGTTAACATTCCTTGTTTCATGTGTGTAGGTACCTCTCTTCAATTGATACCTTTGCAATTTAATGGCAAAGGGGGAGAATAATATTAAAGGGGAGAAAGTTCTCAAGTTTAATGGAAAAGGGGGAGAAAGAATTAAGGGGGAGAAAGAGTGATCAAGCTACCTAAAGGGAGAAAATGCATGGTTGTAAGGGGAGAAGATGATAGAAGAAAGAGCTTAGAAGCTAAAGAAGATGCTTGGTTTAAAGAAAGGAAGATGATGAGAAAGCTTGAAGATTGATCAAGCCCCTAGCATCAAGGAGAATGAAGAAAAAGAGCTAGAGCCCAAGCTAAAGTGAAGAAGCATCCAAGAAGATCTCAAAGATTGTCCAGCCAAGGAGGAGTTCAAGACTGTGTGAAAATCTAGAGTTGAGCAAAGTTTGCCAACATATAAAAGGTTTGCCAT
The DNA here is from genome assembly GCA_012931725.1 of Litsea cubeba. Lineage (NCBI taxonomy): Eukaryota > Viridiplantae > Streptophyta > Magnoliopsida > Laurales > Lauraceae > Litsea > Litsea cubeba. Next base: position 105,479,549 of record CM022946.1, read on the forward strand.
CAAATTACAAAGGGAGAGATTGTTAGGGATTTTGTGTATTGCAATTTGATGGATGCATTATCATTTTAGCATCTCATGATTTTTCACACAAGCATTGAGTCAAATATCTTGAAATCTGATTTTCTACATGTATTGTTTTTAAATATTGTAAATCTTATAGTTTGTGCATGTTTTGGATTTAAATCTTGGATGCATTTGTTTTTTAAAAGAATTTTTACAAATCAAGCTAGCCTATGTTTTAAAGTTTCAAATTATATTTGGCTTTTTATGTTTCATGATTTTAAAAGCACTTAGATGATTTAAAATCATGTTTCCAAGCTTGGTTTAATGGCCCAAAAATCCCTACATGAAAATACTTTGAAATGTGTAAAAGTTGGGATTTTAGCCACACTGTCGGTTAGCATGTCGGTCAGGTGTCGGCTAACCGACCATGGTTCAGAAGCTAACCGAAAGCCTCTCAGTTAGAATTCCAGAGAGCTGTTTTCTGAACAAAATTGTACTATCGGTCAGCTTGTCGATTCCTGTTGGCTGACCCACACCTGTACAACGGAAAATTTCTTGACCGTTGGAATCTGACCGTTGAGGTGTCGGTTGACCGACACCAACCTGTGGGTCGACCGACAGGTAGCCGTTGGACCACTTTTTCTATAAAAAGAAACTCATTCCTTAGCCATTTTTGATGATCTTTGAAGCCCTTCTTGAGGTATTTTGAGGCAAAAGAAAGGGGATCAAGCTAAGGAAGGCTAATGGTCATTAAGGAAAGCTAAAGCTTAGATTAATGAAGTTAAACCACCAAGTAAGCTTTGCCTTTTATTAATCATTGTTTTATGCTTTGTTAAACTATTGGTAAATGATTTTAGCATATAAACTATGATGTGTTGAATCCTCTACTTCCTTAATCTTTGATTTAAGTCATAGGATTCTTCACCTTGATTTCAAAACAAGTTTGTTTTATAAACTTTGTTAATCATGCATTGCCAAAATCTTTGATTTCTTTTATGTCATGATTCATTAACTTATTTTGAATCTTTCCTTGCTTTTTTCATTCATTTAAACCTTTGTTGAATTTGTTTGATTTTGAAAACAACACTGCACATGCATCACATGTTTAGACTAAATTAATTTCATACAACTTGTGAACCCTTGTTTTTCATATCTTCTACAAGTTTGTATTTGGTACATGTGATTTGCATATTACTTCAATCATATCTCTTTATGTGCATTAAACTTTTAAATGCTTTTAGCATAAATTGATTGAGCTTTTATTTTCAACTTGATTAAAGTGTTCACACACACACTTCATGAGCATTCATCTTTGCATTACTTAGAGTGTTGTGTGAGTTAGCTTTTCACTTTCATATCCGCCTATTTAGAGGCAGTTAAATAAACTTAAATTGTAATCTCTTAGAGTGCTTTGTCAAGACATTCTCTTTGAGAGAAATCATTTGTTTGTAAGGTTATTGCTTAGCCATATAAAAGTATTTTGTAAAGGTTATTGCTTAGCCTAGGAAAGCATCTTGTATAGGTTGTTGTTAAGCCTTGAAAAACAACATTGCTATGGTTATTGCTTAGCCTATTGAAAAGCATACTTAGTAGAAATCTGGTGGGGTGTTGAGTCACAAGCCGGTAGTGGATGTAGGCATTGAGGCCGAACCACTATATATCTTTGTGTAGTGGTGATTGATTTGTTGTGATTGTTTTGTTTAAGCTTCCGCATTTTGTATGTTAATCATCACATGTGACTAGTTTATTTTAAAGGAATTAAAATTGACCATAATTAGTCATTAAGTGTAGATCACCCTATTCACCCCCCCCCCCTCGGGTAGGATCCCTTAGACTTTTAAGGAAGACCCTTGAGTCTAATCCAAACTAGGGCTAAGGAGGGCCATTTAGATTCATCTTGACCAGGGAACCAAGATTGGAGAAAGAGTTTTCTCTTGTCCATCCGAAGGGGCGAAAGACCGAGGGTATGGGATTTGTCTTCTGGAGAGTTAAATTGAAAAATGAAGTGGCCTTTGATCGTAAGGGACACCATACATGGCCTGGAAAGAACCTAGGACTTGGTTTTCTCTTATACCCATTCTAGAGAGGGACGCTTACCTACGAATCTGCCAATGACTGCAAAAGAGAAAGACTCCTTGCTGGATGAGAGCATGGCCTGTGGGATTTTGAGGGATGGTTTCCCATTTTTCTAGGTGGCAGAAGGGAGGGTATCAGGAATGAGGAGGGAACTGGAAAACAAATTTGCAGAGGGTTGGGGCAGTGGGTGGGTTGGTTACCAGGGATTGGAGATAACTATCAGGAGGAACTACTGGATAAGGGGGGACTGGAGGGGGGGGGGCTGGTGGAGGAGCCGAGGGCTGGCTGGTAGGGGGGAATGATGCACTAGAGGAGTAAACAGAGGGGCATCTGGATGAAGGGGAAGTTGAGTGTGGGGAGCTTGGGGCTGGCTGGGTAGGGGGGAAAAAGGTGCGATAGTGGAGGGATTGGAGGGAGATCAGTGGGGGGAAGATTTGCGTGGGACTGAGGAGGAGGAGGAGGAGGTGGAGGGTGGTTAAACCAGGTCTGGGAAGAGGAGGGTTGGGCAGGAGAAACAGGGATCTCCATTGTATGATTCCGACCAACAAGTACTTTAGAAGTAGTAGGCAGGAGAAAAAACTTCCATGTTGGAGTTAGAGGTTCTAAATATATATGGATCAGAAATGTATGATTGAAATGTTTGAAATTCCACTTTTTAGCCATTTGTCTAAGAAAGACACTCAAAATAGACCTACTTCAGAACTTAGTGGTTTTTCAATTTATGGCTAAAAACCTAGTGGCATTATTCTTGTATTATATATATTGAAAAATAATTATATTCTCTTTCAACCCTAGCCTGGCCCTAGCCCTTGAGGGTAGGATAAGAGCCAAGAAATTGTAGGCCCACCAAGAACGCCGATGGCTTTTGCTTGACTTAGGCCTAGCCCGCATATATAAGGGTAGGGTAAGGGCCTACACTGGCCCGCCCTGGGCTTGACCCTTTGATAGCCCTGGCTAGATGTTTGAAAATGCATAAAAGAAGTAATGCCAATAAAGGTGGGCCCCATGTAATTATAAATGTGGTCCAATGCTATAAAATGCGTAAAAGGTGTAAATATTCCTATAGCTATGCTCCATGTAATTTTAAAGGTGGTCCTATGTTGTAATTTCTATTAAGTGTTGGTCCCATGTACCACAATTTATAAAAGTTTTAATTTGAGTTGAGAATTCAAATAGCTATCAAATGTGACATTTTTGAAATTCTCAAGCAAAAATTGCAAGTAATAATGACATGAGTAATTTAAGAATAACAATTTTCAAAGCATTTCAAAACTCTAGCATTTGAAATTGCCAAGCATGAACCAAACATGAATTTAAGAAATTCTAGTAAAGATATGGGCCCTCAAGTTAGTTGTGTCAGCCCCCAACCCCCCATCCCAGTGCACAAGTGATCAGGAATGCAAAAAGAGCCTATTCTCTTCCAGGTTCACCACTGTTAATGAGAAGATGAAACCAATTCGGGTCCGGGTCTAGGTAGAGAATGATATGAAAAAAAATTATAGTCTTTAAGAGAGATTTTTAAAAATTGAGGTAATATATTGGGTCCCAAGTCCACGGATTGGAACCAATGTGGAACCAGACTCCACCTGAACCCGTTTACTTATTGGGAGGTAAATAAGAATGCAAATCCAATTTTTAACGGATCGGAACCTCGGTGGAAAATGGGCGGATAATAGGGAGGACATAGGAAAGACTCTCCATGACAACTTAAAGAAGTTGATGATGACTAGTGGTCCAAGAAATCTCAGTGAAATAAAGAACTTGATTAGCAACATGGTTTCCCTAGAAGAGAACCAATGTCTAACAACTATCCCTTCAAAGGAAGAGGTTAAGAAAGTTTTTTTCCAAATGGAGCCCCTTAAATCCCCGGGCCTTGATGGTTACCCAACAAAGTTTTATCAGCACATGTGGGGTCCAATTGGACCTGATATCATTGCTCCTGTGCAAAGTTTTTTCAAACCCAAATTTTCTCTTAAGAAGATCAATAAAACCTTTGTTGTCTATATTCCCAAGAAGAGCATCTCCCAAAGGGTGAATGACTTTAAACCAATTAGTCTATGTAATGTTATTTATAAAATTATCTCTAAGGTAGTTGCCAACAGACTTAAAAAGGTGCTAAATAAAATTTTCGGCCCTTACCAAAGTGCATTTGTGGAAGGTAGAGCTATTTCTGATAACTATATTGTTGCTCATGAAGTTATTCGTTCTTTTAAAAGAAAGAGAAAGGAAAAAACTATGGGCCTAAAATTAGACATGGCAAAAGCTTACGATCGAATGGAATGGGATTTCATAGTCATAGTCCTAGAGGCCTTTGGTTTCCATGAGGAGTTTATTAAAATTGTTCATGAATGTATTTCATCGGTCTCCTTTTCTATCTTACTCAATGGATCTCCTTTTTGACTAATCACTCCAACAAGAGGACTAAGACAAAGGGGATTTCTTTTGACGTATCTATTTATCCTGGGCACCTAGGTCCTCTCCCGAATGTTATTGAAAGAGGAAGAGAAAAGAGCCCTTCATGGAGCCAAAGTCTCTCGATCTGCGCCTAACATTTTCCACCTATTCTTTACCGATGATATTCTCCTCTTTTGTAAGGCAAAAATAAATGAAGTCAGGGCCATTAAGGACACTCTTGATACTTACTGCTTCCTATTTGGGCAACTAGTCAATTTTGATAAGTCTGCAGCTTACTTTAGTAAAGGGACCTCTAGTATCAAGAAAAGAGAACTTGCCAAGATCCTAGGCATTAGGCTTATGACAGAGGATGAGAGATATTTAGGAAATCCCCTCATTATGAACAAAAATAGAAACATAAGTTTCCAAACTCTAACAAAAAAAATTAAAAGTAGAATTATATCATGGCAAGCCTCTTTTCTATCGCAAGCAGGGAGATGTACCCTAATAAAATCAGTTGCTTCTACTATCCCTATTTAAAATATGACCATGCTCCAACTCCCATGAAAAATCATTGATACTATTGATAAAATGCTTAGAAACTTCTTTTGGGGAGACTCTCCTGACAAAAAAAATATTCACACCATAAAGTGGAAAGAAATCTGTAGCCCTCTCGAAGATGGAGGACTAGGAACTCGGGCTACCAAGGAAAATAATCTAGCCCTATTGGCCAAAACATGTTAGAGGTGCCTCTCTAATGAGTATAGATTAAGTTCAAAGATTTTGAAAGCAAAGTACAGTCCGAACGAACCTTGATGGAGGCAAACTTCAAGAATGGTAACTCTTGGTTTTGGAAGGAATTTGTAGAAGCTACTAATTTTATCAATGATACGGTGGGGTGGATCAGAGGTAATGGGGACCAAATCTTGGTTTGGAAATGCATTTGAATCCCTTCAGAAAGGAGGTCTTAGGAAACCAAAGCCCAGTGTTGTTAACCAAGATCTTGTGATTAAAGATCTTTGGTATGGGGACCAAACTTGGAACGAATAGCTATTTAAAAATATTTTTAGTGACGCCTCTGATGTTGAGGATTTTATGAAAATCTACATTCCCCATTCCAGTAGTGATGACAGGAGAATATGTCCATTTTCCAAAAGGGGCGATTTATCTTCAAAATTGGCTTACAAAATCATTCATGAAAAAGTAGGATTACCCACAACTCTCCCATTAATTGGAAGATATTGTGGTCCCTCTCTCTACCCCTAAATCTACATAAAAAACCAAAATGTCTTATTTTGGTCCGCATCCTTCAGCCAGTGATCACATGCAAATAATGTTCTCCTACAAACATGCTACATACTGATCATATGATGCCCAGATTGTAAGGCCCACTTTAATAAATACCCATCAAGGGGAGGAGTAAATTTTCAGTGAGTATAAATTTGGACATAATGTCAGATTATGAGATGTCCCAAGTGGGTTCCACAGAGTTGAACTGCACAATGCGCATGCAGTTGTTGCAGTCCACGTGTAGGAGAACATTCTCCCTCTGTCCTTTTCATCACCTAATTCTCCGAATGGAATCGGAGAGCAGAGGAAGCTGATAGAAAGTTAATTGGGCAGTGTCTCAGTACGGAGGAGAAGTCAGAAATGGGGGAGGGGCTCAAAATCGAGATGCCCAGAGTGAAACTGGGCTCTCAAGGGCTTGAGGTATTTTTACCCATATCACACAACTGATGTTGATAGTCGCTTTCTCTCTCTTCACTCTCTGATTCCTTCTCTTTCTACGGTGAACTATACATCCTATTCTTGTACGACGCAACTAGTGAAACATCAAGAAGTCTGTCTTTTACTGCTTTGTGACTATTGCCCATGTTGTGGGGACCCTGAAAATGGAATTTTCATTTTTGTCTCACGGTTGCTTTCAGCGAGATGCATTGGTATTTTTTCCCCCAAATTGATGCTTTCTCTGTTCTTCAGGTTTCCAAGTTGGGGTTTGGGTGTGTGGGTTTAACTGGGACCTACAATGCTCCTTTAAGTGGAGAGGATGTGATCTCAATAATAAGGAATGCTGTTAGTGAAGGAATCACTTTCTTTGACACAGCAGATGCTTATGGGGCTAATGCTAATGAAATCTTAGTAGGGAAGGTATGGACCACTTCACTGAGCTCAGAACTCTGTTGTTGGTGTCACTTGATTAGACTGTTTCATCTTTAGAAGGTTTGTATTAGAGCAGATTGGCAAATGTTCTTAATGTTACCTTTACCCAACAAACTTGTAAGGGCAGTTTGGTAGCAGATTTGCCAGTGGTTGGGACCACATTTCTAAGAATTTATTTGATTTAATGGTAATTATAGAGATTGGTAGCAAATGGTTCCTTGGAATTTCTGTTCTTGAAATGGTGATTAGGCCTTGTTTGAGAAAGTTCTGTTCCCCTTTCTCCAATGATTTTAAGCCTCACGCTTGAAGATGGGTTACTCACTTTTGGAGATATAAGTCTGGTTGGACCCAAATAGAGAACCCACAGCTTCTATCTCTATATGGTGGCCCCACCCATGAAGATGTCTACTGCCAATGGAGATGTGTGTGCGCTGGGATGTAGTCGTGATGGTTTTTGTTGATTGGGATGTTCCATTTGGGAACTAAAAAGTGGTTATGTATGGTGGGTCTTAGCAATGCTGCTTATGATGGGTATCATAACCAAATTCCATTCATAAATTCATCAAATTTCAGGACTCCACCAAACAAGGAACGTAGTCAAAACAATTTTACAATTCCCCAATTTTAAGAATTTTGAAAATTTGAAAATATTCCAGCTTCAAAATCGAATGGAATTTGCTACCAACAGTTATAGAGTGCACATGGATCTGTAATTGATAATATTATTATTTTTCTTCCCAAGTACTAAAAAAAATAATCTTTTGATGGACACAAGAAGCAATGGACTGTTAGTCCACTGTGTTGGATCAATGTACACCACTTTGTTTGAGTTTTTGAGAAGAATGGATGTTTATGCTGCATTTACTGGAACTGATTAATTAGTTGGAGGTTGCAGAAACTAAAAATCACAATATTTGTTTATCTGGGGGTTAGGATACTGTCTTTTCCATTCCACTTCTCGGAAAAAAAAAAAAAAAACTTTACTGTACTTTTTTTTTTCCGGCTAATGGTTTGTGAGAAACACAAACCCGATCCCCCTTGCCATTCAGTCAAAATTAGTTGAAGTCGGTCAAAATTGAAATCCCAAATCAGTCTCTTTATATATATATATATATATATATGGTTTTATTCAGGTGAGAACTATTCTCACTCATTATGTGAGAAGTCCCATAGCAGCCGTTGGATCGTCAAAGTGGATCCAACGGCTGCCACCTTTTAGATATAACGGCTGCTTTTGACATTGGGCGCCCAACCTTTTCACTTCCCCCCTTTTCATTTCGTTCCAAAATCCCAGAGCAAAGAACCGAACCCTCTTCCCGTTTCAACCATTCCATTCGAACCCCTTTCATCTTCTCCAGATTTTCCACTGCTCTCCACTCCAGCCCCTGTGCAGCGTCTCCTCTCCATCTCCGAAGTTAGCAGCGTCTGCTCTCCATCCCCATCTCTGAAGTTTGGGCGTCTCCGTCGTCTTTCTTCTTCCAAAATCCCTAGAGCAAAAGAGCCCTTTCCTCTTCTCCGTTCAACCATTCCATCCTTCCCTCTATATCTCGAGAGAGGCACAGAAGCGGAGAAGCTGAGCCCTAGGTTTTTTTATCTCCATCAATAAAGAAGAGAAACAGAGAAGCTGAGCACATTTGCAGGTAAAATAGAAGCAAAGAGGACTCATAGATCATCTCCAGCGTTGTCTGCATCGCCGTCGAAACCCTCTCTCAGCCGACCCAGCGAGGAAGGAAGGTCAGATTTCTCTTTTTTCCTTTTTTTTTTTGATTTTCTGGAAATCGATGGAGAGGAGGAGTAAAGGGGAATTTTGACGATTATGTTTTCTGTGATTTGGTCAGCTGTTTGCACTGGGTTAGGGTGGTGGTGGAGGGACATGGTTGACAAACTCGTTGATTGTCTTTAGATGGATCATTTAACCTGTCTATTGAGTCAAACACGTTAAGCTTACTTTAGATGGATGATAAGACTATATTGCTGATGATGACGACGAGGCTGATTTTTTTTTTAATCCAAATTGTATTGTTTTTGTCGGGTTTTTTTTGTGGTCAGGCTCAAAGATGCTTATGTTGTAGCTATTGGGATGAGACAAACCACATGGACATTTTTTTTTTCTTTTTGGAGACACGTTATCAGAAAAATATGCAATACTCTTGTTTGTCAAACTTGTGCCCTTGATTAATCATCACAGGCTTTGATGAAACATATTGAGAGTTGTAAAACCAACTCAGAATGTTGAGAAATGCTGATAAAAGCCTCAGAGATCTAGAATCCAAAATATGAAAAAAAAGCCTACCGAGAGACATCAATCTCAAACTCATGTACTGATACTACAAGAACAGCCCCTGAAACAGTAGAACCCCAACCCATGCAGGGGGTCCAAAAGCTTCATCACCCAATGGGTTGTGAGTGCATAACATAACAATGAAATGCATCTGTAAATATGGTACTTAAATTAAAAAACATTGACTCATACAAACCAATTCACAACTTTGAACAGTCACCCAAATGAGCATACTTGATCAAAAGAAATTCTCAACTATAATACTTGTAGAGAGAACATTGATAATTCCCAACTATAACTTCTCCATGATTTCATTTCTCATTTAATATTTGATAATGCTTTCATTTTTGCGAGAAAATAGGAGTGGGTTCCGATCCGTCAAGAGATAGTCCCTAATGGATGTCACAGGTCCATCTCATGATCCTAATCTCGATTTGTAACTTTGGCTTCCGATCCATTCACAGTCTCCGATAGCATCAGAAGTCGCTTGCAGCCAAGTAGGTCACCATCTCTGTTTTTCTATATCTCTCCTATCTCAGCGTCTCTATCCATAGAAAAACAATATTATGATAAAACTTGCAATTAATTAGTTTCCTTTTTTTTTTTTTGCATGTATTGTCATGGTGTGCTTAAAACGTACAAAAGATTGACGATGTAGCATCTTTACCAATTAAAACATTTGTGCCACAAGTTGATGAGGAGAAATTACCAAAAGTAGGCCAAGTTTTTGAAAATATAGAGGATGCTTACAATGCTTACAACACTTATGCGAAAGCGGCGGGTTTTAGCATTAGACGAAGCTCGGAGACGAGGGTCAATAACCAAGTAGTGAGAAAAAAATTTGTGTGCTCTAAAGAAGGTTGTAAGAAAAAAAGATTTGGTGGTGAATGACGGACATCAGATACACGGGAGAATTGTGGTGCATATCTTCAGTTAAAAAAATGAAAGGGGGCCACTCGATTATATTTAAAATTGTTGTGGAACACTCTCACCTATTAAGTACCCCTAGAAAGACCCACATGCTACGGTGACACCGTCGGATTGACGCCCAAAAAAAATATTGATAGATACTTATGGGGCCACTAATATCAGACCAAATAAACAAATGGGGATTTTAGTGTTGTAGTCAGGTGGGAAAGATAAAGTTGGTTTCACAGAAACAGACTTTCGAAATCATATTAGAGACAAAAATGAGGAAACAAAGGACAATGATGGTGATATGTTTTACGAACACTTTAGACAATGGAAGGAGAGAGATCGAAGGAATGCTTTTTCTATTGAGAAAGATGATGAGGACCACATCAAACATGTGTTTTGGGTTGATTATTATTTTCAGAAGTCATATGAGGAGTTCGGTGATGTTGTCTCGTTTGATACAATGTACAACACAAACAGATATGGTCTCATTTTTGGCGCATTCACTGGAATTAATCATCATGATCAGTCCATACTATTTGGATGCTGCCTAATCTCAAATGAGACTTTTGATACAATTGTTTGGGTTTTCAATAAATGGCTTGAAGCAATGTCGGGAGACCTACCAAAGTCCATTTTGACAGATCAGGACCCCGCAACGACAAAAGCCATTGGGTTTGTTCTTCCAAATACGAGCCACCATTACTGTTTGTGGCACATCATGGAAAATTTACAAAAGAATTTAGGTGGAGTTGCGATACATAAGAATGACTTGATCCCAACTATTAAAAAAATTGCATTCAACTCTTTGACAACCGAGGAATTTGAGTCGGGTTGGAAGAATATGTTGATAAAAGAGGATGTTGCAAACAACGCTTGGCTAAATGGGATGTACGATATCCGTCATATGTGGGTGCCTATATATATGAGACACTTTTTTTTTGGAGGGATGTCTACAACTGGAAGGAGTGAAAGTATCAATGCCTTTTTAAAGCAATATGTGACACAAAAGAATGGTCTGTGTGGTTTTATGTTTTGATTTAAGCAAGGGATTGCAACTCAAAAATACCGTCAATTGAAGGCAATTCATGACACTTCTAATGGAAGGCCAAAATTGATGATATACTTGCCAATGGAGAGGCAAATGTCACAAATATATACAAAGAAGATGTTTTATAAGTTCCAGAATCAGTTCATGCACATAACATCTGGCATTGCTGAGATTGTAAACGAAGATGTGGAACAAATAATTTATAATGTTTCATAATTCAAAGATAACAATGAAATCGAGAGGGTTGTCATTTTCAAAAAGGTTGAAAAAGAAGCAAAATGTTCTTGTTAACTATTTGAATTCAAAGGCATTTCATGTGGACACATCATCTGCGTTTTGAAACAAGAGAAAATATACACACTGCCCGAACAATACATTTTGAAAAGATGGACAAGGTATGCGAGGGTAGATGATGATTCTGACAAAAGTACGTGCTTTACGTTTGACGGGTCATTGCTAGCATAACATGGAGATTTATCATATGATGCTGCAAATATCATTGATGAAGCGTCACTTGTGTAAGGAAGCGTATCATCATGCAAAATCAGTTCTACAAGACCTTAAAAAAAAGATTCGCGAGATAAATGAAAAGGCAGTGATGGCAGAAGATGATCCTAAGAGAAAGAATAAAAAGTGCAAGGCCTGCAGAGAGATGTCTTCCACCGAAGCATGCAATTACAAAGGGTCGTCCAAAGAGATTGAAATCCTCTAAGGAAAAAGCAAGGAAGAAAGATCGACTTTGCCACGAATGTGGCAAGTGTGGGGTTGCACATGATAGACAAAATTGCCCAAGGCTTGAAAAGAGGTACCATTCGGTTGATTTTTTTCCTACCAATGCATTTTCCTATACAAGAGGTACCATTCGATTTAATATACATTGACATGCTTTGTTTAATCTGTTTTGCATGTACTTATTTTAGTAGTGTAGAGAACAACAATGAGCCATTAAATGAAAATGAGGCATCAGAGAGATCTTCTAAGGACGAGGCATTAACACAAGTAGTAGGTATACATTTTTCCCTTCTTATTAATCAGTCCATCTTTTTAAAAATTTATTATCATAGTAATGGTTTCTTTACATTATTATTATCATACTAATCAGTCCATGTTTGGTGGCGGGATGTATTGATGCTCATGTTGGATCAACTGATACTTGAGGTGTTTTGGGTTGATATATTGAAGGAGTTTTGGGATGATATATTTTTGGTGCATTTGGTTATTCGAAGTTGTACTGTTTCTATAAAAATAGAGAGGTGAATATTTTGTGAAGAAATCAGGTGAAATGAAATGCTCATGTTGGATCATCTGATACTCGATGGTGTTTTGGGATGATATATTTTTGCTACATTTGGTTCTTCATAGTTGTATTGTTTTAATAAGAATAGAAGGGGAATGTTGGATATTATGCTCATGTTTGTATTGAAGATTTGTGAAAGAAGTCAGGTGAAATGAAATGCTCATGTTTTTGTAGCAGCTGACATTCAGAGATAAACTACCAATAATGCAATAATTGACCCTAAGATGCAAGTATTTGAATCTCTCTGTTGTTCAAACACACATTTGTTTGCCCCTGCTCCAAACGAGGTAAATAGTATAACGCTCGTTTCTTGGACCCATACTGATGGAAATTTCTTCCTGGATGGTGGCCGAGTATTTTGAGGTTTCTCAATGGAAGAGATAGTTAGATTGTCTTTGGATTGTATTGTGCTTTTGGCTTTTAAAGAAGAATCACTACAACAAAAAACACTATTGGTGACACCCTTTGGTGACAAAAAATCAATGTTGACACGGAACGCACACAAAGGTGACAAAATATTTTTTTGATTGTCACGGAAAAGCTTTAGCCAAGGTGCCAAATAAAGAGGAGATTTGGTGACAAAAAATTTTATCACCAAAAGATCTAATAGATTCAGTGACAAAAAATTTTGTCACAAAATGATATAATTTTTCCCACTCCCGCCTCCACATTCCCCTTTTCCCTCTCCAACCTCTTTTCCCTCATAAGTGGCCCCCGCACGCTATTTTGTATAACCTTAGTAGCGCCTAGCGAAAGTTATCCCCTGCAACCACAGTCTCTCGCTCTCTCAAACTCTGTCACCGTCTCTCGATCTCTGTCATTCTCTCAAACTCTCCCCTGCAACTCTTCTTCTCTCACCGTCTCTCTCATTTTCTCGCTCATCTCTCTCCTGCGCAAGCCATCCCCATCTCTGCTCTCTCCCCTGCGCACGCCGATCTCTCTCAGTCTCTCATTCTCTCGCCCATCTCTCCCTTGCAACCATTCATCTCACCGGCCACCCTTCATCTCGCCCGCCACTTCCATCAACCCCTCTCAGCAGACCCACCTCTTCTCTCACCATCACTCCCACTCTTTCGATCTCATCTCTCTCTCACGCCTGATGGACAATGCTTCTGCTCGGTTCTACCGAGGTCAGCGGACGTGGGAGTCCGTTTGGGTCCGACCCTTTCGTAACCGGGGGGCAGAGGCATGCATCAACATTTCTTTTGTGTGGATGTGTCGGATTTTCTATTTTACTTGGAATTGCAAGTGATGATCCGGAGATCAACCTTCGCAAGTAAAATGGAAATCAACTTCTTTCGAGTTTTTCGTTGCACATATATTTAAGAAAAGAGACATTTTTCTTGATTTGCCGTGAAAGGCGATTTTTTTGGCGTTTATAGCCGATTTACAATTCTTATCAATAATGAAAGACAAGAGTTGTGATTTTTGTCTCTTTTGGAAAAATACAAACTACAATGAAAAGCAAGAAAAGGAGGATCTAACTTCTCAGGAGATTGTGGGGGACTCGTTCAGATTGACGGTTGCAAGCCATATGTAGGCTTCGCCATCATCCATGCAGATGAGAACAGATGATGTTCTTGATTCGCTTGGCTTAGCTATAACCTCAGGCTTTTAGAGGACAAAGACCAAAAGGAGGTCCTATGTCCAATAAAAAACTAAGTAGACGGGCTGAAAAGCCACGTCTAAGCCATTAGAGGCAGAAGGAGAAGGCAAGGACCTTGGGGGGGGGATACCCCCCAAGGGACTTTTGTCACCTTGCAGCAGTGGTCGGTGTAGAACTTCCGCAGAGTTTTCTCTCTTTCTTTCTCTGAATTTCTATGCTTTTTTCTGATCTGGGATCTGTCTTGTTTTTTTCCGATCTTCTGAAGTCTATGTGGTTTTTCTGATCTGGATTCCTTTGGGGTGCTCTCCTATTTATAGGCTCTTGGTAGTCATTTAGGAGAGTTTATGGGCTTTTGTTGTCATTAAGCCGCATAATGGGAGGAGTTACAGGATTTAATTCCTTTATTTTGTAACTCCTTTTCCTTGGCTTCTGATTGGCCGGAGGAGATTGAGGGCATTTAATCGCCTTTAATCGCCATGATGGGAGGAGTTTCATGTTTTAAATATCATGAATCTCTTGACTTGTAACTTCCGGATGCTTGCTTCTGATTGGGCCGTCCAAAGAAATGGATTAATGACTGTAATAAAGCTAGTCAATTAATCACATTAAGTGGTCGCCGAGCAGTTGAAGAGTCGCGGGCCGTGCTGCTTCTTTTGGGATTCGTCTGGCGATGATCATCGATGGATCTTCATGTAGATTGACATCGGATGACCACGTAACTTCAGGTATTGGTTGCCAATAGCGGGTCAGTGCCATTTATCCTGTCGATTTCTCGATCGGTCGGGTAGAAAGCACACTTTTTTGGTTGACCGGTTGGCGATCAATATTGATTTTTGATACTCTTGATGATTGACCCGTGTTTTTGACAGATGTCAAAGGATATGGTGTCTCAAAAGTATGAATTTTGGAAATTCACAGGGGTCGGACGCTTCGAATTGCGAAAAAACGACGGAAAACGGGGCTTCCGAGGCCCTCCCGGCGATCTCGGGCTCCAGGGTCACCGGCGACCCAGGGCCAGGGTCGTAGGGGGGTTTTCCCCCCTTTTGTCCCGTTTTGTGTCCATTTTTTATGTTTTTTTATTCTTTTTTTATTCTGTATTTTTATTTGAAATTTTTTATTATTTATTGGCCTGATTTTCCTGTAGAAAACCTGATGAGAATCCTTGCATTTTGGTTTGCAAAGTTTCCTAGTTTTTCGGAAAGCCGAAGACTTTGCCGCGCAAAGCTGCCGATTTTCCGTTATAAGCTGAAACTGGGACAAACGATGTCGAAAGGACCTGAAATTTGGGGTAAAGCCTCCTGAGCAATGAATAAGACCAACCATAGGCTTTTGTTTGCGTTTTGAAGCCGTTTGGGGTTTTATCACTAGTAGACTTATTTTTGTCGCGATGAAGATTTCACGGCTTGATGTGCGGTCAACTGATGTCCGATTGACTTGAAATTTGACAGGGAACCTATTGGAGTCATTTTAAGATGATCCATAGGCTCTGTCTTGGAAACCATGGTCCCAGGGAGCTTCGCCGCCGAGAGGCTTGATTTGGCTTCCGAGCGTCAAAGTCTGGTCAAATGTTGTCGAAATGACCTGAAATTTGACGTGTAGCCCTTTGTAAGCATTTTGAAGCCGTCCATGTGCTCTATCTGATGAGTGAGGGACTCGATGGTTCTCGCCGCCAAGAGGCTTGATTTAGCTGTTCGAGGGTTGATGTAGGATAAAACGTTGTCGGTTTGACTCGGAACTTGGCGTGGAGCCTTTTGGATGTATTTTGAGATCATCCATCGGCTCTGATCGAAGATTTGGTGTCTCCGATGCTTTCACCGCCGTGAACTCCTTTTTAGCTGCCGGAGAAGCGAAGTTAGGCCAAATGATTTTGAAATGGCCCGAAACTTCTTGTGTACTCCTCTTTTGGCTGTCTTGAAGGATCTTGCAGTTTTTGTTTGATTCTGACAAGATTTGATTTTTGGAAGTAGCATTGCCTATTTATGGCAGGCTGCGACTTCATGTAGCTTTTTGGATTTTGAAGAAGCAAAGTGACACACTTTTTTTTGGTGTCAACAAATGCCCCCTCGAGGTGAAGCAACGAGTTGCTTAACTTTTGTAGTCGATGTGCCTCGAAGAGATTTTTCGAAGGAGAGCTTGTGGCTTGACCAAGAGTCTTTGAGCAGTCTTTCTTTTGGTATTTGTAGCCTTTTGAGCTTCTAGGAGAATTTTATGGTAGTGAAAGGGATCACATACCATCTCGAGGCAAAGTTTTGAAGATGACATCAAAGATGTGGATTTGGGTTTTGACCTTGTGACCTAACAAGCTGTATGTGGCAGGTTAGGGGGTTGGGTTTGGTTTTGACCGTGTGACCCAACAAGTTGTATATGGAATGTTGGGGGGTCGATTTTGGTTTTGATCTTGTGACCTAACAGGCTATATGTGGCAAGTTAGGGGATCAGGTTTTGGTTTTTGGTTTTGGTCTTGTGACCTAACGGGCTGTATGTGGCAAGTTAGGGGACCAGGATTTGGTTTGGATTTTTGTGGAATGTCAATTTCAAGATTTTGGCTCAATTTGGTATATGAGGCTGGATGGTTTGATTTCTGGAAGCTCATGGGCCTTGGAATTCTTTTTTGTATGGTCCAATCAACTCAAAAGAGGCATGGAACCATTTTTGTAAGCTTTTGGTAAGAGGGATTTCTCTTTGACTAAAAGCCCAAATTTCTTTTTTAGTGCCTAGGTGGTCAAACCTGGCGCATATGGGCTAACCCATGGGACCTTAATCTTTTGAAATGGCTTAGATCTCATATGGTGTCATTTTTGTAAAGAATATCTAAAAATATCTCCTTTGGATAGAGGATATCTAATAATATCTTTACTTGGAGAGAATCTCTCATGTTCCCTTTTATTTTGGGAGAGAATATCTCAAGATATCTTTCTTTGGGAGAGAATATCTCAAATCTCCTATCTTTTGGGAGAAAATCTCTCATTGGTTTCTTTTTGGGAGAGAATCCCTCAAGATATCTTTCTTTTGGGAAAGAATCTTTCTAATTTCTTTCTTTTGGTAAGGTTACTAATAAGTAACACTTACCTCTTTCTTCTTTCCTTCTTTAGTTTGCTCTCTTCTATAAAAGCAAGGAAGAGGTTCGATCTCTTGCTCTTATTGCATTCTTTTGCAACAATCTCAAGAGGGCTTCAAAACCAAGAGTTCTTCTTCTTCAAGATCTTCAAGACTTTTCTTCCTCTTCTCCATCAATGGCTTCAAGTAAGTTCCCTTTTTCAAGAAAACTCCATTGTAGGAAATAAAAAGTTCTTTTTTTTTGTTTCTTTTCCACGTGTTTTCTCTTTCTTTTTTTACGTTTTTTCTTTTCTCTTTTTTTTTCTTCATGCTTTTTTTTTTGGCATGTTCTTTTTTTCTTTTTGTGGGCCGTACGGATAGATTCGTACGGATCTGGTCGTACGGCCACGTGGCCTGTGGGCCAGCCCCTTTTTTTTTTCTTTTCTTTCTCTCCCCCCCTTTTTCTCGGAGAAAGTTTTCTATTATATATTTTTTTTGTTCTTTTCTTTCTTCTTTCTCTTTTTTTTTTTTTTGAGAAAGTTTCTTTTCTTTTTTTTTTTTTTTGCTCATCATGATAATGCATTTTTTTTTGGCAAACCAAGATGCTCATACATGTATATTTTTTTTGTAAATTGAATTGTAGCATGATGTGATAGCATACCTGAAAGTTTTTGCAAATTTGGGAATTTAGAGCTCGCAGCGATGTTTCGAAAGTTTGGAGTTTCAGAGACTTTTAGGTTTCGAAAGTTTGGAGTTTCGGAGCTCGCAGCAATGTTGAGCCCATCTTCAAGCTTTCTATTTCTTTTGGGATATTTCCTTTTTCTTCGGAATTACCCCGGAGTCATGTCAAAATTTCGCCAGATTTTTTTTAGCGAAATTCTGTCATTTTGATGTTTGATCTTTTTCTTTTCCATCCTTTGTAGGTGGTTCCTCCAGAACAAACAAGGGTAAAGAGCCTGCTACCAGTGTACCTCGTCGATCTACTAGATCTTCTAATCCGGCCATTCAGCAGGCTTGGGACAAGGTTCAGTATGTTGAGAGAAATCTGGAAGAGTGCGACTCCCTCAACAGAGATGAGATGAGGCAGCGACTGATCGTTCTCAAGGGAGAGGAATTTTATAAGATCATGGTAAGCAGTCGTCCATGGGTGATGGAAGATCAGAGTATTTTACCCAAGCCTACCTTCTTCTTTGGTGATGCTGTCCCTGATGACATGACATACCAGAGGAGATGTTTTCAGTTCTCTTTTACAGCAGATGGTGAGAAGAAGACTGTTGCTACCCGGTCGACGTTTGATCGCACCGTCTCGATCATGAGTCTTGCCCCCACGTGCTCTAAGAGGGAAGATCCTCCAAGCTGGGTGAGAAGGACAAATGTAATCAAGACTGGGGTTTTTGTTGGTGGTTCTCCTGGATATGCGGAGAAGTCACCTACTGACATGGACATGTTGATGCCAGCCAGCGGTTACCAGGCTCTGATTATCCGTCGGTCGATTTGAGACCGGTGGGCCTTGGCATTTTCAGCGGTGACGGCAGCAATTGGGTGAAGCCTTTTCGACTTCGTGGCCGTTTCAGTGCTGACTCCGAGTGGATATCGTGCACTGATCGCGTCCTGCTGATTGGTGGTGCCATTTTGAAGGAAGCCGGGATTTTTGATGTGGTCAGCGCCTTTAGGGAGACCGTGATCTTTTCCGACCAGGCCTTCATGGCTTTGTTGGAGTTATTCCTTCCACAAACCAATACATTCGTTGTGACGAATGGTGAGATTGGTTTCTCTTTGAAGGAGCTGAGCGCCATTACTGGATTGCCCATCCTTGGCAAACTCTATGAGGAGTTTATGCCGATCGACAATGTCCTTGAGGAGTAGTCTGAGGAGTTCAGGCTTCTGTACTTTCAGCTTGTTGCCTTCTATGAATTTTTGAAGGAGAAGGAAGGCTTGAAAGTTAGATCTAGTAGTTGGAAGAGTTTTAACTCTTCTTCTCCTAACTTCTTTGAAAGCGGGGAGTCTTTTGATAGCGCGACTCGGGAAGCCAGGGCTCACTACACCATTTCAGGGCTTTTATTGCGCGTCATTTACGGCGTGCATTGAATGCAAGCCGTAAATGATATAATAATACGGCGCGCATGGAATGCGAGCCGCAAAAGGGCATTTTCTTCTATTTATTAAGGCGTGCATTTTGCGTGCCGTGAGATCTCATCAATTACGGCATGCATTTAAAACGCCATAAATTATTGAGCATTTGCGGCCCACATTCGCAAGCCGTTAAAAAAATTAGGGTATCACAGCCCACATGTTGCACGCTGTAAAAGGCTAAGCCATTCAAATTAAGTTCACGGCCTGCTTTGAGAAGCTGTAAGATTAATCAGCTTTCACAGCCCACATTTCATATGCTGTAAAAAAAAGAAACCCGCCAAATTAATATTCCAAAAATACTTTGCGACCCGCTTCACACATTTGCAGATGCCCATCTCCGTACCTCGAAAGCGTTGATTCGCCCTACCGCAGCCCCCTGCTTTCAAGAGATGTTTCCATGTTCGACCTTCCGGGAAAGAAGGAAGCAGCGGCATAGGAGACACCCCTAGAGGTCTTCAAACCTCATTATCAACAGATATAGGGGACATTCGATACAAATCAAACCTCTTCCTCTTGGAAACACTTCGAATGCCCGATCCACCCCCATCATCCCTAAGCTCATTCTTCCAAATCAAACAGGATTTATGGGAGGAAGATCGATGAATGACAATGTCGCCCTCGCCCATGAGCTCGCTCTTAGAATGAAGTGAAAATCAAGAGGAGGTGCCATGTGCCTAAAGACAGATTTAAAAAAGGCGACCAGATTCGATGGGATTTCTTAAAGGCTGTGCTACTTAAGTTTGGTTTCTGCGAAGCATGGGTCAATCTCATCATGGACTGTGTATCAAGTATCAAAGGAAAAAACTAAATGCTCTACCACCAGAAGGGCCGCAAGGATTTTTTAGCCCGCAATGTGGACAATAATAAAGGAAAAATGGGATCTCCTTGTCTTAGTCCCTTCCAATCCATTCTATTGTTATTCCAAAATTCCTGAGTACAAACGCACAGCTAGGCCGTCGGGTAATTGCTCACCATTTAAAAGTCTATATCTGTGGTTCCAGAAATGGAATTGCTATTCTCGATTCAGACAAAACACTGATTTGTTTACGAAACGCTTGTCATTTTATAGGATCTCCCATTCGTCAAAAAGGCCGTTCCTTCTTTGTAAATACCAATTCGTTATTCGATGAGATAATGGAACAAATGGCGACGAGAATCGGCTGTATCAATGATTCTCAATGGAGGATCGGGGGTTTTTTGACCAATTGTTCAAGTCCGAAAAAAATCCGTTCGAGAAACAAGAAGATCAATTTCGGGTCGAACCAACAACCAGATTGTTTAGTTATTATGGATGCAGATAGAAAGTCCTCGGTCATACTTGAAGCTGATCGATCACAAATACCTATTGCATCTTCAGTGGATTCGAATATCCAATTGGGATCCCAAAAAAGAATCACTTATCCCATTCCAGCGAATGATCCTATACAGTTCGTATATCTATTTCGTAATTCGATCACGAAAACTTTTGTTCTTGAACAAAGTTTGTCATTCTACTTTCTAATAGAGTCGTTAGTTCCGCAGCTCTGGGAAAGATTTCAATAATTCAATTAAAGATCGAGTCAAGGGATAATGCCGCTGCTAATAGATTCCAATTCCGCCTATCCCCCCATTATAAGATGGACGAGCTCGACCGTATGCTCAAAGTAGAAGCTGTGAACCTGGTGGGTTAACAGATCCTCTAAGACTTCGAATGCAAAGGCAATGTTACCCTGAGCATCGATAACCTCTGCAGCGAGTTCGGAACCCCAAATTAGGGATAGAAGATACCCACTGAGAACCCTAATCTTGACACCAAAAAAATTTCGCACACCTTCTTCTTCTCACGATACCCACCGAGAACCGGCCCATTGCTCACACTACCAAATAAATGACTTTTAGCGTCAAACTTTTTGCTGCGGCCAGTGTTTTTGTGGCTATTTCTTACTTGTTGCCACCACCAATAAAGTTAGTGGCAAACAAATCTCATTTTGCCTCGCCCGTGTCTGCCCGTGACAAAACATGTCGGAAATTTTTTTTTACCGACGAAAATTAGCATCGGAAAATTTATCACCGACATTTAATATAAAACATCGGTAAAGGTTGGTATAATTTTTTTACTTTTTTTTCATTGGAGACGACCATTTTTGTTACAAAATATAATTTTCTTTTGCGACGAACGTAATTTGTCACCAATAAGGATAAGTTATGGAAGACGAAAATATTTCGTCACCATACACTCCATTATGCCATTTCATTTTCCTGTTAAATGGGCGACAAAATTTTTTTTGTCTCGGAAGAATAAGTTGTGGATTTTCGATTTTTCCAAGGGCCGTTACCCGTTCCGTACTCATTCTAGTTTAATATTCTCCTATCTCTACTCATTCTCTTCTTCGTACTAGTTAGATTTGCAAGCCCAGGCCGCCCAAACCCCAGACCACCCTGCCCGCCCCAGCCACTACCAGTCGTCCATTGATGCGCTGGCCGTACAACCTGACCTTTAGCGACGTTTTACTAAAAAATGTCGGTGGAGTTCAATTTTTGATTTAATTTCATTGTTAGGAAAAGTAAAAATCAAAGAATATTACTGACGAATTTTAAACGTCGGTAAATTTGACTTTTAGCAATGTTTCCTTGAAAACCGTCGACGAAGTTCAATTTTATTCTTAACTTCATTTTTAGGGAAAATAAATATCAAAGACTATTATCGACGAATTCTATTATGGACGAATTTTATGAAGTAGGTAAAATGAAGTTTTAGCGATGTTTTTTTTTTTGTAAAATTAAATGTTTATATTTTTAGGAAAATTAAAAATAAAAAACTAAAAATAGAGACCTTTACCGACGGAAATTAGCGTCGGAAAATTTATTACCGATGTTTTATATTAAACGTCAGTAAATGTTTAGAAAAATAAAATAATTCTGATAAACGTCGGTAAACCAAAATTTTCCCTCTCCCGCCTCCACAGCCCGCCTTTTCCCTCTCCAATCCCTCTTTTCCATCTACTCATTTCTTTCTCTCCCCTCACTCTCCAGACCTTCCCCCATGCGTGAATCGCCCCCATTAGAGCCCATCTCCATTGCCGTCCTCTCATCTCCTTCGCACCCCTCCAGAACCCTCTCTCCCTTGGTTCTCTCTCTCTTCCTCTCTTCTCTTCTTCCTCCCCTGTTCCTCTCCTATCCTCTGCCCTACGCAGCCGCCTTTTCCTCCTCCTTTTCTTTCTTTTTTCCTTATCCTTCTCCCTTATCTCCCTTTCCCCTTTCTCATTCCACGCTCTCAGCAGCCCCCTCTCTCATTTCCCTCTCCCTTCTCCACTCATTCATCTCATCTCCCATCTGATTTTCGTTTCTCTCTTTCTTCTGATTTCTTTCCTCCCCCTCTTTGCCCAGAGTTTCTTTCCTTCAAAAACCCTAGTTTTCTCCTGATCAACATTCCTTCCGCAGCATTCACCACAAAAATCGTAGTTTTCCTTCTCTAGCCATTAATATCAGCCTTAAATCGGGCGAATCCGACTCGTCATTCTCTCTGTATCAGTTTCCCGCATTTTTTTTCTCCTTCCAGATCTATAAATTTGGTGCTTTTTGTCGTTTTATGGCCGCCGATCTATTGTGTTTCAGAAGAAATTTGAATATATGAGTCAGGGTTCAGTCCAGATGGAGGACGTTAAACCTTCGATTTCTACAAGTAATTAGCAGTCCGAAGATAGCACTGCAGTCGAAGATCTATTTTCAGATCTTTGCAAGGTTTTTGATAATTTTTTCGGTTCTGTTGATTATCTTGTTTTGATCTGTAATTCTGATTAGCTGATTCCAAGATCTTGTAACAGACAGGTGTGTCGCTTGATGAAAGCATATCACAGCTGGCTATGACTTTGCTCAAGGAAAGCAAGCATCTTTTGGCGTCCAACATGTCTATTGTCTGCGATTGGAAATGGAAGCTTATGTTTTGGAGGAGATTTCAATTCATAGCTATTTCTAATTGGATCTTGAATCTCAGATTTTGTTTAATTTTTTGTTTGAAGTTTGATTTGATCTTGTGATCGCATCCGGAAGAAATGGAGCGGTCGTGGTTTGCATTTGTTCTATACTCGGTGAAGAAATTGAGCGAAGGCGGCGATGTAAGGAATTCGGAGCAGAGCGAAGAGAATGGATTTACTCTATGTCAGATATTGCGGGCTGCCAAGCTGAAGTATAGCTTTAATTTTTTATTTAATCTGGTGTTTCTAAGTGGAGGATCTTGTTTGGATATTATAATGGATTTATTTTAGTGGTTGTGTTTCAGTGTAGTGAGTTTTGTGAAAGATATGCCTCAGTTTTCTCTCAAGGCGCGTGAACTTTCTTCGCGGTTCATTTTTTAGAACCATTGGGCGACAAAATGAAATAACATCACACCCTCGACCGAGACCTCGTCCATCTCTCTTAAACACCGGGAAAAGTGTAACTTTTTTCAGTGAAAAAGCTTATTTTGCCGGAAAAATTTATACTTTTACCGACGAAATAATTTCATCGGTAAAGGTTCAGCTTTGCACCACGAACTCATTTTTTCACCGGCAAATTATGGTTATGTTTTACCAGTAAAATATTTGTGTCATAGGCAAAGGATATATTTTTTGTCGGCAAAATACCTATATCGTCGGCAAATGTCAATTTGCCAAATTTTGAATCCATTTATTTAACTACTGCGCCGGAAAAAATTAAATTTTCATTATTTTTGTTTTGGAGGAATAAAAGTTAATTGGGGCTTCAAAATCACTTCGACCCTCGAAAGAACATTCCAGTGTTGCCCGCGCCATTTTCCATTTCCCGCACCCGCTAAAGTAATCACTTATTTCCAGCGCCCCCTCGATCTGCCTCTTCTCAATCCCTCTTTTCAATACCTCATCTGTCTGACCCTCTCTCGCCTAGCAATCCCTCATCTCTGACTCTCTCGCCTGCCTCCATTTCCAGTGCCATCCCTCCATTTCCTTCTCCCTCACGACCTCAGACCTGTGCTCCTCCATCTCTCCAGGATAGCTGCGCTCCTCCATCTCCCTCGCACCACCATCACGACCTCAGAACTGCGCTCCTCCATCTCTCCAGGCGCAGCACCATCTCCTCCTCTCCCTCTTGATCTCGGCCCTCTCTCTCTCCATCTCCGAACCCCTTGCACAGACCCTCTCCAATCTCTTTGCTCTTCATCTCTCTCACGCCGGCGAACGTTACCCCTTCTTCCTCCAAGCGCAGACCGCACCACCACCAGCAGCAAAACAGAGCCCCATCGTCTCTCCCTTTTCTCCCTCCACTGCGCAGAACTCATCCCATTCACAGGTAAGAGCATCTCTCCCTCCTCCCTGCATCACAATCGCATCCCTTAGCACCTCCCCTGCACGCCAGCGCACCCTCTCCTTATTTTTCTTCTTTCTTTCCTTTTCTTCCTCCCCTCCTACTCTTCTTCATCTTCCTCTTCCCAGCGCCCACTGCAAGCCCATGCACCCATGCGTTTTCACTGCAAAGGACTTCTTCTTCTTCAGATCTCAAAATCCGAGATGTAATCAACTTTTTTTTATGTTGATTTGATTTCTTCTTCTTCTTCTTCAGATCTCAAAAACAGAGGATTTCTTCTTCTTCTTTCACCTGCAGAGGTTTTCCCTTCTTTCTTTGAAAATATTTGGTTTTGTTATGTGTAAAATTCCTTGGAAGGCCCGTTACAGGAAGTGATGGTGGTTTGCGTCCCTTGGAACATGTGTTTCTGATGGGTTAGGGAAATTCCCATGATAGATATTGTTTTTTATTGTGGTCATTTGTTTTCTACCAAAACCCTACTGAGAAGTCACAATGGCAATTTGACCTGGGGATAGACAAAGGGATTTTTCTCCAAATTGAGGGACTTTGAGAAATCTCATGCACCCCCCCACCCAAATATTTCTAGAGGAAGCCTTCCCTCTTCTGAAGTGTGAGTAAACTGCATGCTTCATTTGGGGTGTATGTTTCAAATATGCCCCATACAGTGTGAGATGAAAACTACAAATGAGCCCCATTTCTATACCTGAGGTACAGAGCTTGATAATTGTCTGAATGCCAATGCTAGAAAAGTGTCTGAATGCCAATGCTAAAAATTTGATTATTCAGCCCTTATCAAGTTTTGGAGTGCATCATGATGTGCCTTTAATTCTTGGTTGTTTTGCTAGGTAGATTGACATGATCCATGGTTTTTCCCTACCAAATATTTACTACATTCTACTTCTTATATAGTTGTTCATGTGGTTGGGTAGGAATAAATGTTGTTGGAGACTAATCTATAGAATTTGGCATTTCAAGGGGCACTTTGTTGATGGAAGGGTGTAACATTGGATTTTTCCCTCTATTCTTTTTGTTGGTGTTAATATGATATTGCCATGTCTCACATCTATAGTTTCACAGTTTTGTCAACATAAGACAATCTTCCATTATGGATAAAGAATGGACTCATTTACCAAGGTGAATTCCAAAGCTCTAAACTATAAATTTGATGATATCCCACACCTATTCATTAATTTCTAGTTAATGAAAAACTTGAGTTCCTTATTTATTTTAGACCATCAAAAGCATATCGGGAGGGAGCACGAAAGTTTGTAGATAAGGTTCAAGAACAGAATGGGTATCCAGAGAAGATCCAATGTCCTTGCATCAAATGTTTAAACTTAAAATATCATCATTATGATTTAGTCTATGATCATCTAGTTATCGCTGGAATTGATCCTACTTACACCACATGGATTTTTCATGGAGAAAAACCAACTATGGTAGGACAAATTGAAGATGATGAAATTCAAGCATCATATAAAATGTTTAGAGATGCATGTTTCCAAGATGATAATGTGGATCATATAGATGAAGAAAGATACCAACATTTTGAAAAACTCATCGAGGAGGCATAAATGCCTTTATATTTAGGATATGCACACACTAAGATGTCTACAACACTTATTTTATGCAAGGCCAAGGCTCGACACAGTTTGTCTGACAAAGCATTTGATGATGTTCTCAAGATTGTTCATGATTTGCTACCGATTAATAACATACTTCCGGATAGCTTCTACTCGGCCAAAAAGTTATTTAATGCTTTTGATCTAGGTTATGAGAAAATACATGCATGTGAGAACGATTGTTTCTTGTTCTGAAAAGAACTGGAGCATAGTGAGATATGTCCGAAGTGTGGTTCTTCACGGTGGAAACTCAATGAACGGACCAAAAAGATAAGTAAGGGAGTTCCGGCAAAAGTTTTGAGGTATTTTCCTATTATTCCAAGATTTAGGAGATTGTTTAAGTCAGCTGAAAGGAGTGAACAATTAACATGGCACTACACAAACAAAAGTCAGGATGGCACTATGCGGCATCCGGTTGACTCATTGGCATGGAATAGAATAGATGATAAGTGGCCTTCTTTTGCATTTGATCCCCGTAATCTCAGACTCGGCCTTTCTTCAGATGGATTTAATCCTTTTGGTGATCTTAGCTCTCGACATAGTTGTTGGCCTGTAATTCTGGTCACATATAATCTTTCTCCCTGGTTATGCATGTCAAAAGAAAATTTGATTTTGACATTACTCATTCCTGGGCCAAAGCAACCTGGAAATGATATAAATGTGTACTTAGCACCTCTTATAGATGATTTGAAAGAGCTTTGGGTGAATGGAGTGAGTGTTTATGATGCATTTACTCAATCCACATTTAACTTGAGAGCTATTTTGATGTGGACAATAAACGATTTCCCAGCTTATGGAAATCTGTCCGGGTATGTTGTTAAATCTAAGAAAGGATGTCCGGCATGTGGACTTGAGACATTTTCAAAATGGTTGAAAAACAGCCACAAGAACGTATTCATGGGTCATCGGAGATTTCTATCATACAATCATCCATTTCGCTTAAAAAAATCTTGGTTTGATGGGACTGAAGAACATGGAAGAAAGCCTCGTATTTTAACCGGTTCAGAAGTATTTGAAGTGATCAAAAACATCGAAGATGATTGGGGGAAGGCTAAGAAAAATAAGACAAATAAAAGAAAGAGAGATGATGAAAATGAAGAGCAAATTGTCGTACAACCTCAATCGGTATAGAAAAAGAAATCAATCTTTTTCAAGCTACCATATTGGGAGGTGGGTCTTCTTTTTTTTTATTATTTTTAGGTAGGAATAATATGATTTTTTTCCTTTTCAATTTGAGAATGGAATTTAACATGCTTCTATTTGGTTATTGTGTAGTCATTACTGTTGCGGCACAATTTGGATGTGATGCATGTTGAGAAAAATATTTGCGAGAGTATAATAGGCACTCTATTGAATATTAAAGGCAAAACAAAGGATGACTTAAAGTCTCGTGAAGATTTAAAACATATGGGAATTAGAAAGTCATTGCATCCTAACAAAGATGTTGCCGACTCCGGTTATAAAAAAGCACCATATGTGTTGTCAAAGAGTGAGAAAAAGTTGTTTTGTAAAACGCTATCCGAGTTGAGATTGCCAGATGGCTATAGTTCAAACATTGCAAGTCATGTGTCACTAAAAGACTGCAAAATTTATGGCCTCAAGTCCCATGATTGTCATGTGCTAATGCAGCAAGTTTTATCAGTATCATTAAGGGGACTATTAGACAAGGGGCCTAGGGTTGCAATTTTCAGATTATGTTATTTTTTTAATTGCCTATGTCAAAGAGAGGTTGATAAGAATAAATTAGAATTACTTGAAGACCACATTGCCGAGACTCTGTGTATGCTTGAAAGGTTTTTTCCCCCATCATTTTTTGACATTATGGTTCACCTTACTGTTCACTTGGTTCGAGAAGCATTGATAGGTGGTCCAGTGCAATTTCGTTGGACGTACCCATTTGAAAGGTGACTCCAATATTTTACTCTTCTACATAGACAATTCTTTGGTTTAGTTATTGCTTGATTTAGCTATTATTAATTTGTTAAACTTACATTTTGAGTTAGGTATATGAAAGTACTTAAAGGCTTTGTGAAAAACCGTTCAAATCCTGAAGGTTGTATAGTTGAAAAGTATAATGCAGAAGAGTGCACTTCTTTTTGTGCTCCTTACATAAAGCAAGCAGCTCAAGTAGGTTCTCAACAGAGCCGATATGAAGAGTATGAGGATGAGAATATATTAGAAGGGAGACCAATTGGTGAGGCTAAATTGAAGGAATTGTCTCCTAACATGCTTAAAGTTGCTCATTTATATGTCCTAGAGAATACAGCAGAACTAGAACCGTACAAAGAGTAAGTTTCTCATTTATATGTGCTGGAATAAGATAGGCATGTCTTTGGTGGTTTTAGTCTTTTTTTATTTGCACTTTTTAACTTTAATCTATATATATCTTTTTTTTTTCAGAATGCACTTAGAGGAACTTCGACAATCTGATATATGTCTTCGTGGGAATGAAAGCCTTTTAAGAAAGAGGCATAGGGACATGTTTAGTGAGTGGTTAGCAAATAAAGTCAAGGTTGGAAATGCTGGTAACATGTCAGACTTTGTAAAATGGAAAGGGTGTCGACCTAAGCCTTATGTTGAATCATATTCAGGTTTTATTATCAATGGTAATTGATTCCATACTAGAGATGTTAAAAATTGCACACAAAATTCTGGTGTTTCTCTTGAAGCAGAGACATTATGTCAATCAAGTGCTAGAGATACATCACATGTCAGTGGAAAGATTGTGTTCTATGGTGTTATAAGAGATATAATTTTGCTGGACTATCACAAGTTTAAACTCCCTATCTTTCATTGTGATTTGGCAAACATGGCAAGTGGTGTCAAAGTTGAAGAGTGTTTTACATTAGTTAACCTTCATCAAGGCCAGTATCAATTTGAGAATGATCCCTTTGTATTTGCCTCACAAGCAAACCAAGTCTTTTATTCCAGGCATGACAATACTTCAAATTGGTATGTTGTACTAAAAGCACCACGAAGAGGCATTTATGAGTCTGACACTAATGGGAATGATTGCATACCATATGCTCCATTAGATGTATCCACTCTTAATCTAGATGATGAAGATTATGAAAGAAATGACTATGTGGTCATGGATGAGTCGGTAATTGTTGCAATGATGATGTTGTTTACTATTTTAATGTTGCCTGAGATAGATTTAAACACTAATACTAATTATTAATTTCCTTTGCAGATTCAGTCATCATAGATCATGAGTGGTGTCGTGGTAAGCATCATTACTTACTTTTGTTCTCTTTGATAGACTTCATATTACTGTTTGGTCAATTCAAGAGGATATCTTCTGGTCAATCTATTTCTCATTGATGTTCTTTTGTCATATTCTGTTAGCATAACTGTTGCTTACTTTTTTCAACCAGATGTCTCCAAAAAGGAGATGTATATTTGCAAAAAAAAAAAATACAAATAAATGCAGCAGCTGCAACCATTCAAGATGATAGTCAACGTTTACGTACATCGGATGGAGATTCTAATTCTCCAACTACTGAAGTTCCTAATGTCCCAGATGTTCAAGTTGAAAACAATCAACCTGGAACGAAACCAAAAGCTATAGGGAAGGCAAAAGTTTCATTTTTTACCAAAGGAAAAGGAAAGGGGACTCGCCTTGAAGTTGAGTTCAATGAGAAGGGGCAGCCGTTTAGAGTGAATGCAGTAAAATTATCTTCTTTCCTTGCGATCACAGCGAGAGAGTTAATTCCGGTGACACTTGACAAATGGAGTGATCTTACAAATGACTTTATGAAGCAAATATGGGATCACATAATGGTAGTATTTTTTTGTAAGTATTTATATACATTTGGTTTAAATGTATTTCTAATACAACTGTTCATTTTATTTTGTAGCAAAAGTTTTGTTTCTCTGAGTGTTATAAAACGTACACCATTGGAAAGCTAAGAAAACATTGGAGAGATAACCGGAGTTTGCTGCTAAAGAAAGTGATGGAACAAGCCAAGTTGGTAGGTCTGAAACGTGCTGCCACCCTCTTGAAACCTGATAATGTAGAATCCATGGAAGTATGGCAAGCTTTTATATAAAAAAAGACCTCTCCACAACAATTGGTGAGCACTTAACTTGTATCATTATGATTTATGGTACATAGTTGACTATTTTACCATATGCTCCCTTAATTGTGAATGTCTAGGCGATAAATGGAAAGTATAAAGAGATGCGAGCAAAACAAACTCTGATGCATAGAACGATCGTAAAGGATTTGCAAGGCTAGAGGATGAAATGGTAATTACAATTTAAGTGTTAATGTGTTGGTGACACTTAATTTGTTGATATGACAAATATAGTTTCTTGTGTAGAGACAAGAAAGTGAGACACCAGATGCAATATCAAGGTCTAATTCGTGGGTATGAAGCAAGAAAGAAGAGGAATAACGGGGATGAAGAAGTTGAGGATCCGGAAATAGTGGTAAGTAGACTTGAATTATGTGGTATTAGTTGTTAGTTTTCATGAGTTTGATATCGAGAATCTATTTATTTGTAAAGTGCTGGAATTCTTATGTTCTAGTATAGTAAGGTCACTATACTAGGATAGTAATCACTTATTGTTTGCATGGAAAGGAATTGAATCCATAGTATTGTAAGAATGGTATTACTCATGCGACATTACA
The DNA here is from genome assembly GCA_012931725.1 of Litsea cubeba. Taxonomy (NCBI): domain Eukaryota; kingdom Viridiplantae; phylum Streptophyta; class Magnoliopsida; order Laurales; family Lauraceae; genus Litsea; species Litsea cubeba. The sequence goes on from CM022946.1 coordinate 105,510,057, forward strand.
ACTGTAGCTTAACTTACACACCTGACGGGGGTGCCATATTTACTCTCTAATTATATAAATGTTCAGTTAGTTCCTTGCCAAGATTTAGATTTTGTAAGCATGCATAAGTGGAAATTGGGTTCAAGGGGTTTGATGAATGGATGAATGGAACATTTCACTTCACAGCTGAAAGGTTAGCTCCTGCCACAAGCTAAGCATACATGGAAGTTCAATGCAGCATGCATATACTATTTTTTTTTCTTCAAATGGTCATATGTTGTTTTGTTTTAAAGTTTATTTACATTGCATGATTAACCATCCAGTTTCTGCAAACAGAATTCTACTTATCTTGGGATCATTTGGGCTGTTGTTAATTGTCCAGTCTGGGTTAGAGTACCTTGATATCAGGTGTTCTCAGTCATGTCATTTGCGAAAAACTAATAAAATTTCATCCTATTTGCTGGATGTTTTCAGGTTTTGGAATCCAGTGCAAGAGTTGGATTGGGCTCGGGTTAAGTGCAGTGGGTCGAAACTACAGTTGTGTTTAGAGCTTTGTAGAATTTCATCCTTGTCGTGGATAGTGGGCCTTGAAATCAGCTTAGAGCCATGACTTGGGGCTGAGGTTCATGGCCGTAGGATTTTGTAGAATTTTTTGTGTTTTGTTGTGTTGTGTTGTGGGGGCAGGGGCGGCCAGTAGTAATTGGGCTAGGCCTACCCACCCGGTTTCAACTCTAATTTAATGAATGGTTCTAGTATATTGTTCAATTTTCAACAATCACAGGCCCTAGCTAGTAGTTGCTACTTATCTGAGTAGCATATGATTAGTAGATAAAATAGACATTAGAGCTGGCATAACATTTCCCTTTGCACAAGATTGTGGGCTACAACTCAACCCCATTTGGACATGCAACTTAAACACTGAGAAAATACTGCATCATTTACAACTAATTATTTGGCTAATCTTTTTATGTCTGAAGTTGAATAGTTCTGTGGTAATGGGCTTATGTTTGCATCATTTGAACATCCACAGTTATGTGCTTTCTCGGTTTTGGTTATTATATTTTTTTTCTAGATTTTTTTAGTTTAGTTTTTTAATTCTGTACTGTAAATACTATTTTTTAGTATAAACATGAGCATCTTATTATTCATATTGATACTCTGCTTGCTGATAGATAAACGTTTAGCATCTTATTGCTGACATTTTCTTGCTCTATTGTAATACAGCAACAAGTCAAAAAATACAAAGCACAAGAAAATGGTTCTACTTTTAGAGATGATGCTGTTGTAAAGGTACTCGGTCCTGATCCACGAGGATGAGTAAGAGGGCTTGGGTATGGAGCAACTCCTTCAAAGTTGGAGGGTCAAGCACAAATGAGGGACAAATTTAATAAATTAGAAAAAGAACTTCAGGTCTTGAAAAACCAAATGAACAATGTTATTGCAATGGTTGGAAAAGGAGGAAGTACTATGGTAAGTACCTCAATAGATTTCTTTTAATTATTGTGATTCTTTTGTATTTATATGCGAAGTTTAACATATATTAATTACAGTTCAAAGATAATGCAAGTGTTCAAGATTTTGCCAATCACAAAACACAAAGCAAGAGAAACGAAACTTCAAGTCCAATACAAAATTCTGTTCATGAGATAACACAAAGCAAGGAAAAGGAACATGCAGTTCACAATTCAAGATGCAAGTTGCTGAGTTGGCTAGACACAAATATAGTTGTTGCTACTGGTGAAATACTATCAAGGGATCCCAAATCACTAGTTCATCATGTGCCACTTGGTGCTGAATATTGGAAAGTTTCTGCGCAACATGTAGTAGAGGGTAATGAGAGAGTGACTCTCTATCGACCAACTCGTGAAGCCTTTCTTTTGAATGAAGCACTAGGAAGCACAGTAGCATGGCCAATCAAGTACATAACAACCTGTTAGAAGCAAGATGAGAGGTGAAACTTGTGTTGTTTTATTTTGGAGAATCAGTGTTTAAGTCCTAGTTTGTTTAGTTCTCTACCACTGGAATTTGTTACTGCCAAATGGAGGTTGCCCCTTTTTATGTAGTCTTTTAACTGGAATACTTTTGTGGTTTAAGTGACTGGATTGATTTTATGTTTGCTTTAACTTTTTTTGTGAGTGTTTCTTACCTACTGTGTTTTTTGAAATTTCTTTTTTCTATCTTTAGTCGTTTTTGGGTCATGGGTAATGCTAGTGTCAGAGAGGGAGTGAGGAACCCAACTGGTGTTGGAGTTGAGGGTGGGCAATTCCATTCTGTGTATCATGCACAGGGGGGTTAATTTTTAGGAGATGATGGGGCAGAGACCTCCTCCCAGTCACAGTCCCAGGTCCCATGCCATTCTTTCTCATATTATCTTTATTTTTTAAGCAGGTGTGTAAGAATCTATTTTATTAATAGTGGATTCTTGTTTTATTCTATGCATTGCTGATTTCGTTGGGTAGTTCTAAAGATCTACTTGGTATAATTAATTTAGCTAAATGAACAATTTTAATGTGGGATTCAGGAGACCTTTCTTTGTTGGTGCTGTTATCATATGGGTATTTGTTTGATTTTTGGGTATCAATTTCATGTAGTTGAATATTGATTATTGTATGTATTTTAAGTTCTATTTTTTATGAGCATTTTGGCCAAGTGAGTAGTTTTAGAGTGAGATATACATGAGTTCCTCTGTGTTTTTTTTTTTTTTTTTAATTTTTAGGCTAGTGTTTATTTCAGTGCTACGTCTTCTATCCTCCATTTGGTCATTCACGCTTGTCATTATTTCAACTTTACTTATTTTGAAGTTATTGAGCGAAAAAACAACGGTTGACATCATTGTTAATTCAGTGAATGTATCATCTTGAATTGCCTATTGGGTTACTACAGGAACAGTTTAGGGGTTGTCCTCATTTTTTTCCCATTATGATAGTTGCTATGGTCTGTAGGTTGCTGTGCTACAGATATGTATTGGGTTTTTCTTCCATGCTGTAAATTCTGTATGCTATTTTCTCTGTTAATGAAGTTCTCTTTGTACCTATCAATAAGTTATAGAAAATGAACATTAATTCATCTTCCAATAGATGTATAGGTCATAAGAATTGTGGGCTTTAAGGCAATAGGATGCTCCATAGAGGAGTCTGGCAAGGATTGCAACAGCATCAATAATGAATCATATGATTCTGGGGTCATTTTCTATAGTTAGATTTATTAGATTTATTGTTCATTTTAATGCTTATAGTATTTCATCTCTTGGGTTGATGTTACCTGTCACATAGATAGAGTTTACTTGTTTAGAATTTTTGTTAGGGATGGGTAATGGACTTGCAGGTTCTATTTACATTTTTTATTTTAGTTTATTAATTTGTATTTGTAGCAATAAAAAAATGTGGATTTAGTTTTTTTAATTAAAAAAAAATTAATTTTTTTTATAAAAAAAACAATTAAGGCGCGTCTTGTGAGCCGTAAATTGAAACTCGCCAATTCTTTAATGGCCTACATTTGAAAGTTGTAAAAATATATACCTAATTACGGCTTGCATTTGGAGCCGTTAATCAGATTGTACACAACCCATTTACAACCGACCAATGCAAGCTGTGTAAAACATTTTTCGTTATAAGTATTCAGGGCTTACTACGTGTGCCATAAACTTAAGCACACCAATGCTTTGACAGCACTCAGTCTGCATCGTAAAAGTTTTGTATTTATGGCCCGCTTAAAAGGCCATAAATTTGGTCCAAAAAGTCCTAAGAGCATCATTTCCGGCCTGCATTGATCCAACTTACGGCCTGTATATGCACGCTGTAAATAGTTCAAACCTTTTATGGCAGGCGCTTTTACAGCACGTCCCCTGTGAGCCGTAAACATACATTTACGGCACGCATTGCATGCTGTAAAAGCCCTGAAATGGTGTAGTGGGATCCAAGTTCGAAGAAGATCTTGGCTATGCAAAAAGAGTTGAGAGATTTCTGTGCGAGTACAAACGCCATATATCCTGACATTGTACTGCGGAGAGATCTCACTGTTTACCTCACTTATTGGCTTGGTGAGGCTGCTTTTGCTGGAGGAGATGGAACGCACATTAGGCCGCATTGTATTTTTTCGGCTTGTCAGATGGCGTTTGGAGAGCAGCTTGCTTTGGTGCCAGCTTTCTACTCCTACTTGTGTACCGAACTGCAGGCTGCGGCTTTTTTGGTTCGGCTTGGGCTCCCTATGAATTGGTTATTTTCAGCCCACATCTTTTATTCGTGGTATGTGTACCACTGTCCTGGCTTCCACCGGCTGGGTGCTGCACGGGATGATGATCCTCTGATGATTCCGCTGGCTAAGGGCAAAGCCGTGTCCGAATCACTTTTGTTTGCCCACATGAGGATCCGACGATTCAGGGACGTCGAGATAGGGCAGTCTTTAGTGAAGCTATCTCCGGAGTTGCAGAAGAAGGCTTTTGATTTTGGTGCCTCCCGAGACTCTACCAGGGCGGGGTCGGGAAGGCATTACTCCTTGACAAATGCAGAGAATGAGTAGCTTTTCATCATACGTGTCGGCATGATGGTGTACCGCAGACATCTTTTCGTCGACATCCAGCCGTATGTACCTTCTCGCTTTGCTCTACAGTTAGGCTTTTCTCAAGGCGTTGTTGGAGCGCCTTCAAGCATGGTGAAGCGCTTTGGAGGTTTGCAGGATGGGAGAAATGCATGGGCTTTCTATAGTGCTGAAGACACTACTGCCATGATCTATTATCATGTGCTGTCGACTTCCCATACTGTCGGCTTTGCGAAGTGGTTCGCGGAGAGCTTTTTGGCATACTGGGGGCTTTCCAAGAAGGAGCTTGATGTGAAGCTGTCATTTGGAATGGTCCTTGGAAAGTCGGATGGCGTCCGGTGATAGGAAGTTTGGGCCTTCCTTTCTGGAGAGAAGCACAAGATAGGCTTTCTCGGTGACCAGGGCGTCATTGGTTCTGAAGCTGTTCGAGAAATACCTGATGAGGCTTTAGAGTAGCTAGAACAGGAGGAAGCTGAGCTTGATGCTTAGATGCAAGTGGCATAGAGGTAAGCTTCTGTGGAGTCCACTGGCAAGAGTAGACCATCCAGTGAGGAGTCAAGTGGGAAACCTGACTCTGACAGCGGGGCAGGTTCTTCTAAGAAGCGAGCCCACAGAAGTAAGCTTCTGTGGAGTCCACTGGCAAGAGTAGACCATCCAGTGAGGAGTCAAGTGGGAAACCTGACTCTGACAGCGGGGCAGGTTCTTCTAAGAAGCGAGCCCACAGAAGTAAGAGGAAGAGGGGTCCTCATCGTAGCAAGGGGCGACATGAGGACTCTCCTGACTTAGAAGTCCCTCTTACTATCAATGAGGAGGTGCCAGGGAATGCTAATGAGCCTCCAGAAAAGAGAAGCTGAGAAGAATAGACTGTCGTCGAAGGTATGATTCTTCCTTTTTCTCTTTCCATTTCTTTTCATGGGATTTTTCCATGACTTGATTTGTTTTCTCCCCTACTGCTTTTTTTTAGCAGAGGAAAACTTGGCGATGCCTGAGGTTCCTACTGAAGAGGCGGTGACGGATCCGGTCGAGGCACCAGAAGAAGAACCGAGGGACTCTGGAGTGATTCCAGAATCTCCAACTGATATGATTTTTTTTTTGCTTCCATTTTTTGTCTGTGACTTGGTTTGCTAACATTTTTCTTGTCAGCTGACTTGCCACAGGATTCCGATGACTTTGAACCATCGATGGACGCAAATGTTGATGATGCTTCTGATGAGTTCATGGAGGAAGAGAGTCTTCCGCCAGTCTTCGAAGAAGGTATTTTGTAGTAATAACCCTGATAATGATTTTCAAACAGGATCATATTCATACCTTTTTGTGTTTCTTTGGCAGGTTTTGAAGTGACAGAGGAGAGTCCGTCGTTTCCTTCAGAACCAGAGCAAGAGATGCCAGAGGTCGATACAGAGGTAGAGACTCCCGGGACCAGTTCTGACACTGTTGAGGAGATACCTCGTGCTGAGATTCCTTCCCGAGCAGCTCCAACTGGAAAGAGTTCTTTTGATACTCTTCCAACGGGTGATGACATGAGCAGCCGACCAACGGAGATGAGCGAATCTTCAACTGGGCCATCTCTTCTTTTTGCAAAGAAGGTGGTGGTGCGGGTTCTGAGCTCTTGGATTGAGACTCTCCTTTCTGGGCACTTGGATGCCGGATTTGGCATGATCCAGCATATGCAGGAGATTCTCAGTGATGCCGAAGAGACTGGTCTGGATGTCACAGGTGCCAGGGCGATCGTTGATAGGATCATTGCACTGAGTGACAAGTGATTTGAGACCATGGGTTTTACTGATGACCATTTCTTCAAGGAGATGTTCCTGGACCCTGCTGATAAGGCTCGGTTTGACCTGAATGAGGCTACACAAAGCAGGAGGCAGATAGTCCGAGAGAAGAACTTAGAAGAGCTAGCCATCATTGGGCTGACACATGACCTTAAAATCCTTGATAGGGAGGTCGATGAGGCCAGGAAACATCTTGAGCATTTGAAGGCGCAAGTCGCTGCCAAGTGGGCTGCTATAACAGAGGCTCGCTACAAGGAGAGTGCTCTGATTCGCCGAGTTACAGATGCTGATCGAGTCCTTGAAAGGAAATTTCATGAGGACAAACAATGGCGAACTGCTTGGGATAAGCTTCTCGGTGTGAAAGAAGGGTTACAGCCCACCCCAGCATCTCATGGCAAGTTCTTGAAGAAGCGTGCCCTGGAATCCCTGACGGCTGAGGCCAAAAGTTTGCTTGAGGAGTTGAAATCTTGGCTGGAGACCATCTTTGGCTGAGCTTCCAATTTTTGTAGCAGAAAGTATCCTTCTTTTTTTTTGTACCACATGTATTTTTTTTTTTGTAGTGTTTGTGAACACTTTCTTTTTTTTGGTACCGCATGTATTTTTTTTTTGTACTCTTTTTTTTGTTTTTTTTTTTTGTTTTCCCTACGCTCACTTAAATCTTTTTGTGATGAAAGCAATTGCTAAATGGGATGCTATTTTTTTTTGTTTTCCCTACGCTCACTTAAATCTTTTTGTGATGAAAGCAATTGTTAAATGGGATGCTTTTTTTTTTGTTTTCCCTACGCTCACTTAAATCTTTTTGTGATGAAAGCAATTGCTAAATGGGATTTGATCAAAAGCTTGTCATTTTGTCAAAATCTTTTGTCAAATGACTGTTTTGGCATGGGAGCCAGATTTTGTTTGTGGCATGGAAGCCGATTTTGGCATGAGAGCCAGGTTTTTTTTTATTTTTTTTGAAAGTCAAGTTTTTTATTTGTGGCATTGATAGCCGGTTTTGTTTTGTGGCATTGATAGCCAGTTTTGGTGGCATTTATAGCCGGTTTTGGTGGCATCTATAGCCGGTTTAGGTGGCATTTATAGCCGGTTTGGTTTTCAAAAATGCAAGTATCGACTAAAAGTCGCCTCCCTGCTAAATGGTCTTGCAAGTATCGATGGAATGTCGCATCCTTGCTCATTCGGTTGCGAGTATCGATGGAATGTCGCATCCTCGCGGATTTGGGTGCAAGTATCGATGGAATGTCGTATCCTTGCTTTTCAAAAATTTTGATTTTGCGGGTACTGATTGATGTCGTTTCCCCACGATTTTTGAAATTTGTGGCTTTCTCGAACCTTTGGGTTATGGATATCAACTAAAATGTTGCGTCTCCATGGTTTTTAGGTTTTTTTGAACCTTTGAAATTTGGGTTGTGGATATCAACTGAAATGTTGCATCTCCACGGTTTCTTGGTTTTTTCGAACCTTTGAAATTTGGATTGTGGATATCAACTGAAATGTTGCATCTCCATGGTTTTTGATTTTGCAAGTATCGACGAAATGTCGCTTCCCTGCGATTTTGGAAGTGTCAAATGTGGTTCGCATGCTTCCGATTTATGCGAGTATCGACTAAGCGTCGCTTCCCCGTGGTTTTTTGAAAAACCAATTTTTTATTTTTAAAGACACGAGGGTCATAAGTTTTGACATAAAACCATTTTGGCGGTAAAAGGCAGGGTGGACTAGGGTGGAAATCCCTGAATCCATATTTTGTTTCAAACCATGAATTTTGGGTTCAAGGGTTGAAAATTTTGGTCAAGTTAGGAAAGGTTCCTAAACTTGGATTTTTGAACAATGAAACAATGAAAGTAAGCATTGTTTAAATTTCTAGAAATTTCACATTTGATATGAAAATTCTAAAAAGAGTGGGTTTAGTGAGCGAGTAACTGGAAATCGGTTTTGGCCATACAGGCATTGCTCTTACCCAGTTGGGTAAGTCTTTAAGGGTAGTACCGCTTTAAGAACTTGCCGTTGATAGGTAGCATACATCTGTCTCCTTCCATGTTTAGGAGTGCGTATGCGCCGTTGGAGAAAACCTTGTCGATGATGTAGGGTCCCTCCCATTTTGGCTCAAACTTGCCTTTGGACTTGTGAGCGAAGACCATTGGTCTTTTTACCGCAAGAACCAAGTCACCCTTTTTGTAGGCGCGTTGCCTGACCTTTTTGTCGAAAGATCTTGCCATGCATGCTTGGTAAAGTTCAATGCTTTTGTCGAGCTTCGAGCTATCTCTCATCGAGATTGTCCAGCTCATGGAGTCGCAATTTGACATTGCTTTCTTGAGTCATGTTATTTTGCAAGGATACCCTCAAGGAAGGAATTTGTACTTCCAAGGGCACGACAGCTTCACATCCATAGACCAAGGAGAATGGTGTGCTATGGGTTTGTCCTCGAATGGTGGTTCGATAGGCCCACAAAGCTTCAGACAGTTTGTCGCTCCAGTCTCTTTTGTGACTAGAGACAATTTTTTTGAGGATTTTGCAGAGTGTATTGTTGAAAGCTTCTGCTAATCCATTTGCTGCCGGATTGTATGGAGTCGAAGGACATCTTTGGATTTTGTATTTGTCGCAGAACCTGTAGAATCGATGATCGCGGAATTGTGGTCCGTTAACATGGATGAATCTTTTGGGTATGCCGAAACGACAAATAATGTTGGTGCGCAGGAACTAAAGGACTGATGAGATCTTCAATTTGTTGAGCGCAAATGCTTCTGACCACTTGGAGAAATAATCCATAGGGGCGAAGATGAAGCGATGACCTTTGCTTGAAGGGGGAGAAATAGGACCTATGATGTCCATACCCCAGGCTTCGAAAGGCCATGAAATCGTTGTATGATGCAGGATCTTCTGTTGGAAGGTTCGAAGGTGGTTCCTCCATAATATTTTCGAAGGCTTCTAGCTCTACGAAACCTTCTGGGGTTTCAAGGGCATTTCCAGACCAAGGTTTTGTTCCTTTCCATGGGTCTTCTTGATCGGCAATTTTCTCAAGGTTTGCTATGAGATGATCCCAATCGCCTGTTGAAACCGGGTCGAAGTAGGGTACTTCTTTTGAAGATGAGGGTTCTTCTGGGTCAGAAGACCACACGTCTGTGCCATCAGACAATTCCTCTTCATTGTCAGAGAAATCGTACCAATTGGATGAGCTTCCTGGATCTTTGTCAGGTGACTCATCGAAGAGATATCCAGGGAGATCGATGTCTTCATGGATACGAGATGTTGAGGCTTGGTCAGTAAATTGACTTTTAAGCCTTTGTGTCAACTGTCTCAGGGGAGTGTCGGGATCATACCCTAGCCCATGTGAAGACTTTTCTACATAACCGTAGAGTCTCCAATCTTCTAGCTGACTTTTGGTCAAGACGGGCCCCAATGGCGTGAGAATACCGCGTCCTTCTCCCAAACCGACAGGATTTTGAGCGTCATAGCCCATTTTCTTTATAATAGCTTGTGCCATAGAACTATATAAGGATAGTTGAGGCATACCTTCATTTTGGAAAGGTTCAAGCATGGAGTTTGATGAAGAAGCATCCGATCTATGGAAGAAGATCGGTTTTTCCTTTGCTGAAGTTGCTGGAACAACGAAGGAAGCTGACGTATGATCTTCTATGTCAGAAGTTGTCTCCATTGGAGTAAGACCAGGCTGAACTTGCTGAGTGTCAGCTTGGCTTGACGATGTGTCGTCTTCTGGCTCTGAATTCGAATCCGTGTCTTGCATGATTGACACGAAAGAGACAACAAATTTGCCCCTAGACTTTTGTTTTGCCTTCTTCACTTTAGTTGTGATGACCAAAGGCTTTGAAGGTTTGAGGGAGATGATGAAGGGAGTTTGAATGCTCTCTTTGGATTTACCGGATGGTTTGTTTTCTTCCGGTGATTGTTGAGGAGCCTTGCCTTTATCTTTCTGGAGATTTTTGGCAAAGGTTGCTTGTTTGCTTCTCCACTTCTTCTTTCTCAACTTCATACATCTGTGAGTCTGGGAAGTGGACTTCTTTACCTTTGAAGGGTTTTCTGTCCGCAAAGACTCGATGTATCATGCCGTCGTCGCCAACAAACTTGATGCATTGATGTAAAGTTGAAGGGACAACACCATTCTCGTGGATCCAGGGGCGTCCGAGAAGGATGTTATAGCATGAAGGGGTTTTTATTGCATACATAGTGACCTCAGAGATAAGATCACCGATCTGCAACTTGAACCTGATTTTGCCGATAGGCTTTTGAGTACTCCCATCGTATCCAAAGATAGATACAGATGTGTGGCTCAGCTTGCTGGATGGGATGCCCAACTCTTCGAGAACCGAAGTGGCGATGAGGTTGAGTGCAAAACCTGGGTCGATCTGAACTCTGTGCATAGGCATTTCCTTGATGTACCCTGTGAAGTACAGGGGTCGGTTGTGCCTTGTTTCGCCAAGTAGGAGGTCATCCTTAGTGAAGGCGATGGTTGCACTGGCCGCCTTTTGAACCGAGAGGCATTCAATGCATGATCCCTCAGTTTTCTTCTTTTCTCCTTTTGAGGAAGCTTTTGAGTTTTTGACCCGGTAGTCCATTTCAATTTGGAGGACTTGCAGGGCATGTTTGTCGACATCCTCATTCAGCTTTTATAATTCTGAAATGAGATTATCACGAGTGTGCGGAGACATTCGCAATAAATCTTGGATGTGCAGACGTGCAGGTATGTGCTTGAAGTGTTCAATCAAGTCATAGTTGAAAGCCTCCTTAGGGCCTGCATGTTCATCATTGTTGCCACTAGGGGCGCTTACAACATCTTTTCCCAAAGGATTTACATATGTAAAGGAAGATTGGTTGTAATTTTTGTGGTAGTCCCGGCCAGAGCGGGTGCCTCTACCAACTTCGAGAGCTTCTTGAGAAGGATCTTCATTTGGAAGATTGTCTTCAGGATCAAGAGGCTGTTGTTTATCATTTGCTGAGGATGTATCTGCAGCAGAGTTGCCATCCTCAGTGATTGTGTTGCACGGAGCATTTTTCGGGAACAAGTCCTGAACAGCATCCAGCAACCTTTCTTCTTCGTTGACCAATTCATCGTCCCAAGCATCAATAGCTGGGAATTCTTCAGTCAGGAAGGGTGTGAATTTTGAAGTCACAGTCTCAGGAGAAGAAACCTGAGAGGGAGTCGTCTCAGTGAAAGTCACGTGAGATGAGGTGGCTCCAAAAGATACATTGCTAGGAGTCGTTGGAGTGTAAGTGATCTCATCAGACGATGCTTCGGAAGAGTTATAATCCCAAATTATCACATTACAAGAAGCTCTGACAGGAGACGTTGTCTGATCGGAGTCAAACTCATCCTCGGTTGTAAGAGGATCGTCTATTCAACAATTTTCTCCATTTTCAGGAGTTGAGGGAGGATGTACCTGATGGTCTTCAGGGACTTCCGGCTCTGGATTGCGAGGAGGCTCGTTGACGCGGTCTTGCTCTTATTCTAGTGCGAGACGCTGCAAGATCCTTGCATATTCTTCAAGATCAGGCATAAGAGCCAAATCTTCTTCTTCATCAACTCTTTGTGGCTCGACATTGTTGATTTCCACTGGAGCAATAAGGGGTGCTGGTTCAACAACATTTTCTTGTACAGCCTCTTGGTCTTCTTCATCATCAGACCGGGATCCTTGTGGCTGTAGGGGGTTATACCAGATTACTGGCATAAGATGAGACTCAGGAACCCATTCTTCATCGGAGAGATATTCTCCTGTTTCAAGGGACTCCTCCCACTCATCTGTGTAGTTGGATTCGAATCCATCATCGGTGTCGCTGGATTCGTATCCATCAATGGAGAATCCAACTACCGAATTGCAAGAGTATGGTGCCTCCTGCATGGCTTCTTTGAATGGAGGTGGCATGAAATCACTGAGAGTGAATTTCCTTACCCCCTTTGAAGTCTCTGGAAGGGATGTTTTTGTTGCCTCCAGTGAAGCGGTAGAGGAAGCATTTGTATGCCATTGCTTTCCACTTGTGAATGAAGTCATATGTTGACTCATTCTCCCCCTGTTTTAGGATGCACACAGCTGAGCCATAGTAGCGGGATGATCCTCACCTTTGAAGTGAGTCAGGAAGCGTGTCTCTAGCATGACCTAGTTTTGGATGGAATCCTCCGGCAGAGTGGAGTACCAATCGAAGGCCGTAACTTTAAGGGTACTTGCAAAGAGGCGGATCTTGAGTGCATCTTGATCCGCGATAGCTCCCGTCAAGATCTTAAAGTGAATGATGTGCTGTCTGGCTGATCCTTTCCCCGTATATGTTTGGAGAGTAGGATGCTTGAATTTTGTAGGGAACGGGACCGAGTCCATCCATAAGGGATATGGTGGCTTGATCCCATGCTCCTTGAGTATATCCTCTTCTTTTACTTTTGCGAGGATACCGTCTACATCCTTTTTGGTAAGGGCGCGTGACTCGTTTTCTTCTCTAATTACCTCATCGTCTTGATGATTTGGAGGAAGTTCATTGTTGGCCTGATTTTGGAAGGCGAGGAGAAGGTTTTCCATCAGAGGGTACAATTGTTCTGATCGCAGGTATGGTAAGCTCAGAATGAGCATCCCAGTGACTGCTAGAAGCAATTGTGAACTTAAATTCGACTTATCGAGAAGCAGAGCTTGCTCGATGTAAGAAGAATATAAAGTTGGAGTTACAAATGTGCCGGTCGTGAATACAGTAGACCCTGAAAGGGCATACTAGTACCGCTAGACACAAATGTTTTGAGACCGCATCCATGAGATGAGATTCTTTGTTTTGAAAGGTCAAGATTGGATTCATCAAAGAGAGCAGATGGTATTCCGATCCAAATACGGTCTCAGCGATTTCCGCGAGCGCCAGTTTTCAGAAGGAAATGAACCATAATTTCTCGGATCTGAATCCAAAAATGACGAGTTTTTTTTATTTTTAAAGAGTTTTTTTGAAAAATCTTTTTTTTTTAATTTATTTATTTATTTATTTTTATTTATTACATTTTTTTAAGATTTTTTTTTGAATTTTTTTATTTTTTATTTTTTATTTTAAAATTTTTTATTTTGAAAATATTTTTTTATTTAAAAGAAGAGAGAGTACACATAGTCCTCCTAACCCGGTCTTATGAAATCTCGATTGATAGAATTGCCCAAGGTAAGGGTAGGATTACTTAATGAACCCGTTTGGAGGACCCTTGCCTAGAACAGTCAAGCCGTCTCCACACTCTGGACAAGGCTTTTCTTGAATCAACCGTGATCAAAGAACGCAGTTGGTTTAACGTTAGTGGTCTATGTCTTTTTTTTTATATTTGTTTGTTTCTTTTTATATATTTAATGAACTCATCGAAGAGAAACGATGGCCATTTCCACAATTCGAACCGGCTCAACGATTTCCGCGAGCACAGAGACGAAACGGAAAGGATCAAAGTTTCTCAATTTTGAATCCAAAATGAAAAATCTGATTTTTTGTTGTTTTTTTTTTTACTTTTTTTTTTAGATTTTTAATTAACTCATCGAATAGAAACGATGGCCCAAATCCTATTCGAACAGGCTCAACAATTTCTGCGAGCACACGAACGAAAGGAAAGGATAAAAGTTTCTCAATTTTGAATCCAAAATGAGAAATCTTTTTTTTTCTTTCTAATTTCTAATGAACTCATCGAAGAAAAACAATGGCCATTTCCATAATTCGAACGGCTCAACGATTTCCGCGAGCACAGAGACAAAACGGAAAGGATCAAAGTTTCTCAATTTTGAATCCAAACTAAGAAATCTGATTTTTTGATTTTTTTTTTGAAAAGAGAGAGTGGAAATAAACTCAAAGAATTAGAAATTTCCAAAAAATATCATCTCATTTTTTTTAGATGCAGAATCCAACATAGGCCACCAATTAGAAAGTAGCCAAGGAATCGAGAAAAGAAATATGAGCATAGAACAAAAGATATGATATGCAAATATTTCATTTCTAGCATCGTATTCTCAAATGAACGAGTCCCACCGGGTGGTGCCAGCTTGATGGACAGCGCTTCTGCTCGGTTCTACCGAGGTCGGCGGATGTGGGAGTCCGTTTGGGTCCGACTCTTTCGTAACCTGGGGGCAGAGGCGTGCATCAACATTTCTTTTGTGTGGGTGTGCCAGATTTTCTATTTTACTTGGAATTGCAAGTGGTGATCCGGAGATCAACCTTCGCAAGTAAAACGGAAATCAACTTCTTTCAAGTTTTCCATTGCACATATATTTAAGAAAAGAGACATATTTCTTGATTTGCCGTGAAAGGCGATTTTTTTGGCATTTATAGCCGATTTTGGCTTTTATAGCCGATTTTTGGCTTTTATAGCCGATTTACAATTATTATCAATAATGAAAGACAAGAGTTGTGATTTTTTTCTCTTTTAGAAAAATACAAACTACAATGAAAAGCAACAAAAGGAGGATCTAACTTCTCAGGAGATTGTGGGAGACTCGTTCAGATTGACGGTTGCAAGCCATATGTGGGCTTCGCCATCATCCATGCAGATGAGAACAGATGATGCTCTTGATTCGCTTGGCTTGGCTATAACCTCAGGTTTTTAGAGGACAAAAACCAAAAGGAGGTCCTATGTCCAATAAAAAATTATGTAGACGGGCTGAAAAGCCACGTCTAAGCCATTGGAGGCAGAAGGAGAAGGCAAGGACCTTGGGGGGGTACCCCCCAAGGGACTTTTGTCACCTTGTAGCGGTGGTCGGTGTAGAACTTCCGTAGAGTTTTCTCTCTTTCTTTCTCTGGATTTCTATGCTTTTTTCTGATCTGGGATCTGTCTTGTTTTTTTTCCGATCTTCTCAAGTCTATGTGGTTTTTCTGATCTGGATTCCTTTGGAGT
Source organism: Litsea cubeba (assembly GCA_012931725.1). Lineage (NCBI taxonomy): Eukaryota > Viridiplantae > Streptophyta > Magnoliopsida > Laurales > Lauraceae > Litsea > Litsea cubeba. Next base: position 105,525,180 of record CM022946.1, read on the forward strand.
GCTCTCCTATTTATAGGCTCTTGGTAGCCATTTAGGAGAGTTTATGGGCTTTTCTTGTCATTAAGCCGCATAATGGGAGGAGTTACAGGATTTAATACCTTTATTTTGTAACTCCTTTTTCTTGGCTTCTGATTGGCCGGAGGAGATTGAGGGCATTTAATCGCCTTTAATCGCCATGATGGGAGGAGTTTCATGTTTTAAATATCATGAATCTCTTGACTTGTAACTTCCGGATGCTTGCTTTTGATTGGGCCGTCCAAAGAAATGGATTAATGACTGTAATAAAGCTAGTCAATTAATCGTATTAAGTGGTCGCCGAGCAGTTGAAGAGTCGCGGGCCGTGCCGCGTCTTTTGGGATTCTTCTGGAGATGATCATCGATGGATCTTCATGTAGATCGACATCGGATGACCATGTAACGTCAGGTATTAGTTGCCAACAGCGGGACGGTGCCATCTGTCCTGTCGATTTCTCGATCGGTCGGGTAGAAAGCACACTTTTTTGGTTGACCGGTTGGCGATCAAGGTTGATCTTGATACTCTTGATGATTGACCCTTGTTTTTGACGGATGTCAAAGGATTTGGTGTCTCAAAAGTATGAATTTTGGAAAATCCCAGGGATCGGACGCTTCGAATCGCGAAAAACGACGGAAAACGGGGCTTCCAGGGCCCTCCCGGCGATCCCGGGCTCCAGGGTCGCAGGGGTCTGCGACCCTGGGGGGTTTTCCCCCCTTTTGTTCCATTTTGTGTCCGTTTTTTATATTTTTTTATTCTTTTATTCTTTTGTATTTTTCTTTGACATTTTTTATCATTTATTGGCCTGATTTCCCTGTAGAAACCTGATGAGAATCCTTGCATTTTGGTCTGCAAAGTTTCCTAATTTTCCGGGAAAGCCGAAGACTTTGCCGCGCAGAGCTGCCGATTTTTCGTCAGGAGCTGAAACTGGGACAAATGATGTCGGAATGACCTGAAATTTGGGGTGAAGTCTCCTGAGCAATAAATAAGACCAACCACAGGCTTTTGTTTGAGTTTTGAAGCCGTTTGGGGTTTGATCACTAGTAGACTTGTTTTTATCGCGATGAAGATGTCGCTGCTTGATGTGCGGTCAACCGATGTCCGATTGAGTTGAAATTTGATAGGGAACCTATTGGAGTCATTTTAAGATGATCCATAGGCTCTGTCTAGGAAACCATGGTCGCGGGGAGCTTCGCCGTCGAGAGCCCTGATTTGGCTTCCGAGCGTCAAAGTCTAGTCAAATGTTGTCGAAATGACCTGAAATTTGATGTGTTGCCCTTTATAAGCATTTTGAAGCCGTCCATCTGCTCTATCTGATGAGTGATGGACTCGGTGGTTCTCGCCGCCGAGAGGCTTGATTTAGCTGTTTGAGGGTTGATATAGGGTCAAACATTGTCGATTTGACTTGGAGCTTGACGTGGAGCCTTTTGGATGTATTTTGAGATCATCCATCGGCTTTGATCGAAGATTTGGTGTCTCCGATGCTTTCGCCGCCAGAAGCTCCTTTTCAGCTGCCGAAGAAACGAAGTTAGGCCAAATGATTTTGAAATGGCCCGAAACTTCTTGTGTACTCCTCTTTTGGCTGTCTTGAAGGATCTTACAGTTTTTATTTGATTATGAAAAGATTTGATTTTTGGAAGTAGTATTGTCTATTTATGGCAGGCTGCGACTTCATGTAGCTTTTTGGATTTTGAAGAAGCAAAGTGACACACTTTTTTTTTTGGTGTCAACAACGCCGTCCTTTACAGCCGATCCGACTGAAACTCCTATTCATTCGATGGAGAAGGAGGGTCGCCGCCGCTGCCGTCGTGCCTTGACCGGAGAGGAAGGGAACAAGTAATAGGAGAAAACTCAGGTATTTCTCCCTTTTTTTATACACTGTTCTGTCGTGGTTTCATTGTTGTCTGCTTCTTCATTGGGGCTTATGTTGATGTCCTGATATCAGAAGAGCAGTGAGATTCGGAAATATTAGAAATATATGGAACTTTTGATTAGGAAAATGCCTTTTCAGAGGCTGGTCCAAGAAATTGATGCTCTGGATTTCAATGTGAAATTGAAAGTCGATTGTGGATTTTGGATGTTACACTGCCTACTCTTGCTGCTGCTCAAATAGCATAATGTCAAATAGGCATTATGTGGGCAACATTAAAGGCTAAAGCTTTAATGCAAGAGATTAATTGTACAATGCTATACAGGTTATTTATAGATCCAATAGATACATTGCATACATTTATACAAATGTCCAAAAGAAAAAAAAATAACAGTAACCCAAAGAAGTGTTTTTTAAAAGAATTGGTTGGTATTACATTTTAATAGGTTCTACGATTGATAAGCTTGGATATTTTTTTAGGGGAAATTATATTTTCCATTCTGTAGTGCCCAAAAATGCAATTTATCTAAGGGTATAATTGAATTTTTTTAGATCGGTTAAATTGTCCAAGTTTGAGGCCCAATATCTTCTGCAAGAATCATTGGACAGCCCCCTTACACACACACCCCTCAATCCACACTGCTCCAAATTTTATCATGATTGGAGTTCACCATTGAATTAAGGCAATAAATATTCATTGCCAGAAAAAGAGAGATACATTCCACTATCAAAATAGATGGCTATGAGTATTTAATCAAGCTGGTATTTGGCCTATCCCGAGTTCAATATAAGCCCTTCCTATCTTGACACCCCCATGAGTAGCAGACTAGCAGTGATGAGTGAGCCCCACATTGACAACAATACTCACTTCTAAAGCTTCTCACTGTAAGATGTCTTGAATGGTAGAATGTAGGAAGATGAAAATTGGTGGGATCAACCTAGCCTTCTGTTAAAACTTGAAGGTGAGTAGGATCTGTAGGTTCAATGCATGGATAGTAGGTGGATAAAGTTTAACCCTTGCAGACTCATCCCAAGGCTTAAGTGATTGAGAATTTGGCTTATACAAACCATGGATTCTTCTTTATACTAAATAGGAATGTCATCTTGAAAAAAACAAAAAAAAGAATCAGATTTTTCCCTTTTTCTTTAATTTTTGTTAACCATAAGCCTCAAAGATCTTTCTTCAACAAAAGATTTTCTATTCATAATAGAATGTTTCCATTCATAATAGAATGGCTGTATCTGAATGACTCACTATTTATTTATGGGGTTTTGACTGTACAGGATATAAAATATCCTGTATTTCTTGAAATGGTGTTGACCAAAAGTATATCCTAAATATGGGTATCGTACAGAGAGCTTCTTTTTTTTCCCACTTTTACCCTTTTTGTGCGATATCGCAAATATTTGCGATATCGCATAAATTGAAGAGTTTTCCATCCAATTTTTTCGGGCCTGGCATTGAGGTCTTCCTTCTTTGTCGGCCAGCACGCCATTATCAACGGAAGTAAAGCAAGCTATCCGGTAAGGTACTCAATTCAATCAAGCAGGCCGACAAGATTGACCTTTCACTATGAACTCAACCATGAAAATGAAAGGAGCCTTTCCAAAGCTCTGGCACATGCAATTGAACCAAGACTGGAACAAGCTTCTTCCTGCGCATTGTTGGATATCGCGATCACTGAGAGGGGGGGTGAATCAGTGATTTCTAAAAACAGGTCCAATTCAACAACAAAACAAGTCAAACCACACAATGACACCAGATTTAACGTGGTTCACCAAAAGGCTACGTCCACGGATCAAAACCGTCCGAACACCGATCCGGTACAGGTCTGAATATATTTAGTCGCACCAACGACAAAGAGCACCAACCCTTAGTTTCAGATAGCACCAACTATCTAGGAAGCACCGACTCCCTTAGTTTCAGATAGCACCAACTATCTAGGAAGCACCTACTCCCCTTACAATTTATCTGCACCCACAGATAGGATCACCAAACCCCAAACACCAAGCACCAACTTGATGTTAAAAACAGAATAGAAGATTAACTCTGTCTACAGCCCTTCCCCTCTACAATTCTCTTTCTCTCAATCCCTTACAAATTGAAATCTAAAGCATAAAGAGAGACACTTAACTCATGGACGAATCACCATCTTCAGGAGCACAATCTCGTCCATAATTGCTGTAGAAAACGTCTGATAATGCAGCAACACAGCAACACAGCAACACAGCAACACAGCAACAGCACCAGCACTCTCTTCTTTCTTCTCTTCTCTTCTTTCTCTCTCTCTGGTGTGTGTTTAGAACGACCCATACATACCTTTTTATAGGTTATGTTAACCCTTAATTGTGTTCAAAACAGGCTACAATTCGTTTAGAAAGAGTCCAAAACAAATTAGATAAGAGTGCTGAATTTTCGTGCAAGACTTCTGTTTCTGCGCAACTCTGATCCCGTGCTCGGTCGACATCCTTGCTTGCTCGGTCGACATCATACACTGTCTGGAATCAGTCAATTATCGAGCTCGGTCGACATCCTGGGGTCCCGGTCGACCGAAGACACACTGTGTCATGAAAATAACTGAGAGGTGCCTGAATCTGTTTCTGCAGGATTCTCTTTGATCGGTCGACCGCATGGTGTGCCCGGTCGACCGGCTACTCTGCTTCAGGAATTCTGAATTCCTAAACTGTTTGAACTTTGATTCTTCTATTAAGCTCTATCAACACCAGCCTTTTAACATCACGTTTGTGACAATGTGTTGACAAGAATTCCAACTTAAAACAATACTTTGAGATATTAATTCCTTCAATACTTCTAAGAACTTCTCAAGTCATCTCAAATTCCAACAATCTCCCCCTTTGGAATTGTTGGCAATACTATTGGAACTTCACACTTAGAACACTAGTTGATCTTCATGATGCTTCTTCAGAACCATAGTCTCCCCCTGTCTTTGAGAAAAATAGAATCAATCAAGATCTCTAACACTCTTGATACCAATTGCTCCAAAGTTATCATATCATAACTTCTTCTAACATCTTCTAACATAGCTTTCTCCTAGCTTCAGTCTTTCTCCCCCTTTGACAACAAGTCCAAAGGGACCAAACCGAGGAGCGAATAGGATATTCAATGAATGCATTGCTCCCCCTTTCAAACACAACTCCTACGGTTTAGGAGAGTGAGTAACTCCTAACTTTTTCTGGAGATACTCGAAGACTTCCTTTGGCAGAGGTTTCGTGAAAATATCAGCCACTTGCTCAGTTGTTGGAACATATTCCAACTTGACCTCTCCATCAGCAACTTTATCTTTAAGAAAATGATAACGAATTGCTACATGCTTTGTTCGAGAGTGCTGAACAGGATTCTTAGATATATGAATTGCACTCGTGTTGTCACAAAGGATCGGCGTAGGATCCGTTGTAGGAACTCCTAGATTAGAGAGCATCTGCCGCATCCATAACACTTGCGTACAACAAGTTGCCGCTGCAATATATTCCGCTTCCGCTGTCGAAAGGGATACTGAGTCTTGCTTCTTACTATGCCAAGCAACTAATCTTTCTCCAAGATAAAATGCGCCGCCGCTAGTACTCTTGCGGTCATCTACGCATCCAGCCCAATCGGCATCAGAATATGCAACAAGAGTGAAGGATTTGCCTTTGGGATACCAGATACCAAGCTCCATAGTACCTTTCAGATATCGAAAGATTCTTTTCACTGCTGTAAGGTGCGTTTCAGTTGGTGCTGCTTGAAAACGTGCAACCATACATACTGCTTGTAGAAGATCTGGTCTTGTAGCAGTCAAGTAGAGCAAGCTTCCTATCATGGAGCGATAGGTGGTATGATCAACGGACGAGGCCTTATCATCTTTGCTAAGCTTCGTGTTCGTTGACATTGGTGTGCTCACTGGCTTGCTGTCTTCCATATTGAACCGTTTCAGCATTTCCTTAATGTACTTCATTTGTGATATGAAGATGCCATGTTTCAGCTGCTGCACTTGTAAACCAAGAAAGAACTTTAGTTCTCCAAGCATCGACATTTCAAATTCTTTCTTCATCTCTTCAGCAAAATTCCTGCACATCTCCTCATCATTGCCACCAAAGATTATGTCATCGACATAAACAATAACAACCAGCTGTTTGCTTAACTCAGTTTTGACATACAGATTGCTATCAACCATTCCTTTTCCAAAACCGATCTTGCGGAGATAGAGATCCAGCCTTGCATACCATGCCCTTGGCGCTTGTTTCAGTCCATAAAGAGCCTTTTTCAACTTGCACACTAGATCTGAATTTTTGCTGATGAGAAAACCATCAGGTTGCTCAATGTAGACCTCTTCTTCAAGTAAACCATTCAAGAAAGCTGACTTTACGTCCATCTGAAATACCTTGAAGGTTTTGTATGCTGCCAATGCAAGAAACATACGAATAGCTTCCAGACGAGCCACCGGTGCAAAGGTCTCTTCAAAATCTATGCCTTCAACTTGAGCATAGCCTTTACAAACCAACCTTGCTTTGTTTCTAATGACTTGACCATCTTCATTCAGCTTATTCCGAAAGACCCATTTAGTACCAATAACATTCTAATCAGTAGGTCTAGGAACAAGTTCCCATGTGGAGTTCTTCTCAATTTGCTCCAACTCCTCCTGCATAGCTTTCAACCAACTTTCATCGAGACTGGCTTCAGCCACAGTCTTGGGTTCAATGGTGGACATAAGTGAGTAATTGCTAACTACACTTTGTCTAGTTTGAACGCCTGCCTTAGGATCTCCAATGATTTGATCCTTAGGGTGTTGCTCTACCCAAGTGCTGTGCTTCTTAGGTGTAGTGTCTTCTGAGTCATCCTTTGATTTCTCAGAATCATTAGATTCAGCCATTTCATCATCAATCTCACTCGAGTCCTCATAAACTGGACTGTCATTATGAGTTGCATTCTTTGGTTCAATATTCTCATCTATTCTCACATCAGCACTTTCTATGATTTTTCTGGTTCTTTTGTTAAGACACCTATATGCCTTGCTAGTAGAGGAGTAACCCAGAAATATACCTTCGTCAGCTCTTTCTTCAAATTTACCCGGATTTTGTTCGAGCCGCTTGATGTAACACTTGCTGCCGAAGACTCTGAAGTGCTTGACTGTTGCTTTTCTTCCAAACCATAGCTCATAGGGAGTTTTGTCTTCATGTGGCCTGATCAAGTATCGATTTTGAATGTATACAGCCGTATGGATTGCCTCCTTCCAATACTTGTCAGCCATCTTGCTTTCACTTAGCATCGTACGAGCCATCTCTTGTACGGTGCGATTCTTCCGTTCCACAACTCCATTTTGCTGTGGAGTTCTAGGGGCTGAGTACTGTCTTTGAATGCCATGATGTTCACAATATTTAGTGAACTTTTCAGATGTGAACTCGCCTCCACGATCAGACCTTAAAATCTTGATTCGTTTTTCCAATTGATTTTCAACCTGTGCTTTAAACACTTTAAAACGATCAAGTGCTTGATGCTTATGCTTAAGAAACAATACCCATGTCATACGAGTATAATCATCAATGCATAACATGAAATACTTATCTCCATTGGTGCTCTGAGTTCGCATCGGTCCACAGAGATCAGTGTGCACTAGCTCAAGAGGTTTCTTGGAATGATGCTCCTTTGACTTGAACATAACCCTCGTTTGCTTTCCCTTTTGGCAAGAGTCGCAAATGGGATTGGAAGGCTTTTCAACTGTAGACATGCCTCTTACAGCCTTTGAATTGCAAATCTTTGACATGTTATCAAAGCTTAGATGCCCAAGGCGTTTGTGCCACAACCAACTTTCCTCTGTCCGACTCATCAAGCAGGTCTTTTCAGCTCCATCTGACAATGTATAGAGATTTCCAGCAGTTCTTGATCCAGTTGCTACTGTTTTGCCGTTGCTACTCTTCTTGATGGCAAACCCATTCTTTGTGAAGATAACTTCGTGACCCTTGTCACAGATCTGGCTCACACTAAGCAGGTTGTGTCTCAATCCAGACACATATAAGACTTCTTCCGATCTGATCTTGTTTGCCATAAGCTGAATAACACCTTTTTCCGCAGATTTTGGCACCATCATTGTTGCCAAACTTCACTGAACCGCCTTCATAGTGCTGTAATTTGATGAATTTCTCTTTATCACCAGTCATATGGCTTGAACAACCACTATCAAGAACCCATGGTGCTGCCTTCTTTTGTGCATTGAATGCCGTTTGCACAATGAGTGATTCTTTGGAATTACCTTCCCTTTTCTTTGCCCTCCAAGCCTTAACTAACTTGGGTTTCTTTTCAACCTGAAATTGGTTAGCAATAGGCAACCTACAATCCCTAGCCAAGTGTCCATAATTATAGCACTTATGGCACTCAATTTTGTGGCTACTTAAGATTGAAAAAGGGTTCCTATACACAAATGGGCTGTTTCTAACATAGAATTTGCAATCAGCTCTTTTATGTCCAAACATATTACAATGAAAGCAATAACCATAGAATTTGTATCTTCTTTGTGGCTGGTTAGTCTTCATTACCTTTCTAACAGGAATGGACTCCTTTCTAGGTTGAGTGGGCTTCATAGAGTTAGAAGGTGCAGTGACTTGCTTCACAAACTCTTTCTTTTCAGGAGGTGCAATCTTAGAGGATTCACCTTTCTCAAATCCTAGACCAAATCTGAAGTGGGCAGGTCTTTGAACTTTCAGTAGTTCATCGAGTTTCATAGTCCCTTCAATCGCTTGGAGCGCTTTGAGTTTTTTGCTATTTTCCAAATTTTCAGCCTTTGCTCTAGCGATCTCGGTTTCAAGTTTCATAGCCTCTTCCTTTTTGATACTTATTTGGTTTTCAAGGACTTTTGTTTTGCGTTCCATGCTAAGCTCCTCAAGTGCGGCTATGAGTTCCTCTTCAAGATTGACTTCAGCCTCCTCTTCCTCTTCCGGATCTAGCTCTTCTTCTTCTTCAACAGTGACCATGAAGAGAGCTTCGGTTGATTCATCATCGTCTGAAGTTTCAGACGTACGTGCTGTCATCTTGTTGACATAGAAAGTTTTTAGCTTTGCCTCTTTTTCTGAAATTTCTCTTTCCTTTACTCTTTTCAGCATAAGAGTCATTATCATTGTCTTCTTTTAGAGGACACTTCGCAGCAAAGTGACCAACACCTCCACAATTGAAGCATTTAAAGGGTAGCTTCCCTTTGTACTTGCCATTGCTTCCTTTCTTCAACTTTCTAACAAATTGAGCTTCAAGCTCATCATAATCAGAATCAACATCATGACCAGCAGTCTCTTTTGCCTTTTTCTGAACTTTGAAGGCCGCTTCTTTATCAGATGAAGACGTCTTTCCTATGCGCATCTCATAGGCAGTTAGAGAACCATGTAATTCATCCATGGAAAATGCATTCAGATCTTTGGCTTCTTCGATGGCTGAGACTTTTGAATCAAACCGGGGAAGAAGAGATCTTAGAACCTTTTTGACGATGACCGGCTCTTCAATCTCCTCCCCTAGTCCACGAATGTCATTCGTGACTTCATTCACTCGTTGCATATACGAGTCAACATTCTCGCTTTCCTCCATGCGAAGAGACTCGAATTGAGAGCGATGAGTTTGCAATTTGGCTTCTTTAATCTTCTCATCACCTTCATGTATGCTTTGCAACTTATCCCAAATTTCCTTGGCTGTTTTGCATGCAATTACTTTGACAAGCTCGCTGTCCACAAGGCCACTAAAGAGTGCATTCTGCGCCTTGGAGTCGTTGTCTGCCAACTTCTTCGATGCAGTATCATTGGGTATGGTGGCAGCATTGTAACCGACTCTGACAGCCTCCCAAACATCATAGCCAAGAGATTTGATGAAGGCTTGCATCCTAATCTTCCAAAAAGAGTAATTAGAACCATCAAACAGAGGTGCTTTCATATTCCCTGTATTGACTGCCATGTGATTTGACAAGAGATCACCCTTAGCGTATTAAACTGATCAAGGGAGCCTCGCTCTGATACCAATTGTTGGATATCGCGATCACTGAGAGGGGGGGTGAATCAGTGATTTCTAAAAACAGGTCCAATTCAACAACAAAACAAGTCAAACCACACAATGACACCAGATTTAACGTGGTTCACCAAAAGGCTACGTCCACGGATCAAAACCGTCCGAACACCGATCCGGTACAGGTCTGAATATATTTAGTCGCACCAACGACAAAGAGCACCAACCCTTAGTTTCAGATAGCACCAACTATCTAGGAAGCACCGACTCCCTTAGTTTCAGATAGCACCAACTATCTAGGAAGCACCTACTCCCCTTACAATTTATCTGCACCCACAGATAGGATCACCAAACCCCAAACACCAAGCACCAACTTGATGTTAAAAACAGAATAGAAGATTAACTCTGTCTACAGCCCTTCCCCTCTACAATTCTCTTTCTCTCAATCCCTTACAAATTGAAATCTAAAGCATAAAGAGAGACACTTAACTCATGGACGAATCACCATCTTCAGGAGCACAATCTCGTCCATAATTGCTGTAGAAAACGTCTGATAATGCAGCAACACAGCAACACAGCAACACAGCAACAGCACCAGCACTCTCTTCTTTCTTCTCTTCTCTTCTTTCTCTCTCTCTGGTGTGTGTTTAGAACGACCCATACATACCTTTTTATAGGTTATGTTAACCCTTAATTGTGTTCAAAACAGGCTACAATTCGTTTAGAAAGAGTCCCAAACAAATTAGATAAGAGTGCTGAATTTTCGTGCAAGACTTCTGTTTCTGCGCAACTCTGATCCCGTGCTCGGTCGACATCCTTGCTTGCTCGGTCGACATCATACACTGTCTGGAATCAGTCAATTATCGAGCTCGGTCGACATCCTGGGGTCCCGGTCGACCGAAGACACACTGTGTCACGAAAATAACTGAGAGGTGCCTGAATCTGTTTCTGCAGGATTCTCTTTGATCGGTCGACCGCATGGTGTGCCCGGTCGACCGGCTACTCTGCTTCAGGAATTCTGAATTCCTAAACTGTTTGAACTTTGATTCTTCTATTAAGCTCTATCAACACCAGCCTTTTAACATCACGTTTGTGACAATGTGTTGACAAGAATTCCAACTTAAAACAATACTTTGAGATATTAATTCCTTCAATACTTCTAAGAACTTCTCAAGTCATCTCAAATTCCAACACGCTTGATCTCTCCCCTGCTCTGGGAATCATTCCATACTAACCTTTCAATCCACTTATTAGTTTTCTCCCCTAGGACTCCTCCTCACTAGAAGGACAGTGCGATTCTTTATCGCTTTGAGGGCTTTTGTGCACTAATAGAAACACTTCTTTCGTGTGGCGTTTGGCTAGCTTGACTTTCCGTCTCTCTCCTACAAAGGGTCCCTTGAATTGGGAACTAGAATCCTTTTTCAAATGAGGTCTTTGTGGCTGAATAGGCGAGAGCTACCTTCAACCATTACACCGGCTTGCTTTTATTCCAGTCCGAACTCAAAACCGGAAACAAAAAAATGCTTGAAACGGGATGGCTTTCACACTTCTTTCTTTGCTTTTGCCCTTTCGTATTAGATAAACAAAATATATGAAAGATGAAGACAACCACATGAAAATAATGAGGAAAAATGACTTGCTTTTTGCTGCAAATGGAGGAAAAATATGGAGGGAAAACGAGCATCTCATATAATGACTCTTTAGTTTATGCGATATCGCAAATATTTGCGATATCGCACAAAAAGTGTAAAAGTGGAAAAAAAAGAGGCTCTATTTATGATACCCATATTTGGGATATACTTTTGGTCAACACCATTTCAAGGAATACAGGGTATTTTATACCCTGTACGGTCAAAACCCCTTTATTTATTTGCATTGAAGGCATCTGTTTTAGTAAAAATTCTCTTTACTTTTAAGAAATCCATTGGCTGTTATGTATTCAATATAAGATTGTACCATCGGAACAATTTATTTTTTGGAATGATATCATTGCTTTGAAAATCAAAGTTTGGTCTAAATATTTTTATCCAGCGGAAGCTGTACTATTTTTCACTTTGTAGGTGAGCAAATATGGATAAGAGTTGGATGACAATTAAGAATAGAATGAGCAAAGAGTACTGAGATGGGGTAAATTATTTTGTTGACTTTGTAGTAATAAGTTCCGGTTCTGATGATAAGATTCGTTGCCCATGTTTAAAATGCATGAATGTGGAATGCCATGTTAGTGTTGTTGTTGTGTTTCACTTAATACAAAATGGGATAGCACCATCTTACAAGACTTGGGTGCACCATGGGGAACCTATACCTGCAAATCATCAATTCGTGTCAAATGAAAGTTGTCAGCCTAGTGTAGAAAGTGTTGGGGATGGAGTGGCAGCAAATGAACATGAGAATCCAGATGATATTGAATGCTTAGTTAATGATTACTATGTGGCAGCAATCATGAATGATGAGGAACTAGATGAGTTACCTGACAATGTTGAGACAGAGAGTGTGTGGAACTTTGATAAATTGATGAAGGATGCTCATCAAGAGTTATACCCCGGATGCAAGTTTACTTTACTATCGTTTGTCATTAAGTTACTTCACGTGAAGGTGTTGAATAAGTGGAGCAACAAGTCCTTTGATACGCTATTGGGGTTATTGAAGGCACTTCTACCTATAAGTGAGCAAGATATTCGGGGCAACATTTATGAAGCAAAGAAATTCTTACGCGACTTAGGCTTGGTCTATCTGCCCATTCATGCATGTAAGTATGATTGTGCACTTTTTTGGAAGGAGAATGCAGATCTTGAGAAGTGTCCAATTTGTGAGGAGCCTAGATACAAGCTAAATTATGGCAAGGGAAAAACGATTCCTCATATGATTTTGCGATATTTTCCATTGACCCCTAGGTTATAGAGGTTGTTTATGTCGAGCATGACTTATACAGATATGAGATGACATAAAGAGAAACGAGTTGATGATGGGGTACTAAGGCATCCGGCTGATGGTGAGGCATGGAAGGACTTCGATCGACAATATCCTGAATTTGCTCGAGATGCTCGAAATGTGAGGCTAGGACTAGCTACTGATGGATTCAATCCCTTCGGTAACATGAGCAACTCCTATAGCCTGTGGCCTTTGATTCTTATGCCTTATAATCTTCCTCCATGGAAATGTATGAAACAGCCTTACTCTATGATGTCGTTACTTATTCCTGGACCAATAGCACCGGGGAGAGATATTGATGTTTACTTAAGGCCATTAATTGATGAATTGAAGGAGTTATGGGAACGTGGTGCAACCACCTATGATGCCTCGGCAGAGCAAACTTTTCGAATGCATGCAGCTGTTATGTGGACAATCAACGATTTCCCCACATATGGTAATTTGTCAGGGTGGACTACTAAGGGGTACTTGGCTTGCCCAGTTTGTAACGAGCATGCATCATCGCAAAGATTGAGAAGTAAGTTAGGTTATGTGGGAGCTCGTCGATGGTTACCTAAAGATCATCCTTGGCGAAGGAGTCGCCTCTTTGATGGTAAGGTGGACCATCGGTCGGCGCCCATGGACTTAACGGGCGAACAAATATTGCAACAACCATGTAAGGGGACATACAAGCCATTTGACAAGCATCCAAGCAACAGAAGAAAAAGAGGAGTTCCAGTATTAAATTGGACGAAGAAAAGCATTTTTTTTAGCTTCCTTATTGGGAGAAACTCAAGCTTCGACACAACCTTGATGTGATGCATATAGAGAAAAATATATGTGAGGCTTTGCTTGGAATACTATTGAGCATAGATGGGAAGAACAAGGACACAGAAAAAGCACATCAAGATTTGGAGGATCTGAAAATAAGGCCAGCACTGCATTTGCAGAGGCGTACAGTTGGGTCCTTCGAAAAGCCCCCAACATCATACACTTTATCGTTGGAGGAGAGACATGGATTTTATGAGTTCTTAAAGTCAATCAAGTATCCTGATGGTTATGCTGCAAACATATCAAGATGTGTGAATACAAAGGGAGATAAGTTAACGGGCTTGAAAAGTCACGACTGTCATGTACTTTTGCAACGACTTCCTCCCATTGGGATGCGTGGCTACCTCCCGAAAGACATATGTATCACATTATCTAAGTTAGGGAATTTTTTCCAAGAGATATGCTAAAAAACACTACGAGTTAAGGATTTGGAAAAACTACAAGATCGGATAGTGCTCATATTATGCAAGATGGAAAAGATTTTTCCTCCGGAATTCTTTGATGTCATGGTTCATCTTGCTATTCACTTACCTCATGAGGCCATGCTTGGGAGGGCCAGTGCAATACCGATGGATGTAACCAATTGAAAGGTAATTTTCTCTCTAAATTTAAATAGTCGATATTACATGATGTAGGTTTAATCATTTTATATTATTTATTAAACAGGCTACTTGGTACCTTAAAGGGATTTGTCACCAATCGAGCCTATCCGGAAGGTTCCATTTCTGATGCTTACATTGTCAAATAGTGTCTTACTTTTTGTTCAATGTATCTCGGTGGTAGGAAACAACTTTCAATCGCCCAGAACGAAATGCTGATGGTGGTGTCTGTGGAACGGGGTTAGCGGTGTTCACCCAAAATGTTCGTCCTTTTGGCTTAATGACGAGGGCAAGTAATTTTAAGTAGGAGGAAATTGACAAGGCTCATTGGTTTGTCTTAAATAATAGTTTTGAGCTGGAACACTATCTAGAGTACGTTATTACTTAATTTTGATATTACCTATACTTATATTTAGTATGCGACCTTTTTAACCATCACTATTGTTTGTTTGTAAATAGAGAACACAAAAGACTATTGGCAAATGAAAGTGCATGTGACATCCCGAAGAGACAAGAAGAAAAATTTCCAAAGTGGTTCAAAGAACACGTAAAATACAAACTATCTTCTGATAATTTAAGTTGTGGGCATATAGAATATTAACATGCTTGCCAAGCATTGTTCTGTAGATGAATCAACTACGAGACGAAGGCTCACAAGAAGCAACTGATGACTTGTGGTTTGTAGCCAATGGTCCACTTGTGACTATCAAACTATATTCAGGTTGCATATCCAATGGTGTTCGATTTCACACTAAAGACCAGGATAGTCATCATAAAAGCCAAAATAGTGGTGTCGTCGTGGAAGGGAACAACCATGAAGGCAAAACAGTTACCTTTTATGGGAACTTATGCAAAGTATGGGAGCTGAATTATATGTTTGGACACCGTGTAGTTCTTTTCCAATGCGAATGGTTCAATACCAGTAGAAGTAGATTCATTAAAGCCGATGCACATTTCACAAGCATTGATGTAAGAAGACATTGGTATAAAAATGATCCATTTGTCCTGCCAATTCAAGTGAAGCAAGTCTTCTATGTCAATGATACCAAATTTGGTGACCATTGGAAAGTTGTAGAACGGCTCCAACATCGAGGGATATGGGATATACCTTTGAAGGAAGATGATTTAGAAGATGTGCCAACTGATGTATTCCAACAGGATGAAACCACTAACGTTGTCCCTAATATTGATATTGATGATTCAGTTGAGGTTCGGCTCACTAGATCAGATGACGTTGATCCTGAGATTTTTCCAAGTAATGTGGTTCTAGAGACACAGAACCGACAACTTAGTAGCAGATTTCCTGAAGAAGATGCAGACGAAGATGAAGATGAATTAGTAGGAGAGCCTAGCGATAATGAGTTTGCTAGTGAATCTAATTCGGATATTGATCCGGACATAGAACCTTGATTTAGTTTTTTGTATTATTGTCCTTTAACCTTTATTTAGATAGTACCTAGTGAAACTGTATTTTGATACTTATCATCTATGGATGTGGCTTATGTACCTTTGTCCTGCATGTTTGAATATTTCTTGATGTTTTAGATCTTTCGTTACATTTTATATAATGGGGCATCTATCATTTCTTATTAAATTTTACTTGTTCACATATCATACTAAAATATAAATGTCTTTTCTTACAGGAGAGAGATGGCAAAAAACAAGGTCAGGTTTATCAAGCCCGGGATCATGGGCCAGCCAGTGTCTGATTATGAGAAGCAAAGGCAGGAAAAAATCGAATTGAATAACCTTAGATTGGTTGAAAGGGGGTTTCAAAGGATGGCGAATTCATTGGTTGATATGAAGAAGAAGGGAAAGACTAAAACTATTAAGGAAGTGAAAAATATGAGGGCAATGGATGGTGATGACGAGGAGTATCAACCACTTGAGGATGAGAACAATTTGAGTTCTGATGACCATTTAAGTTCTTATAGCGATGAGGAAGAGCTGGTAATATATAATTGTATTGTGTATTCAAGGCTAACAAATATATCATTAGACATTAATTTTGTGTCACATGGTGACAGATTGATGCTATTAGGAATGAAAGAAGAAAGAAGAACATTGTTGCAGAACATACGTCCACTCCCCATACTGAGATGCCTCCTATGCAGTCTACTGTGCCTCCTGTATCTACCCAAGGTTCAATGCCTACCCCAACATCGATGGTATGTATACCAGGTTCTTTAACAACAGAGTCTACAGTGGCTCCTTCTCACACCGAAGACTTACTGGTTGAACAACGTACTCTATCTACTACACCAACTTCTTTACCGCAGGATATGGTGAGAAGTACATTTTCCATCAATGTCAGTTTCATATACATTAAAACTAAGGGAGGTAAAACACCAGCAATATGTGAAATTATATTATATTTTAATTGTAATATTCATGCACTCTACTTTTTTTAAACTTTTCAGCTTCTACCTCAAAGCGTGTCTGAGGTGTTACCCGTGGAATAAACACCGAACTCTTAATTGTTGCTAGTAGTGGAACCAAACTTGTTGTAGAGGTTCCTCTGGAGGTAGGAGCACCCGTTGGGAAAAATGCCACTAGATTGGCCAATTGGCTTGGTGTACAAATTAGGATGGCGGCACCATTGAAGGATATGGAAAAGTGGGATGATATTCCCTCTGCTATTAAAGCGCCCATCATACAGGCTACATGAGTAAAGTTTTCTCTCTCTTTTTATTTTATTTGAGGTTCACCATTTTTCCTCTTTAAGATTAAGATGCAAATCAGATGCAATTTTAATACCTTTTTGCTTATACTAGAATTCTATATTATATGAATGAGTGCAGGATAAGTTTGATATAAGGGAATATGATGAGAAAGAGCAAGTGAGGTGTGGAATTGACCGCAAGTGTAACAAATTGTATAGAACCTGGCGTCATAATATGAAAGAACAATATGAAGCACTAGTGGAAGCTAGTAAGGACCCTTATATCAAGCCATATAGAGGAGTTAGTGGTGAAGACTGGGCATGGATGATTGGTACCATTTGGACTAATAAAGATAAAGAGGTAAAATTCAATTTGGAGTAAGAAATTCATTTGATTGGATATCTTTACGAGTACATTTATATCATTTTGTAGGAATTGGTAAAAAAAAGGAAGAAAACTCGAGCAAATATACCGTTCAATCATACTATGGGATCACAATCATTTGCAGCTGCTATGTCATCTCAGGAAAAAGAGCATGGTCAACGTCCTGACATTGCAGATTTCTACAAGTTAACCCATTATAGTACAAAGAAGAAGAAGTGGGTAACCCCGATATGTGAGCAAGTACATGTGAGCATTAACCATAGAAGTCGCATCAACACGCTATTTTTGTATTTCATGCAATATATTGATTCTATATTTTCTTTGCTATTAGGTACAACTTGAGGTACGCCACCGAGAGGATGAGTCACATCGCAAAGAGGATGAGGCACTTGGGCTACCAGTCACAATGCCACAAGTGGAGATGCCAATGGAAGTTCTTGGTAAGAAGTTTTATGTGAAGGAATATGGTGTTGGTTTGAAGCGACCATCATCTAAGCGGTCTAGTGCTAAATCACATGACGAGGTGCGAGTCCAGAAGAATCAGGTTGAGACACTTAAGGATATGTGCCAAGAACAAAAGAATCAGTTTGAGACCTTGAAGGACTTGTGCCAAACGCAACAGGAGACAATACGTGCATATGATGAAAAGTTTGCGCGCTTCGACGCTGTTATGTCCGCTTATATGCAAAGAGGTCTTGTTGGGGAAGGCTCTAATTCTCGGTAAGTAACTTTCCATGTCAATTAAATGTTGAAATGTTTTGTGTTGTATGCTGAAACTATATGTGTATACACCTAAAGACATAACCAGATCAACACCTTAAGCCATGTATATACCTTGAAAACTTTCACAATTTAATGATACTATTTCATTAGTAGAACTTATCTCATGCTACATGGTATGTTCTTCACATTTCATTGGTGATGCCCTTTTAATATTAATTTCAGAGATGAACTTTTAAACAATTAATGGTCGTAAAGATTTTCTCTTGCTCATGCACGCATTGCTTCCAAGCATGCAATGGGACGTCCCATGCATAGGTGCTCCTATTTATTAGTTGTAGTTTGACTTTGTTTGAGGGAATTGGATTTTAGGAAGTTTCTTGCTTAGGGTCTAAGCTATGATGGGTTTTGGAAATTTCTTGGACAAAAATCTTGGAGAATAATAGTTTTCTTTACAATATATGGGGTCTGCTTTGCCTCCAATCATGCTTGATCTGGGATTCCCTTTATCTCTAGGAAGTTGCTTATTGATCTCATGCTACCCCTTTTTCCTTTGTTAGCACCTAGCCACTTACCATTATTTACCCTTTCTCTTTATGAATGCATCGCCGTATCTCAAAGTCCTAAGAAAGGTGAGCCATTTGAAGCTTAGTCTGTATGCTGTAGCTTGACTGAGTTGTACTGGCAAATATTAATCAATTTGAGATGGAACTCTTTAGAACATTCCCACCCTATAATTTTACATAGATTTAAGGTACGGCTGGTTGTAAAATCTCTTCCTGGCACTTTTAATGAATGCAATGCGAATAGAAAGAGTGTGCAATGGATACATGCAAGTTATGCCGTTTGGTTTTACACTTGTGTTAGTGGAACCACAGATCAAATGGATTTTAACATATGTTAGTAAGAGCCAAGGCAACTCACCACATGCACTCGCTGGCGACTGGTTGGTTTATGTACTTCCAAAGGAGAGGCACCTAACCATATCACCTTCGGTTGGTTTTACTAGTGTGAAGCACATTTTTTGGGTAAAGCATGATGGAGTATGGATTTTCTGTAGGATGAGCATGCCTACTGATACCATTGATTACATGCCCATGTATATATTTTAGTATATTATATTATGAAGTTTCTAAAAAGTACATAATTCAAAATTGCAGGTGAAGATGGTGAAGTAACTGTAACCCATTTACTCCTAGGTATTTGCGTTGAGAAAGATTCACCTGGTTACGAAATCATGGTTGCTTTAGGTTTTGATGATGAGAAGGTTCAAGAGCTGGCAAAATCAGTAAGTTTTGGAACTTGGGTATAATACAGTGTCTAATGTTCGTTACTCATTTATGCTAAATTTTCTTTCTCCTTTTGCCAGAAGGAGAAGGATGCTTCTCTAACCTACAGGTAGAGATAAATGTTTGAACGTGCTTGATTGCAAATGTCTGCACTACAACCAAAAGGTTACATCTTGCCCAAATTGGAGATACAAAATTCTGTGAGTGATTTTTTAGTTGTAATTTTGTTCAATTGAAATGTGAGAATTCTAACACTTTCCTGCTGTCGCTATTATGAAGTGTTCAATCATTGTTGTTATCGAGACCTCCTTAAATAATTATTCTTGCTTAATCTGTCCTGATGATGAACTAAACCAGAATCTCAATAGAAACCACAGGCTGGAATATTTTACTCAATAAAGTAAACAGTCCATGCATATATGAACAATATTCGGGCTGGCCCAACCTGACATAGCCCATGAAATACCTCTACTCATACCAATCAAAGGATTAATTTGAGAAATTGCAAGAAACAAAATTGATGAGAATCTTCCTTCCAATCTGGCCCACCAGATAAATGGTTCCGATGCTCATGTATGCCCACTAACTTGTTTGACACTATTTGTCCACATCAATTATTGAGAGAACCAGAAAGGGGCCGGGCATATATATCCATAGGACCCCTTGGTTAAGAGATATGCACGAACCACCAAAAGCTAATCCATCAACCCCTTACATTTGGCAAGTGGACCATCTAAAAGAGCCCTATATAAGCAAATGGTTGCCCTTTGAGACTTGTACGTACACCAAATCCCATCTTTAGATCATTTCTCTCCTAGCCTCTTTCACATTCAGTTTGAATGGCACCCCAAGCAGACCTTGCCAAGGTTGGGATGGAAGCCTTTGATCGGCTTGAAGACATTGTCACATTTTTTTTTTGTTTGTTGTGGTTCTTTGTTTGCATGATGATAAAGGTGGCTTCTTTCTTTCATTTTATTCCTCCATTCGTTTGTATATTGGTCTTAAAAGTTAAATCTACCTTAATATCTGATATTGAATGAAATTAAGATCCTTAGCTTGTTTCCTTTCATTTTCTTAACTTTTCTTTAGATGGTTGGTTGGGATTCCAGTTATGTAGTTCCTGTTTTTTGATTCCCCTGTAAAGGTAACTCTTTTGGGAATTTTCTTTGCTTACGCTTTTTAGACAGGTTTATTTATTGCTTGCTTTTTCTTCTGTATTTTTTTTTAGTCGTTGATTTTTCATTTTCATGGCAGCTTCCTCACTGACTTTTGTTGATAGAGATTATGTTTTTCTTCGTATGGGTACATTCTTGTTTTTCTTCCCTTTGATTTGAAGGTCCATGCTATGGGCGTCTCATATTTTAGTTCTGTTACTGTTTTGTATTGTAAGGTGACCTTTTTCTTTCATTCATTACTTTTTTTTCCCTTTTTGTTTGTTTCAAGGTATCAATTCGAAGAGGGAATAATATTTAAAGTTTAAACCCCATGCTCTGTTTTCTATGAATGTTATTAGGACAATAGCAAAAGCAAAAAAAATTAGTATTTTCCTCTCTTTCAAGTTGAAAATGAAGGCAATAGTTTGTCAGCCTAACAATGTGGTGCCCAATCCATTTATATCTCCAGGGTTCATTACAATGTAGCATTTTGAATTATATTGGCACCCGCTTTTGTTCTTTTTATATGATCATTCACTAATGTTAATAATTAAATGCTGCTAGGTGCAAATTGCATGTAAGTTTTTTTTTTTTTCCTGAAATTTTTGCTACATATGTCGTTTTATACTACATTCAATTTTGTAACTTCTTGTAGTGGAAAATCAACTTGTTGAATAGTATCATTTTATTTTCTCATACATTTATTTTGAGTTGTGTGCTTCATAACTTGTTAAATAATTACATTTTTTTTGTTGCGATTATATACAGGTAGGTAACTATCGAGATGGAGCTACTTTTTGGCAATTAACCAAGATGACCAAGATGGAGTTGAAGACCTTTTGTAGTTAACTGGAACACTTGTTTTGAATTATTTTTGTCATTAATTTGACAGGACACACCGTGTAGGGATGTTTTGTAGTTATGCTAAAACTATTAACTTTGAAGTGTTTATTGTTGAAGGATGAATATTTTGAATGGTTGTGAACTTGGATGATAGAATGTTGACATGTTGGATATTTGAATTGAATGATAATTTTACGTCTTTGGTGGTATAAGTTTTGCTAATGGGTGTATCTATATACAAATATTTGAAACTTTGTAAGCAGGTGCGAAATGATAATTTGGGTGGCACAAAGATTTTGATTGTGTTTTTTTGTGACAAAAAGAGTATGTCACCATTGTGTGTCAACCCGGTACTATTATTGGTGACATGCATTTGGTTGTCAGGATAAATATTTTTAGTGACAATACTTGTCACAGAAGATCTCTTTTCTATGACACCCATACTGTTGTCACCATTGCTTTTAGTGACACCCTACTATGCCATGGAAAATATTTTTTCACTGACACTATATTTTTTTCACTGTTGAAATCATTCGGTGACAAGTGCACAAACTTTGTCACCCTTGACTTTTAGTGTCATGGATACAATGACACCCCCATCCCGTGTCACCAATGATAATAGGTGACAAAAATTGGGCCTTCGGTGACATTTTTTCATGTCACCAAACATGTTTTTTGTTGTAGTGAATGTAGATGGTTGAATTTGGATGTTTTGTTCTTCTCAGTCATGAATGTAGATGGTTGAATTTGGATGTTTTGTTCTTCTCAGTCATGAAATTTCTGAGTCAAGTCTAAACGGATTATATGATGTGCTAGTGTGCCTATTTATATTGTTGTGCTCAAGGTATTTGAAGCCATGTACAAATGGTGCCCATGGTTCTCTAATCCAAACTGTTTTGTGACTTTTGTCTGTCTTATTCCAATTGCTTCTGAGGATCCAAACAGGGCCTAACCCAATGATGCATGCAGTATGTCGGATAGATATATGTAGCAGATCTACTACAGACAAGTAAAGTTAAATGGAGAAAAAACAAGTGAAAAATTAGGAGATATCTGGGATTAATTTGTACGCAACGGAGGAGGTTCCCAGTTGTATCATGAGAGGTCACACCTAGACCTCTAATTCCTCTCACCTTCGTCTCTCCTTTTATTATCACCCATCAAACTCATTCCATTCTTCTGCTTCCCTACAAATAACAAAACCAACTTACGTTCCAAGCATTTCACTTCACTTCAACCTGTAATGCTAATATTAGTTTTGCCAAGTTTCTAGTTTGATTTCGATTCAGAACCTAGATTGGAACTATTAGTTGTAATTGGGCCATTTATCTCTTAAAGTGGGAGCACACATTCACTAGAAGCACATTATTTTTCTTGGCACAAAAAAAAAGGGTTGGGACTTGCTTAGAACGGAATAATCTAAACAGGTTATGAGATCATCTCAATCAATATACCATTAAAGCCCATTAGAGCAAAGTATTCATGCTTGATCAAAATATAACATTAAAACCAACTGCAATTAGAATCACCCCAAAAAGCACACATGCTGGTTCAAAATATACATCACACATTTTTCATCATGCAGATCACAATTACAAGACAACTGACAAACACCAACACAGAAAGACATTTGTTTATTTTTTTCCTTTCTTCAGCCACATGTCTCATCTCATCAACTGCAACACATCTGTTCTCACTCAGTTTGTCCATTGTCTTCTTCATATCCTCCATAAGCGCTGCTACATTCTTGTCATAGTCAACTTCATCTTTCCATATGAATCTACCACAACCCTTTTTATCCTACAAAAAGAGAAGGCATTAACCCCATATTAATGCCGGTATGTTTTTAATCGGCACATTATAACATTGTCGTTAAATTAAAAAACATATACCTTCCAATTATAGGACATCTCCAAAACTTTCTATTTGTATTAGAGTTTGTATGAGAGGTCAGACAAGTCATCTCTCCACATGCGCATTTTCGCACGTAATCACTAGAAATAGAATACGACGATGCCATGCTATCAACCTACGAAAATGACCATTTGATGAGACTACAATAGAAAAAATTATTAAAATACATGTACAGCTAAACAATTTAAAGGACATGAATGCCCAAGATTGTGGTTACAATCTGACTATGAAATGGTTAAAACCCTCAGTGTGTCCCCTTGATGATTCAGATCAAGCAAATGGTTAAAATTCAAGCAAATGCAATAACTTGATGATTCAGATCAGTCCTGCTCAACTCACTGATGGGTATTACAATAATATCATTACCAAAATTATAAAAAATTTAAAAATAAAATAAAAATTGAGGAAAGCTTACATAAATTAAAAAAAAGGGGTCTCAAAATTGAACAAAGAAGAACTTGGGTGTTGATCATTTACTGTCTTTAATCCATAGAAATCAATAAACAGCCAAAAAATATGAAAAAAAAACCTAATAACAAAAGAAATAAAGAATTGGGTATTCAAACACTTACGTATGTACCCCTGAATATTAATTCATTACGAGGAAGCAACAAAGTGGGTGCTGAATCATTTAAATTGAAACAAAATCAAACCCATAAATGCAGCTCTTTATACTTTGACAAAATCGTATGAACCCATTTGCAACAATGCATTTTAATTAATGTAAGCATACCTGTTATTTATTTCATTTCCACTTGCAGCTAGAAGTGATGCAAGAGCGTAGGAATTAGAGAAGCCCTGCTAGCATTTTAGTTGCTGCAGAGGTAAAGCTTGGACTCTAAAAACTTCAGTCCACTCAACACTAGACAAGGAATTGAACTTTAAAGTTCAACTTTAAAGACTGTAGAACCAATGTTAGCATGCTCCCAGTTTCTTTTAATTTGAATGGTAGCAAATTGTCCCATTTTTTGCACACACCAAAAGTAAGAATAGATCTTTTGATTCCTCCTCCCAGAATTGACACGAATCCAGATATTCCCACAGGCTTTGTAGTCATTCCTAAAGGAGCCTATATATATATGTGTAGTAGTGGCCATAGTTAAGTAGAAATCTACACAGCAACACTCTGGATGCAATCCAATCATAGGAGATTAAAGAGGATGGAAAAATCTTATTGTGTATTAGTTTGGATTAAAAAAAATCAGCCTCGTCGTCATCAACAGCAATATAGTCTTATCATCCATCTAAAGGCAATCGACGAGTTTGTCGACCCTGTCCCTCCACCACCACCTTAACCCAGTGCAAACAGCTGACCAAATCACAGAAACCATAATCGTCAAAATTCCCCTTTTCTCCTCCTCTCCATCGATTTCTAGAAAACCCAAAAAAAAAAAGGAAAAAAAGAGAAATATGAGCTTCCTTCCCCGCTGGGTCGGCTGAGAGAGGGTTCGACGGCGATGCAGACAACGCTGGAGATGATCTGTGAGTCCTCTTTACTTCTATTTGACCTGCAAATGGGCTCAGCTTCTCTGTTTCTCTTCTTTACTGATGGAGATGAAAAACATAGGGCTCAACTTCTCTGCTTCTGTGCCTCTCTCGAGATATAGAGGGAAGGATGGAATGGTTGAACGGAGAAGAGGAAATGGCTCTTTTGCTCTGGGGATTTTGGAAGAAGAAAGACGATGGAGACACCCAAACTTCAGAGATGGAGATGGAGAGCAGACGTTGCACAGTAACTTCGGAGATGGAGAGGAGACGCTGCACAGGGGCTGGAGTGGAGAGTAGTGGAAAATCTAGAGAAGATGAAATGGATTCAAATGGAATGGTTGAAAGGGGAAGAGGGTTCGGTTCTATGTCAAAGGGGGAAAGTGAAAAGGTTGGGCGCCCAATGTCAAAAGCAGCCGTTATATCTAAAAGGTGGCAGCCGCTGGATCCACTTTGACGATCCGACGGCTGCTATGGGACTTCTCATATAATGAGTGATAATAGTTCCCACTTGACTAAAATCGATATATATATATATATGGAAAATATTTAAGTGAGAACTAGTTCTCACCTATTACTTCAGAATTTTTTTACGGAGCCCAACTAGCAATCCATCCAAACTAGCGACCAAGTTTGGTATATGTAGGTGCAGAAAATAATGACTCATAATAACGGGGGAGCCTTAGAGGACTTATCCAAAGATGGTGATGACTGGGTGCCGTCCGAAAGCCTGAAAGGGAAGAACACACGGTCAGAGGACCCTGGCCTGGGCGGCGCAAGGCTCTCCGATGCCAAAGTCAGTGAGAGAACTGGAACAATGGGAGGAGAGGAAGAAGAGAGGCAGAGTAACAGTTCTTGAGCGTATCTGTTGTGTACCTTGCATGTGAAATGCAGTCCCTTTTATAGACGATTTGGAAGATATCTTGGACGATATCTAGGCATGGGTCTCATGATTCGACTGGGAAGTCATGATCAGCCCACGATGCCATTAATGCGGTCCAATCCAGCCCACTCTGCATTAAATGCGCGTCGGATCAGCCCACGTCGCATTTAATGCACGTCTTGTTGGGCCAGATCGTGTTGGACGCCTTTGGCGGTAGGGTACCATCGGATCTGCCCTCGGGCCTTGCCCTGATGTGGCCTCAGCCGCTGGATGTCGCGTCTGTCCCACTAGCTCGTAACCCTATCCCTCCACGTGCCAGATGACGTGGGGGGTGAGGGGCGCAAGTGGAGGCTCTTCCTTGCTTCGGCTTTCATCCCGGCTTCTTCAGCCGAGGTGGAGCTTTCTGCCGAAATGGCACCCGGGGTGGCTCAGTTCGGCGCTAGTGGCCATGAGCTGCCTGACCTCGGCTGAACCCCCTGTCCTGGTAGCCGGGGTGAGCTTGGTGCCACGTGGACGGCACGCGGATGGCACGTGAGAGTGCTTAGTCTCATCTGATGGCTGTGATTAGCGTAATCCTGTGGTTCTGGAAATCTCCCCACACAGTATAAATTTTTTTGCATAAATATAACTATCGTTGAATATTGGCTTCGTATGAGTTATAGGTAACATAAATTTAAATGTCTCAGGCATTGAAGCAGTTGCCCAGAGAAAAGATCCAGATGGCGACTAAGTTTGGCATTGTGAACTTATCGCCTATGCTTGTAAAGGGAACACCTGAATATGTACGTTCATGTTGTGAGGCCAGCCTGAAGCGTCTTGATGTGGAGTATATCGATCTCTACTATCAGCACAGAGTCGACACGTCGGTGCCTATTGAGAAGACTGTACTCACTTTTCTTTATTCAGTTCTAAATATTTTTCAGCAAGCGAGAAGGTTTCAGTGATGTTGCAAGTTGCAACTGGGTTGTGCAGGAGATTTTCCTAGCCCGACCCTTGTATTATAGGGCCTAATAACATTTTAGGCCCTTTTTTTCACATCTGGCCAGTCAATCTGATGCAGGACAAAATACACCAATCCAAACTTGACCCAAATTTAAGTGGTTTGGATTAGTTTTGTTATCAAATTGAAAACACAACAGTGCAGTAAAGACATGCTCTTGATATGTCATTGGGTTCCAATAAAACAATGGCAAACTAACCTATAGTAGGTGATCTTCGTCGCTTTAGTGCTCCAGGATGACTGGGGCTTCATGAGGATTTTGATCATCCAAGAGATGGATATATCTCTTAGAACATAGGTGCATGAAATCACATGGAAAAAGTTTCATCTCAATGAAACAAGAAGACAATGCAAATTCTGTAGAACTCTTTGAAACAAATTCCTTTTTATTCAAACCCAATCTATCTCCATAAACCCAGCTTGTAATTCTCTTATAGATTACCCAATTTAAAAAACAATACCCAAATCCTAATCAGCCAATCTAAAAATATCGAAGTCCTCACCAGCCTATTAAATAGCATGAATAGAAATCCTAACTACTAAAACAATAAAAGAGAGAAACTGAAGGAAATAGAAGTGATCTGCTGTTACTAAACCTTGGGATAGAAGTAAAGACCGTTGTAGATGTCCTGTTTGGGCCATTAACTTAGTTGAATTTGGGCCAGGATCCTTCGGGCCTTCATCACTGCTAGAGCCATCTATTTGGGCCAATTGGGCAGTATGGCCTTGGTGAGTTAGTGTAGTTCATTGGCCTAAAAGCTTAAAATAAATCCAGCTTAAAGCAGGTTCTACTCAAGCTGGGCCCCAATCTTTTGGAAATATAGGATGTTGATCTGGTTACGTTCCCAATATTCCCTCCATTAGATGAACCTAACCAATGGACAGTCATGGTTCACTTCAATATGCATGTGGTATCACAGCTATGATTATCCACTGAGATGGGACTTTTGGTATCTTGCATCAACCTTGGGGCACACCATCTGAATTTTCCTGAGTTGTCAGGAGGTGGCCCCACATGGAGGATTTGTTGAGCAGAGTAAATGCTGGATCAGATATTGCCTATTTTCTTTCTTTTTTGTCCTTGAACAGGAATATATATGATGCCTTTTTTTTTTCTTCTTTCTTTTGAAGTGGTAACTGAGATGACTGATGTTAAAAGGATAGATCTTTACTGATTCTTTGTTGTTAAAATGCAAGGTATATGGAAGAACTTAAGAAGTTGGTAGAAGAAGGAAAAGTAAAGCATATTGGGTTATCTGAAGCAAGCCCGATACAGTTAGGCGGGCCCACAGAGTGTACCCAATAACTGCTCTCCAAATAGAGTGGTCTCTTTGGACACGGGATATTGAGGATACGATAGTCCCACTTTGCAGGTATGTTCAAAGATGGATCCATGATCTAATTAAAAATGTGTCTTGCATTGTTATTTATGAGGTTTGCTACTGTTCACATGCCACCCCTAGTCCTATGTCTACTTCCATCAGGCACTGGCATCACAGATGTGGCACATCGAGGCCATCCATTAGGCCAATCCTTGCCAATTTTCAGTTTTACAGTTTCCTTTGCTACTCTATGCACCTGATAAATGATCCAATCCTAAATCTTGCACATCTCGTATGCTTGGAAGATTGACAAGCCTCTTAATGAGAGTACCTAGTATCTTGTGATCAAATCAGTGTAGGCATTAGGTCACTGGGATTTGGGTTCAAATCATAATCCAGCAACTTATTTGTATGTTGAAACAGGGCTGTCAGCCGGCCTAACTGGATAAGGTCCAATCATGTTCGGCCCAAGTAATGATATCACTCTTTTCATAGAAAGGATCTGAATTTTGGGCCTCAGGTCTGTATGACTCTAATAGGCCCAATTATAATTTGTGATTTTCCAAACACATTTATGCACGAATGCACACACACATATATGAAGATCCTCAAGTTAGCACCCTTATATGATCACCCTCCTTTATTTTGCATGTGGGACCCCCTATGATTAGTCCACCCCTTAGACTCACTTCTTTGTGCCCCAGCCCTCCCTCGCCTTATGAATTGGCACAGCCCACATTCGGCACTCATCCAACTGTTACTCACTGTTGAATTAAATCAAATAAAATGATGCCTCTAACATGATATGACTTGAGGGCCAGAGATCGAACGGATAGAATGATTTAATGGGGATAATATCTTACATACCCTAGGTATCATTTAGATCTTTCGAACCCTACCTCCCCCATGATTGGCAACGCCCCAAGTGGGGCCCATGAGGCAGTGCTCAGGTAGGTGCTTATGAATGTTGAAATGAATGTGTGGTAAAATTAGAAAAGATAGATAAAAAAAAATGAGTGCATTCGAGAGCATTCAGGGGTAGCATCAATAGATGATTAATTAAGAGAGACTAGTTTGAGATGGTTTTCACATGTCCAATGTAAGCCAACAGCCTCACCGTTGAGGAAAAGTTTCTTTATGCTAGTAGATGGCCCCACAAGGAAAAGAGGTAGGCCAAAGAGGATATGGATGGAAGTAGTAATGACAGATCTGAAAATGTGTAATCTATCCAAGGATTTGGTCCATAATAGACTGGAGTGGCGAAATAGAATTGATAGACTGGAGTGGCGAAATAAAATTCATTTAGTTGCCATTAAAGAAAAAAATAAAAAATTATGTAGTTGACCCCAACATAATTGGGCCAAGGCTTTGATTAATTAATCATGCAATAATATCTTTATCAACTATGAAAGAATGTTTACTTAGTAATAGAAGAATCTGTAAAGAATTAGGCAAAATTTATGTCCGAGATGTGTTGGGATGTGCACTTTGCACTTTCAAATAATCTATGCAACACTGTGGGTGGGTAAAGTGGAGACTGGAGACAAGTCAGTGGATTGTTTTGTGATCATAGATTATTATTTTGATATAAGGGACATTTTTATAATATGATAGTTAGACCACCTTTGTTGCATATAGCTAAATGGTTGGCAATGAAGAACAAGAAGAAATGGAAGTAAATGTAGTAGAGGTTCGCATTTTAAGATGAACATGTGGGGCCACAAGAAAGGGTAAAATTAATAATGATCAGAAAATAAGAAGAAACTTAAAGCGACCTTAAATAGAAGAGAAAAATCATGGAATACCCTTAGAAATGTTTTGGGCATCCACGTGGAAGACCAGAAACAACCCCTGTCGAATGTAAAGAGTCCTGCATATTCATGGAACCAGGTAAAAGGGGGAGACCAGCAAAAGACCTTACAAGAAGTACTAAAGAAATACATGATAAAATGTGGAGTTGTTATTAACTATTAATAACATGGAATTGAATAGGGTTGAGTGGACGTGTAGAACTTATAAAGTTGACATCAGTTACATGGGATTGATCAACCCCTTTACAACCTTAGTTCAAAGTTTACTTTTGTGTGGGGATATTTTCGAACTCACTGGAGTCCCGGCCAGATGTTCCATCTCGGGTTCCCGTACCAGTTAGTCCATCTCGGCAAGGCTCGGCCTCAGCCTCCACCAGCTCGACCAGGTGCTCCCATCCCGGTCCATGCTCCCATCTCGGCACCCCAGCCAGGTCTAACTAAGCTAAGGTCGTTCCCGACCTCGACCCCCAACCTCGACAACACACCCTGACCTCGGTCACCATATCATAGCTAGCCAGGGCATGGGCTGACAGCTGTCCTCCCATGGACGCTCAAGCATTCTACAGCACGTATGACAAGACAGGGGCACCGCCCATATCCTCTGTCAGCCATCCATGCCGCCCATGCTTCCTGACAGATCGGCGTCCACAGACGCCAGAGAATGCTACGATGAGACCACACCTTCCTAATGCCTCTGACAAGGTAGGCTATGACAAGACATGCAACCACCATCCTGCCTCCTTCCTTCTTCTATATAAACAGAGCAACAATTCCAGAACAGGGGGCCATTACTCTTGTACACCATGCCCAAACTCCTTCTCCATCTCCATCCTACTGTCCAGTTCTTAAACTGACTTAGGCATCGGAGAGCCCTGCGCTGCCCAAGCCAGGTCCTCTGACCTACTTTTCTTCTTCCCCTTCTCAGGTTTCAGGCAGGCAGCGGTGTTCCTCTCAAGATCATCGTCTCTAACATTTTTTACACTTACAATTGGCGCCGTCTTTGGGAAACGGACAAAAAGTCATCTTCCCAAACGCCATGCCTCGAAGAACCAGAAAGGGCGAAGAGTCATCGCAAACCTTGCCACCACTAATGCTCGCACGCGTCCCTCGCCAGGGAAGGTCCGAAGCAAGATCTGGTCCAGCGAGCGTCCAACAGCCGGAAACTCAGTCAGGTTCATCCTCTAGGAGGTCGACAGTACCTTCCCGACGAGATAACCTTCGACTGAGGCTTTCCCGGTAAGAGGATCCTCGACCAGACAAATCCCATCCCAGAAGACTGAAGCGAAGACTAGTAGACAGTGCCGGTCAAAGAGAATGGCTTGATCAACAAGTCAGGCAAGCAGTCCAGCAGAACTTGCAGATGACCGATCTCGCTCAAGCTCGGCAGAACCCTGACGACTTCGGCACATCTCTGGTGACGAGCCAGCTGGTCATGTCTCCGTCTTTCAGTTGGTGACGAACCAGTTGACTGAAGACCACCAATCTCAATCGTGAAACAGCTCAAAGACACAAGTGTTATCCTCTTTGATACTTAGCTTCCAACCTCAAAGAGAAGTCTAATGAGCTCAGAAGCTGGGGGGCTATTGTAAGGGGATATTTCCGAACTCACCGGAGTCCTGGCCATATGCTCCATCTCGGGCTCGCGCACCAGTTAGTCCTTCTCGGCAAGGCTCGGCCTCAGCCTCCACCAACTCGGCCAGGTGCTCCCACCTCGGTCCATGCTCCCATCTAAGCACCCCAGCCAGGTCTAGCCAAGTCAAGGTCGTTCCCGACCTCGGCCCCCGACCTCGGCAACACACCCTGACCTCGGTCACCATATCAGAGCTAGCCAGGGCATGGGCTGACAGTTGTCCTCCCATGGACGTTCAAGCATTCTACAGCACGTATGACAAGACAGGGGCACCGCCCATATCCTCTGTCAGCCACCCATGCCGCCCATGCTTCCTGACAGATAGGGGTCCGCAGACGCCAGAGAAGGCTACGATGGGACCACACCTCCCTAGTGCCTCTGACGAGGTGGGCTATGACAAGACAGCCAACCACCATCCTGCCTCCTTCCTTCTTTTATATAAACTGAGCAACAATTCCAGAACAGGGGGCCATTACTCTGGTACGCCATGCCCAAACTCCTTCTTCTCCATCTGTATCCTACAGTCCAGTTCTCAAACTGACTTAGGCATCGGAGAGCCCTGCGCTGCCCAAGCCAGGGTCCTCTGACCTACTTTTCTTCTTTCCCTTCTCAGGTTTCAGGCAGGCAGCGGTGTTCCTCTCAAGAGCCTCGTGTCCATACACCCCCTCTTTGTGAGTGACATTTTTTGCACTTACAACTTTAAAGTGTCATCAGCGGCAATAATGCAATATAATTGTTGACACCAAAAATGTTACTTTGCTTCTTCAAGATCCAAAAAGCTACATGAAGTCGCAACCTACCATAAATAGGCAATGATACTTCCAAAAAATCAAATCTTGTCAGAATCAAACAAAAACTGCAAGATCCTTCAAGACAGCAAAAAGAGGAGTACATAAGAAGTTTCGGGTCATTCCAAAATCATTTGGCCTAACTTCGCTTCTCCGGCAGCTGAAAAGGAGCTCCCGGCGGCGAAAGCATCGGAGACACCAAATCTTCTTCGGAGTTGCGGAAGAAGGCTTTTGATTTTGGTGCCTCCCGTGACTCTACCAGGGTGGGGTTGAGAAGGCATTACTCCTTGACAAATGCAGAGAAGGAGTGGTTTTTCAGCATACGTGTCAGCACGATGGTGTACCGCAGACATCTTTTCATCGACATCCAGCCGTATATACCTTCTCGCTTTGCTCTGCAGTTGGGCTTTTCTCAAGGAGTTGTTGGAGTGCCTTCAAGCATGGTCAAGCGCTTTGGAGGTTTACAGGACGGGAGAAACGCATGGGCTTTCTATAGTGCTGAAGACACTACTGCCATGATTTCTTATCATGTGTTGTCGACTTCCCGGACTGCCGGCTTCGCGAAGTGGTTCGCGGTGAGTTTTTCGGCATATGGGGGGCTTTCCAAGAAGGAGCTTGATGCGAAGCTATCGTTTGGAAAAGGCCTTGGAAAGTCGGATGGCGTCCGGCGCGGCGAGAGGAAGTTTTGGCCTTCCTTTCTGGAGAGAAGCACAAGATTAGCTTTCTCGGTAACCAGGGCGACATTGGTTCTGAAGCTGTCTTTAGAGCAGCTAGAACAGGAGGAAGCTGAGCTTGATGCTTGGATGCAAGCGGCACAGAGGCGAGCTTCCATGGAGTCTACTGGCAAGAGTAGATCATCTAGTGAGGAGTCAAGTGGGAAACCTGACTCTGACAGTGGGGCAGGTTCTTCTAAGAAGCGAGCCCGCAGAAGTAAGATGAAGAGGAGTCATCATCGCAGCGAGGGGCAACATGATTGTCACGACCCCGAACCAAGATCCAAGGATTAAGTCTGGGGCCCGCGACGGTGATTACATAATGATTTGCTTTTCCCACAGGTTACCGCGGTGAGGATCCCAAGACACGGGGCTTTAACTCACATGTACAAATATGCGGAAGCGCGTAGCAAGAACATATTCCATCATGCTATAAACATTTTAAGAAGTCTCACAAATAGGATCACATCGAGACATAATATCAGAAAGAGATTCATAATATGGCATTTCTATCATAGTTAAAGTTTCCAAAATAACAAGATGAATTAAGTTAACACATCTACAAAAATAAGAGGCCAACAAAAGCCAATACATCTAAAGTTTCCCAAAAGTATCCCAAAACTAGGCGAAACGAATATTAAGACCCCATCTGACGTCTAGATGATGTCATCGGGCTGCCACTCTCGTGCTGGGGTTGGCTCAATAGCCTCCTCCGGGCACTCCTCCTCAAAGGTAACGCCTCCTGCACCTGGGCACCAAATGGCAAGCATCAAACACGACGGTTTGGTAAATAATCAATTTAGGAATAAATATGGAAATAATATTAAAATGGTTTGATAAGATTGAAACAGTTCAAGATTAGATATACATGTCAAATATACGGAACTAGCATAAATACTGATGATATCATGAAAAGGTATTTCCACATTGAGCTCATCCTTTCTCTATCATAAAAATGACAAGAGTAAGCACACACGATATCACGACATGCTAAACACGATCCCACACTACACAAGGTAAACGGGGAGGCCGGCCGCGGAACCGGAAACACGCACGATGTGTATACAATACACAACT
Organism: Litsea cubeba; assembly: GCA_012931725.1. Lineage (NCBI taxonomy): Eukaryota > Viridiplantae > Streptophyta > Magnoliopsida > Laurales > Lauraceae > Litsea > Litsea cubeba. The sequence goes on from CM022946.1 coordinate 105,559,051, forward strand.
AGTTTGCAGACAGTCCACAAGTTTAAGGACCCCCGGACAGTGGATCAAGCTGAAGGGGCAGTCCAAGCTCAGTGATATTTACTTGAATCATGAATGCACAAACACGATAAAACACTTATCAAACTTATTGAATTTTTTTAGGGGAAATCACTTATCAAAACGAAACAAGGCATGGCTAGCAAAATGGCATATATATATATATATATATATATGCATAACAAGCTTAGGGAGTGATCCCATTCTTCGTTCTAAAAACAATCTCAAATAAACTTATACTTGAAATTCAAAACAATACACGAATATATTTTGGATATCAAAACTAAGGTTCAGAAAGCAAGGTCTATCAAGCATGTGCTAAAGGCTCCCATTGATTCCTGTGTATTTGAAATCCAATGTCGGAAGAATAGAAATGAAATTGGTGAGTCCAAAGTTAGGACACTTTTAAATTTCAAATGCACAACATTCAATAGAAGTCTCTTAACATAATCTAAAGTTTTCAATCCTCAAGAAACCACGAAAGCATGTAAATCAGTCCAAGAATCAATTCAGGCCCCAAAAATTAGTGTAAAAACATAAAACAGGCCCACAAAAATGAAAGGGGCAGAAACTGAGCCCGCTCGAGCAGGCATGGGTCCGCTCGAGCGGACCTCCCAGAAGGTGGTCTCGCTAGAGCGAGCCCAGCTCTCTGCCTGGCCCGCCTGGAAGTGCATTTCTGCACTGTTTTGGGGCTCCGTTTGCACTTCTTTGAATCTTTTCTATCCTCCTTCACCAACAAGCATTCTAAAACATTAAAAGTTGATTTGATTCTTGTCCAACCATTATTCATTCTTCACTAAACTAAAACACCACATTTCATTTACAAAATCAACATGGAAATCAAGATTTAAACATGAGAAGGATACAAAAATCTGAGTTGAGCTCTTTCCAATGAGATGTCACTAGTAAAAGAAAAGAACTTCTCATATCAGTCTAATAAAAATCAACTCCAAGATAAGCATAAATTTGAAGAACATGAATATGACATAAATTAAGAGTTTATGCAATAAAATCATGCATTTCCACAAATGAAAAATAGTCCATAATTCCCATACACATAGAACCTATAGAGATTACTTGCCTTAGCCTCAATGCCAAGCAAAACTTCACACAAATCCAATCAAGGAAGAGGTCCACGAAATCTAGACAAAACCCCCAAAATAGAACATATAAAAATCATATGTGAGCTAAAAGGACAACAATGAAAAGATGGGTTCAAGCTCTAACCTTTTGCTAGTCAAACAAGGAGAAGAGAGTTACAAGATGATGAACAGTAGCAGGGACTTTTCCCAAAAAGAGTCCAGCTGAAGCTTGAGAAGAGAGGAAGAGAATGACGGAGTCGGATTGAGATTTGGAGCCTTCTAGCTAGATCAATCCCATGGAAGAAGACTAAGGAGAAAACTTTTCCTCTCTTTGCTCTAGGGTTAGAAAAGTTGCAGGAATTTGGTAAAGGTGAAAGAGAGAATAAGAGAGTATTTATAGCTTTTGAAAGTGGGTCCCTTTCAGTTGAAACTTGAAATGATTAAAACATGGTCTTGTGGACCTCGGATGAGATCGACGAAGAAGAACAAAATGATCGTTGAAATATCTAATTTCAGAAAAGTATAATTTTGACATGGTTTTGTAATTTCGAAATTTGTGCCCAGATTTAGCATGAAAAGTCATATATACCTTTTTGGGACAAAACTTGAGTTTCTGGGCCTCAAACACAGACAGGCAAAAAGTGAAAGTTGTAACAATTAATTCAATTATTCCAATGACATAAAAACCACGATAAAAAATCACATAACTAGAATGAAACCCCTTCCACGCATGCACTCAAGGCGTCCCTGAGTGTGACTAACTAATCTTAAATGATCTCAAAGTTCCCAAAACTAAACCTAGACTAAATCTAATCATATTCTAACCCAACTAGTACTAAAACTCAGTTAAAGCTAAACACTCACTTAATCAGTACTAATCGAGTTGGTCTAGGTCGGGATCTAACATCCTCCACCCCTTAGGATATTTGGTCCTCAAAATGAAAATAAGTTTACCTCTGGCAATAAGTGTTGATATTTTCTCTGAACTTGATCTCTCAATTCCCAAGTTGCTTCTTCTGGCTCGTGATTTTACCAAAGTACCTTGACCCAATCGATTGTTCGATTTCTCAACTCATGTACCTTGGTGTCAATGATCCGGATTGGCTTCTCCACATACGACGCATCTTCTCAAATTTCTAAAGGTTCGTGTGGAATTATATGAGAAGGACTGTGAACATACTTCTTGAGCATGGAGACGTGGAATACGTTATGTACCCTGGAGAGTTCCGGTGGTAACGCAAGTCTATACGCAACATTTCCAATCTTGCTCAAAATCTCATATGGACCAATAAATCTGCTTGACAATTTGCCCTTCTTTCCAAACCTCAAAGTCCCTCTAACCGGTGAAACTTTCAAAAATACCTTGTCACCGACATCAAACTGTAATTCCCTCCTGCGAGTGTCGGCATAACTCTTCTGTCTGCTTCGATCAATCTTCAATCTGTCTTGAATCAATTTGACCTTATCACTTGTTTCTCCAACTATTGTCGGCCCATGGAAGCCACGAACACCGACCTCTTCCCAACAAACCGGAGTTCTGCATCTTCTGCCATAAAGTGCCTCGAAAGGTGCCATTCCAATGCTAGAATGGTAACTATTGTGATATGCGAACTCACAAAGCGGTAGGTACTCATCCCATTGAACCTTGAAGTCTAATACATAAGCACGTAACATATCTTCAAGAATCTGTATCGTCCGTTCTGATTGACCATCTGTCTGAGGATGATACGCTGTGCTGAACTGAAGCTTGGTACCCATAGACTTAAAAAGAGTCTTCCAGAATCTCGAAACAAATCTACTGTCTCTGTTTGAAGTGATGGAGACGGGTTGACCATGTTTACTGACAATCTCCTCGATGAACAAACTTGCAAGTGGTGTCATATGCATCATGTTTCCTGTCTTCATCAGAATGAAGTGAGCGGACTTCGTAAGACGGTTTACGATCACCCAAATAGCATTGTTCCCTCTCTTGGTGTTAGGCAAACTGGAGACAAAATCCATAGTGATGTGCTCCCATTTCCACTCTGGAATCTCCAAAGGTTGTAGCAAACCTGGAGGTTTCTGATGTTTTGCTTTGATCATCTGACAAGTCAAGCAACGAGATACAAATGTAGCTATCTCTCGCTTCATGTTGTTCCACCAAAATCTAACCTTCAAGTTATGTTACATCTTAGTACTACCCGGATGCATGGAGTACTTTGTGCTATGAGCTTTAGTCATTATCTCATTCTTCAAATCATCCACATTAGGTACACACAACCGGTCACGAAAATACAATACTCCCTCTGAAATCCTGAAATCTGGACGTTCTGCAATCTGTTCCATAATCTTAGCCAAGTCTGGGTCTTGCATCTGACTATCTTTGATCTTCTTAATAAAAGTAGGTTCAGATACAGTCATATGTGCTAACATCACACCCTTCCTCAGAGGTTGCACTTCCACTCCAAGTTCTTCAAACTGCTGGCAAACACTAACTCCTCTCAAATTAGCCATAACCACTGATTTTCTACTCAATGTGTCAGCTACAACATTAACCTTGCCCGGGTGATACTTGATCGGGAAGTCATAATCTTTTATATACTCCATCCACCTTATCTGCCTCACATTCAATTCTTTCTGTGAGAATAAATACTATAAGCTTCGGTGGTCAGAATGGACTTCGAATTTCTCTCCATATAGATAGTGCCTCCACATCTTCAAAGCAAATACTACTGCCGCCAATTCCAAGTCATGAGTTGCATAGTTCTTCTCATGAGTCTTCAATTGTCTCGAGCCATAGGCAATCACTTTGCCATCTTGCATCAATACACAACCTAACCCCACAATCGATGCATCTGTAAAAACAACAAATCCACCACCGTCCGATGGTAATGTGAGGATTGGAGCTGTGGTTAATCTCTTCTTCAATTCTTGAAAACTACTTTCACACTGATCGGTCCAAACAAATGGTACACTCTTCCTAGTTAACTTCGTCAATGGTGCTGCAATGGATGAAAAACCTTGAACAAGCCTTCGGTAGTAGCCCGCTAACCCCAAGAAACTTCTAATTTCTGTTACACTGTTAGGTCTCTTCCACTTGACAACTACCTCAATCTTGGTTGGATCAACCGCTAATCCTTCTCTTGAGATGATGTGACCCAAAAAGGCAACTTGCTCTAGCCAAAATTCACACTTGTTCAACTTAGCATAGAGCTGGTTGTCCTTCAAAAGCTGTAATGACGTCCTCAAGTGTTCTTCATGCTCCTCCTTACTCTTAGAATACACAAGGACATCATCAATGAACACCACTATAGAATGGTCCAAATACTCTGCAAAGACTTTGTTCATGAGGGCCATAAAGACTGCGGGTGCGTTAGTCAAACCAAAGGGCATCACTAAGAACTCATAGTGCCCATATCTTGCTAAAAACGCTGTTTTTGACACATCCGATTCTCTAACCCGCAACTGATGATACCCATATCTCAAGTCTATCTTGGAAAAGTATGCTGCTCCTTGTAATTGATCAAACAACTCGTCTATTCTTGGCAATGGATACTTGTTCTGATGGTCACATGATTCAGTCTTCTGTAGTCGATGCAGATTTTGAGGCTTCCATCCTTTTTTTTTCACAAATAATACTGGCGCTCCCCAAGGTGAATCACTTGGCCTAATAAAGCCTTTGCTCAATAATTCTTGCAACTGAAGTTTCAATTCACCTAACTCTGCTGGAGCCATTCTGTAAGGTGCAGCTGATATGGGTGTTGTCCCTGGAAGGAGCTCAATGGTGAACTCAACTTCTCTAATTGGTGGTAAACCCGGGATTTCATCTGGAAAAACATCCAGAAATTCACACACTACGGGGATATCCTCCACCCCTTGGGACTGTTTATCCTCCGTGATAAACGCTTTAAATGCTTCACAACCACTGCTTACCAATCTATTAGCTTTCAGTGCTGAAATAAAACTGCTTTGTGTTATGTCCTTGTTTCCCCGAAACATCAACTCTGCCTGTGGCCCTTGCAATCTGAAGGTAATGGTCTTGCCAAAATAGTCCAAGGTGGCATGATAGGTCTCTAACCAATCCATGCCTAAGATGATATCAAAATCATGCATGTCTAAAACAATAAGGTTGGCTAAAAGAATGACATCTCCTAACGAAACTGAACAATTCGGGTAATGGGTTCTACAAACAATCTGTTTACCTACTGGTGTGGTGACAGTCAAATTATAATCCAATTCTGCATGTGTTATATGTATTTTCTTTGCAAACATAGGAGTTAAAAAAGGAGTGTGTGGATCCTGGATCAAATAAAATCTGTGCTTCTACTCCACAAACAAGAAGTTTACCTTCAATCACATCACCTGCTGTTTCTGCATCAGCAGGATTGATATTGTAGAAGCGTCCCTGCTGGTTTGGCCTATTCTGTCCTTGATTCTGCCTGGCTTGATTATTCCTATTTTGCGGTGGACGTGTATTCTGGTTTTGTACTTGTCTGCCTTGCTGCTGCTGCTGTTGCTGAGGTGGCCTCACCTGATTCTGAATTGGTGGCTGATTCTGTGGTGCTGCCTGTCTTTACTGCTGATTTTTTGTTGCCATGATTCTGAAGTTGTGGGCAATCCTTGATTGCATGATCCATGCCTCCACATTTGAAGCAAGCACCCGTGGCCTTACGGCATTCATGAGTAGGGTGGTTCTTGCCACAATGATTGCAACCACGTTGCCTAACTTGATTTTGTTCCTGTCTTGGTTTCTTGTTTTGTTGCTGTTGTTGCTGCCTCCGATTCTGATGCTGAAATTGCTGCTTCCTATCCCGTATGATCTCATTATTGAGTTCTTCAAAAGTGTAAGCTCTTTTTACCGCTTCATCGAAAGTGGTCGGTAGAACCACTCCCACAACATCCCTCTTAAGAACGGGGTTTAACACCCTCTAGGAACTTAGTGATCTTCTTATCTTCTGTATCAATGAGTTCCGTTGCATATCTAGCAAGCCTCTTAAATTTTGTAACATATTCTAAAACTGTCATAGTCCCCTATCTCAGTTGTTGAAATCCCACTGCCTTCTGTCTCTTGACATGCGCAGGAACATACTTGTCAGTGAATTATGTTTTGAAAGCTGTCCAAGCCCCCTCGTCTGCAATAGTCTGGTACGGTGTTTTCACGGTCTGCCACCATGAGTCTGCAAGTCCAAAGAACAATGATGCTGTGAGATTCACTTTCTATCTGCCCCTACAAGTGAACACATCAAAGATCCTTTCGGTATTAGTTAGCCAATCATCAGTAGTCAACGGGTCACCTTGACCGGAGAACTCCTTGGGTCCTCTTTTCTTGAACTTCTCAAATAAAATGTTGGGGTCGTCAGGCCTATTGTTAAACACAATATGAGGACCCATGTTTCGTGCTGGCTGTGGTTGAGGTCTATTCTGCAGGACTTCCAATAATTGCCTCTGAACTTGAGCCATCTCTTCGTCTTTCTTGGCTATTTGTTCTTGAAATCTTGCCTGATTCTCATTAGCCTGTCGTTGTTGATCTAACATTGCTTGCATAAGTGCTTGAAATTGTGTTGCTGTAGGTGTCTCAGTATGATCTGTTTCATTTGGAGTGCTAGCTGAAGCATTATTCGCTGGTTGTTTTCTTAGAGGCATGATGTTGCAAAACAAAAGGTTAGTACACAATTAAACATAGTTTGGTTTTTCCTCTAAGTCTAAAGTGAACGAACTAATGAAATCACGAATCCTCGCCACATTCCTAAGAATTTCTAGTTTTTTTTAAGTGCTTGAAATGAGTCTCGCTCTGATACCAGTCCTGTCGCGACTCCAAACCAAGATCCAAGGATTAAGGCCCGGGCCCGCCACGGTGATTACATAATGATTTGCTTTCCCACAGGTTACCGCGGTGAGGATCCCAAGACACAGGGATTTAACTCACATGTACAAATATGCGGAAGCGCGTAGCAAGAACATATTCCATCACGCTATAAACATTTTAAGAACTCACAAATAAGATCACATCGAGACGTAATATCAGAAAGAGATTCATAATATGGCATTTCTATCATAGTTAAAGTTTCCAAAATAACAAGATGAATTAAGTTAACACATCTACAAAAATAAGAGGCCAACAAAGGCCAATACATCTAAAGTTTCCCAAAAGTATCCCAAAACTAGGTGAAACGAATATTAAGACCCCATCTGACGTCTAGATGATGTCATCGGGCTGCCACTCTCGTGCTGGGGTTGGCTCAACAGCCTCCTCCGGGCACTCCTCCTCAAAGGTAACACCTCCTGCACCTGGGCACCAAATGATAAGCATCAAATACGACGGTTTGGCAAATAATCAATTTAGGAATAAATATGGAAACAATATTAAAATGGTTTGATAAGATTGAAACAGTTCAAGATTAGATATACATGTCGAATATACAGAACTAGCATAAATACTGATGATATCATGAAAAGGTAAATCCACAATGAGCACATCCTTTCTCTATCATAAAAATGACAAGAGTAAGCACACACGATATCACGACATGCTAAACACGATCCCACACTACACAAGGTAAACGGGGAGGCCGGCCGCGGAACCGGAAACACGCACGATGTGTATACAATACACAACTAGTTTGCAGACAGTCCACAAGTTTAAGGACCCCCGGACAGTGGATCAAGCTGAAGGGGCAGTCCAAGCTTAGTGATATTTACTTGAATCATGAATGCACAAACACGACAAAACACTTATCAAACTAATTGAATTTTTTTAGGGGAAATCACTTGTCAAAACGAAACACGGCACGGCTAGCAAAATGGCATAATATATATATGCATAACAAGCTTAGGGAGTGATCCCATTCTTCGTTCTAAAAACAATCTCAAATAAACTTATACTTGAAATTCAAAACAATACACGAATATATTTTGAATATCAGAACTACGGTTCGAAAAGCAAGGTCTATCAAGCATGTGCTAAAGGCTCCCACTGATTCCTGTGTATTTGAAATCTAATGTCGGAAGAATAGAAATGAAATTGGTGCCTCCGAAGTTAGAACACTTTTAAATTTCAAATACACAACATTCAATAGAAGTCTCTTAACATAATCTAAAGTTTTCAATCCTCAAGAAACCACGAAAGCATGTAAATCAGTCCAAGAATCAATTCAGGCCCCAAAAATTAGTGTAAAAACATAAAACAGGCCCACAAAAATGAAAGGGGCAGAAACTGGGCCCGCTCGAGCGGGCATGGGTCCGCTCGAGCGGACCTCCCAGAAGGTGGTCTCGCTAGAGCGAGCCCAGCTCTCTGCCTGGCCCGCCTGGAAGTGCATTTCTGCACTGTTTTGGGGCTCCTTTTGCACTTCTTTGAATCTTTTCTATCCTCCTTCACCAACAAGCATTCTAAAACATAAAAAATTGATTTGATTCTTGTCCAACCATTATTCATTCTCTACTAAACTAAAACATCACATTTCATTTACAAAATCAACATGGAAATCAAAATTTAAACATGAGAAGGATACCAAAATCTGAGTTGAGCTCTTTCCAATGAGATGTTACTAGTAAAAGAAAAGAACTTCTCATATCAATCTAATAAAAATCAACTCCAAGATAAGCATAAATTTGAAGAACATGAATATGACATAAATTAAGAGTTTATGCAATAAAATCATGCATTTCCACAAATGAAAAATAGTCCATAATTCCCATACACATAGAACCTATAGAGATTACTTGCCTTAGCCTCAATGCCAAGCAAAACTTCACACAAATCCAATCAAGGAAGGGGTCCACGAAATCTACACAAAACCCCCAAAATAGAACATATAAAAATCATATTTTTGGTCACCATTGTTAGTTTAATGGTCTCAATACCAGCATATGATGTAATAAATTGATTCGTTTCTTTATTAATCAATATATTCATGCTTTCCATTTCATGAGATGAATGGTGTTTAATTATATACTTGCACATAACCAATACGAATGACATAATGGTTCATGAGATGAACCGGAGTCCATAAGTATACTAGATATAATACATGTGTATGGATGAGATCCACATACGGGAGACATGTATAATAAATCTTATACTTGAATATCTTCACAACCAGTGATGAGACTGGACATCTCATACTGACAAGGTTGCAGCATTTTGATCACTATGCGATAGTGTGATTTGTCTCGATCATCAGAATGAAAGATTCTGGATCATAGTGCGGGTACATTGGATGTATTGAAGGACCATGAGAAGCACCTTATAAACACTGTCTTTATATTAAGGTCTGCTCTCATAATTCCCTATCAGTAAGCTCTCAATCCTGAGACATTAATGAGCTCAAGTTTCTATCTATTCATTTGCTTTGAGTCACCAATGAGTGAGGCCAACTATAGGTCAACACCTCGGTGATTTGGGTATATGGTAGTAGATCTGTGGGAACATTTAATGGTCAAGATGGAATCTATCTCTAATGTCCCCTCGTGCCAATTAATGGATTTATCATTGGTAAGTGTACACCCATTCCGATTAAGAGTCAATTGGAAAGGTACCATTGATCATTATAATTAATTGGGACTCAAGGATAATAAGATATGGATCTAGTTTGGAAGACAGGTCCAATTGATCCATGGATATTGATGGAGGGGCCTACTTGTGGTAATAGGGAAGTTTAGGGTCTTCTATGTAATTTATTCCTAAGACTGGAGTGCAATTGCATTTATATAGTGGAGTTATTTGCAATTAACTGTGGGCCTGGATTGCACATGAGATGTGGGGTCACGTATCCCAGTTGGAGCCAGCTTTCTAAGGAATCCCTAGTGGTCCCCACGCTAGCCCAAGTTACTAATTCTACTTAAACTCTAAAAGGAAGGAATTAGAAAGATACTATTTCTATTTGAAGTGAGACTTCTAATAGTGGTAATAGTAAAAGAAGATAGTTACTAATTATAATGGAAGTATAACTTCTAATTAATAATTAGTAGGAGAGGGTGTTATGGCTTATAAAAGGGAAGGCTTATGGGCTGGACGTCCATACTCATCTCCCTCATTGGAATTCACGCCCATCTCTCCTTGTGCAAGTGTTGCACAACAACCTCTTCTAGTTCTAGTTCTCCTTCTAGTTGCTTAGAGTTTTCTAGTAGTTTTCTTTAGGAGATCCCACCCATCTCCTTGAGAAGAGAATTTGATAACGGGATATAGCGTGGAAGATCACAAGGTGTTGGAGATCTTACTTTGATTAAGTGAAAGCGTTTCATCTTCAAAGAAAGTAGCAACTTCTCCATTAGAGCCCAACCGAGCTCCAAAGGTATAATCTACTTCCTTGTATGTTGTAGATTTATTTGTTGCATGTGTGTTACTGATTTTCTATCTCCTAGATAGATTGAATTACTGATCATGATAGATGAGATTGAGGGTTTGCATCTTGGACACATTGGTAGCCTTCTGGATAGTTGATCTCTGTATCAAGTGGATCAAAAGTTTTTGAAACCTATCCTAGAGGCCCACCTAATGTCCAACAATAAATCCCCATTTCAAAAATGGGTTTGATAGTATGAAAAACAAGCTCTATGTGAGCTAAAAGGACAACAATGAAAAGATGGGTTCAAGCTCTAACCTTTTGCTAGTCAAACACGGAGAAGAGAGTTAGAAGATGATGAATAGTACGTAGCAGGGATTAGTCCTAAAAAGAGTCCAGCTGAAGCTTGAGAAGAGAGGAAGAGAATGACGGAGTCGGATTGAGATTTGGAGCCTTCTAGCTAGATCAATCCCATGGAAGAAGACTAAGGAGAAAACTTTTCCTCTCTTTGCTCTAGGGTCAGAAAAGTTGCAGGAATTAGGTGAAAGAGAGAATAAGAGAGTATTTATAGTTTTTGAAAGTGGGTCCCTTTCAGTTGAAACTTGAAACGATTAAAACATGGTCTTGTGGACCCCGGATGAGATCGACGAAGAAGAACAAAACGATCGTTGAAATATCTAATTTCAGAAAAATATAATTTTGACATGGTTTTGGGATTTTGAAATTTGTGCCCAGATTTAGCATGAAAAATCCCCTTTTGGGCCAAAACTTGAGTTTCTGGGCCTCAAACACAGAGAGGCAAAAAGTGAAAGTTGTAACAATTAATTCAATTATTCCAATGACATAAAAACCACGATAAAAAATCACATAACTAGAATGAAACCCCTTCCACGCATGCACTCAGGGCGTCCCTGAGTGTGACTAACTAATCTTAAACGATCTCAAAGTTTCCAAAACTAAACCTAGACTAAATCTAATCATATTCTAACCCAACTAGTACTAAAACTCACTTAAAGCTAAACACTCACTTAATTAGTACTAATCGAGTTCGTCTGGGTCGGGATCTAACAATGATGATTCTCCTGACATAGAAGTCCCTCTTACTATCAATGAGGAGGTGCCAGAGGATGCTGACGAGCCTCCAGAAAAGAGAAGCCGAGAAGAAGGGACCGCCAGTGAAGGTATGATTCTTCCTCTTTCTCTTTCCATTTCTTTCATGGGATTTTTCCATGTTCTGATTTGCTTTCTCCATCTGCTGCTCTTTCTTTTTTTTAGTAGAGGATGAAGACTTGGTGATGCTTGAGGTTCCTGCCGATGAGGTGGTGACGGATCCTGTTGCGGCACCAGAAGAAGAACCTAAGGATTTTGGAGTGGTTCCAGAATCTCCAATTGGTATAACTTCTTTTGCTTTCTTTTTTTTTTTTGTCTATGACTTAGTTTGCTAACATTTTTCTTGTCAGCTGACTTGCCACAGGATTCCGATGACTTTGAACCATCGATGGGCGCAAATGTTGATGATGCTTCCGATGAGTTCATGGAGGAAGAGAGTGTTCCAGCAGTCGTCGAAGAAGGTATTTTATAATAATAACCCTGATAATGATTTTCGAACAGGATCATATTCATACCTTTTTATGTTTCTTTGGCAGGTACTGAAGTGAAAGAGGAGAGTCCGTCGCTTCCTTCAGAACCTGAGCAAGGGATGCCAAAGGTCGATCCGGAGGTAGAGGCTCCTGCAACCAATTCTGACACGGTGGAGGAGGTACCTCGTGCTGAGATTCCTTCCCCAGCAACTCCAACTGGAAAGAGTTCTGTTGTTACTCTTCCAACGGGGCATGACATGAGCAGCCGACCGATGGAGCGGGGCTAATCTTCAGCTGGGCCATCTCTTCTTTTTGCGAAGAAGGTGGTGGTGCGAGTTCTGAGCTCTTGGATTGAGACTCTCCTTGTTGGACACTTGGATGCCGGATTTGGCATGATCCAGCATGTGTAGGAGATTCTCGGTGATGCCAAAAAGGCTGGTCTGGATGTCACAGGTGCCATGGCGATTGTTGATAGGATCATTGCACTGGGTGACAAGTGGTTTGAGACCATGGGTTTTGCTGATGACCAATTTTTTAAGGAGATATTCCTGGACCCTGCTGATAAGGATAAGTCTGACCTGAATGAGGCTACACAAAGCAAGAAGCAGATAGTCCGAAAGAAGAACTTAGAAGAGCTTGCCATCATTGGGCTGACACATGACCTTAACATCCTTGATAGGGAGGTCGATGAGCCCAGGAAACGTCTTGAACATTTGAAGGCACAAGTCGCTGCCAAGTGGGCTGCTATAACAGAGGCTCGCAACAGGGAGAGTGCTCTGATTCGCCGGGTTGCAGATGCTGATCGAGTCCTTAAAAGGAAGTTTCAAGAGGACAAACAATGGCAAACTGCTCGGGATAAGCTTCCCGGTGTGAAAGAAGGGTTGCAGCCTTCCCAACATCTCATGGCAAGTTTTTGATGAAGCGTGCCTTGGAAACTCTGACGGCTGAGGCTAAAAGTTTGCTTGAGGAGCTGAAATTTTGGTTGGAGACCATTTTTTATTGAGCTCCTAATTTTTGTAGCATAAACTATCCTTCTTCTTCTTTTTTTTTGGTACCACATGTATTTTTTTGGTACTTTTTTTTTTGTAGTGCTTGTGAACACTTTTTTTTTTGTACCGCATGTATTTTTTTGGTACACTTTTTTTTGTAGTGCTTGTGAACACCCTTTTTTTGGTACCGCATGTATTTTTTTTTGTACTCTTTTTTTGTTTTCCCTACGTTCACTTAAATCTTTATGTGATGAAAGCAATTGCTAAATGGGATGCTTTTTTTTTGTTTTCCCTACGCTCACTTAAATCTTTTTGTGATGAAAGTAATTGCTAAATGGGATACTTTTTTTTTTGTTTTCCCTACGCTCACTTAAATCTTTTTGTGATGAAAGTAATTGCTAAATGGGATTTGATCAAAAGCTTGTCATTTTGTGAAAATCTTTTGTCAAATGATTGTTTTGGCAAGGAAGCCAGATTTTGTTCGTGGCATGGAAGCCGATTTTGGTGGCATTGATAGCCGATTTTGTGGCATTGAAAGCCGAGTTTGTGGCATTAATAGCCGGGTTTTTTGAAAGCCAAGTTTTTGGTTTGTGGGATTGATAGCCGGTTTTGTTTTGTGGCATTGATAGCCGGTTTGGTGGCATTTATAGCCTGTTTTGGTGGCATCTATAGCCGGTTTGTGGCATTTATAGCATGTTTTGGTGGCATTTATAGCTGGTTTGTGGCATTTATAGCCGGTTTTTTGTTTTCAGAAAAATGCAAGTATCGACTAAAAGTCGTCTTCCTACTGAATGGTCTTGCAAGTATTGATGGAATGTCGCATCCTTACTCATTCGGTTGCGAGTATCGATGGAATGTCGCATCCTCGCGGATTTGGGTGCAAGTATCGATGGAATGTCGCTTCCTTGCTTTTCAAAAATTTTGGTTTTGCGGGTACTGACTTGATGTCGTTTCCCCACGATTTTTTAAATTTGTGGTTTTCTCGAACCTTTGGGTTATGGATATCAACTGAAATGTTGCGTCTCCATGGTTTTTAGGTTTTTTTTTAACATTTGAAATTTGGGTTGTGGATATCAACTGAAATGTTGCATCTCCACGGTTTCTTGGTTTTTTCGAACCTTTGAAATTTGGGTTGTGGATATCAACTGAAATGTTGCATTTCCACGATTTTGGATTTTGCAAGTATCGACGAAATGTCGCTTCCCTTCGATTTTGGAAGTGTCGAACGTGATTCGCATGCTTCCGATTTGTGCGAGTATCGACTAAGCGTGCTTCCCCACGGTTTTTAAAAAAAACATTCTTTTTCTGTTTAAAGACACGAGGGTCATAAGTTTTGACCTAAAACCATTTTGGCGGTAAAAGGCAGGGTGGACTAGGGTGGAAATCCCTGAATCCGGATTTTTTTTCAAACCATGAATTTTGGGTTCAATGGTTGAAAATTTTGGTCAAGTTATGGAAAGGTTCCTAAACTTGGACTCTTTTTTTTTTTTTGAACAATGAAACGATGAAAGTAAGCATTGTTTAAATTTCTAGAAATTCAACATTTGATATAAAAATTCTAAAAAGAGTGGGTTTGACGAGCGTGTACCTGAAAATCGATTTTGGCCGTACAGGCATTGCTCTTACCCAGTTGGGTAAGTCTTCAAGGGTAGTACCGCTTCAAGAACTTGCCGTTGATGGGCAGCATACATCTATCACCTTCCATGTTTAGGAGGGCGTATGCGCCGTTAGAGAAAACCTTGTCGATGACGTAGGGTCCCTCCCATTTTGGCTCAAATTTTCCTTTGGACTTGTGAGCGAAGACCATTGGTCTTTTCACCGCGAGAACTAAGTCACCCTTTTCGTAGGCGCGTTGCCTGACCTTTTTATCAAAAGATCCTACCATGCATGCTTAGTAAAGTTCAATGCTTTGCCGAGCTTCGAGCCGTCTCTCATCGAGATTGTCCAGCTCATGGAGTCGCAATTTGACATTGCTTTCTTGAGTCATGTCATTTTGTAAAGATACCCTCAAGGAAGGAATTTATACTTCCAAGGGTACGACAACTTCGCATCCATAGACCAAGGAGAATGGTGTGCTATGGGTTGGTCCTCGAACGGTGGTTCGATAGGCCCACAATGCTTCAGACAGTTTGTCGCTCCAGTCTCTTTTTTGACTAGAGACCCATTTTTTGAGGATTTTGTAGAGTGTCTTGTTGAAAGCTTCTACTAATCCGTTTGCTGCCGGATTGTATGGAGTTGAAGGACAGCTTTGGATTTTGTATTTGTCGCAGAACTTGTAAAATCGATGATCTCGGAATTGTGGTCCGTTATCATGGATGAATCTTTTGGGTATGTCGAAACGACAAATGATGTTGGTGCACAGGAACTGAAGGACTGATGAGGTCTTCATTTCGTTAAGCGCAAATGCTTCTAACCACTTGGAGAAATAACCCGTAGCGGCAAAGATGAAGCGATGACCTTTCCTTGAAGGGGGAGATGATGAAGGGAGTTTGAATGCTCTCTTCGGATTTACCAGATGGTTTGTTTTCTTCCGGTGATTATTGAGGAGCCTTGCCTTTATCTTTCTGGAGATTTTCGGCAAAGGGTGTTGTGTGCTTCTCCTCTTCTTCTTTTTCACCTTCATACATTTGTGAGTCTGCAAAGTGAACTTCTTTACCTTTGAAGGGTTTTTTTGTCTGCAAAGACTTGATGTATCATGCCGTCATTGCCAACGAACTTGATGCATTGATGTAGAGTTGAAGGGACAGCATTGATGTAGAATTGAAGGGACAACACCATTCTCGTGGATCCAGGGGCGTCTGAGAATGATGTTGTAGCATGAAGGGGTTTTTATTGCATACACAGTGACCTCAGAGATAAGACCACCGATTTGCAACTTGAACCTGATTTTGGCGATCGGTCTTTGAGTACTCCCATCGTATCCAAAGATAGATACAGATGTGTGACTCAGTTTGCTGGGTGGGATGCCCAACTCTTCAAGAGCCGAAGTGGAGATGAGGTTAAGTGCAGAACCTGGGTCGATCTGAACTCTGTGCATAGGCATTTCCTTGATGTACCCTGTGAAGTACAGGGGTCGGTTATGCTTTGTTTCGCCAAGTAGGAGGTTGTCCTTAGTGAAGGCGATGGTTGCACTGGCTGCTTTTTGAACCGAGAGGCATTCAATGCATGATCCCTCAGTTTTCTTATTTTCTCCCTTTGAGGAAGCTTCTGAGTTTTTGACCCGGTAGTCCATTTCAATTTGGAGGACTTGCGGGGCATGTTTGTCAACATCCTCATTCAGTTTTTGTAATTCTGAAATGAGATTATCACGAGTGTGTGAAGACATTCGCAATAAATCTAGGATGTGCAGACGTGCAGGTATCTGCTTGAAGTGTTCAATCAAGTCATACTTGAAAGCCTCCTTGGGGCCTGCATGTTCATCATTGTTGCCACTAGGGGCGCTTACAACATCTTTTCCCGACGGATTTACATATGTAAAGGAAGATTGGTTGTAATTTTTGTGGTAGTCCCGGCCAGTGCGGGTGCCTATACCAATTTCAGGAGCTTCTTGAGAAGGGTCTTCGTTTGGAAGATTATCTTCAGGATCAAGAGGTTGTCGTTTTTCATTTGTTGAGGATGTATCTGCAGTAGAGTTGCCATCCTCAGTGATTGTGTTGCACGGAGCATTTTCCGGGAATAAGTCCTGAACATCATCCAACAACCTTTCTTCTTCGTTGACCAATTCATCGTCCTAAGCATCAATAGCTGGGAATTCTTCAGTCCAGAAGGGTGTGAACTTTGAAGTCACAGTCTCAGGAAAAGAAACCTGAGAGGGTGTCGTCTCAATGAAAGTCACGTGAGATGAGGTGGCTCGAGAGGATACATTGCTAGGCGTCGTCGGAGTGTAAGTGATCTCGTCAAACGATGCTTCGAAATAACTATAATCCCGAATTATCACATTACAGGAAGCTCTAACAGGAGACGTTGCCAGATCGGAGTCAGATTCATCCTCGGATGTAAGAGGATCGTCTATCCAGTAATTTTCTCCATTTTCAGGAGTTAAGGGCAGATGTACCTGATGGTCTTCAGGGACTTCAAGCTCTGGATTGCGAGGGAGCTCGTTGATGCGGTCTTACTCTTGTTCTAGAGTGAGATGTTGCAAGATCCTTGCATATTCTTCAAGATCAGGCATGGGAGCCAAATCTTCTCCTTCATCAACTCTTTGTGGCTCAACATAGTTGATTTCCACTGGAGCAATGACGGGTGCTGGGTCAGCAGCATTTTCTTGTTCAGCCTCTTGGTCTTCTTCATCATCAGACCAGGATCCTTGTGGCTGTAGGGGGTTATACCAGATTACTGGCATAAGATGAGTCTCAGGAACCCATTCTTCATCGGAGAGATATTCTCATGTTTCAAGGGACTCCTCCCACTCGTCGGTGTAGTTGGATTCGAATCCATCATCGGTGTCGCTGGACTCGTATCCATCAATGGAGAATCCAACTACCGAATTGCAAGAGTATGATGCCCCCTGCGTGGCTTCTTTGAATTGAGGTGGCATGAAATCACTGAGAGTGAATTTTCTTACCCCCTTTGAAGTCTCTGGAAGGGACGTTTTTGTTGCCTCCAGTGAAGCGGTAGAGGAAGCCTCTGCCTTTTCTTAGACTTCTTGTTTTGGCTGGGTCTTCTCTTGCCGTTCGAGCTTGAAGAGATGCTTCCTAACCTGCCTTCGCTGTTGAGCTGTAGGCTTTGCTTTCACGACCTCCCAATTTTCATCTCCCAGGAGATCGGGATGTACCCATATGGGTTGTCCGTCTGGTGTCGGGTAAGGAACCAATTCTTCGGACGCTTGGATTGTGTTTATCACCTTGAAGGAAGTAGTGATCTTCTTCTTCGGTGATTTTGATGTTTGTCTATATGTCACCATGTTGACGGAGGTAGACCCATAGGCTTTGTCGAAGGTGATGACTCCGTTTTTCCACATCTCATTTATTTTCTCCCTCACAACGAAGCATTGATTGAGAGGATGCGAGATCATCTGGTGGTATGGACAGTACCGAGGATCGTTGGTTTTGCCAACATCACTCGGTCTGTTGGGTTCAGGCAAAGTGAGCTTGCCGTGCGCCACAACAAACCCGAAGACTTCATCAACATCTTCATCGAACGGGTATTTCTTTTCTACTCGCTCTTTGAAGGCATCAGAGAGTTCAGGTCTCTTACCAGCAGCTTTGTTTTCAGCTTTCTTTGGTGGCTGAGGAGCTGACTTGGTCTGCAGATTGAGGACCTCTTTCTTATTTGGTTTAGAGGTCGCAATGGCGGTTGGCTCTTTTCTTGATGATTTCTAACTATTGAGGTCTTTAATCACCGTTTCAGCTTCCATGGAAGCTTCTAGGAGTTCTCCCAGGTTCTTTGATTTGTTGTCGATGATCATGGAGCGGATTTTAGCTCTCATGTTGTTTCGGTAGATGTCGACTAGCGACGCTTGTGGCAATACATCAGAGCAATTGTATGCCATTGCTTTCCACTTATAAATGAAGTCATATGTTGACTCATTCTCCCCCTGTTTTAGGCTGCACAACTGAGCCATAGTAGCGGGATGATCCTCACCTTTGAAGTGAGTCAGGAAGCGTGTCTCTAGCATGGCCCAATTTTGGATGGAGTCCTCCGGCAGAGTGGAGTACCAGTCGAAGGCCGTACCTTTTAGGGTACTTGCAAAGAGGCGGATCTTGAGTGCATCTTGATCCGCAATAGCTCCCGTCAGGATCTTGAAGTGGATGAGGTGCTGTCTGGCTGATCCTTTCCCCGTATATGTTTGGAGAGTAGGATGTTTGAATTTTGTAGGGAACGGGACCGAGTCCATCCATAAGGGATATGGTGGCTTGATCCCATGCTCCTTGAGTATATCCTCTTCTTTTGCTTTTGCGAGGATATCGTCTACGTCCCTTTTGGTAAGGCCGCGTGACTCGTTTTCTTCTCCATTTACCTCATCATCTTGATGATTTGGAGGAGGTTCATTGTTCGCCTGATTTTGGAAGGTGAGGAGAAGGTTTTCCATCAGAGTTTCAATCCTCTGTTGGCCTTGTTCCAACTGCTGGATGCGTGTGAGTCCATTATCTTGAGGTGGATTGCGGGGTGGTGGCTCAGAATTTGTAGCCCGGACGTTCATCCTTCGGGATTCAAATGAAGAAACCATCCTGGTGACTGAGCTGGGGCTCATTCTTTTTTATGAAGAGCTTGAGGAATGATCACTCTGTCGTCCTTTGCTTGAAGGAGCAGGGGATTCTTCTGAATGTCTTCTTGTCCTGGAGACGCTGTGGGTCATCGGACGTCGGACATGGATTTTTGTTGCTGACTTTTGGCGTCTTCTGGTTTTTCCAACCATATGGATAGCAGCAACTTGGTTGGGTCTTTCTTTTTTTGACCCATTTGGGAGAGACTTGAAGTGTTGGAGTGAAGCAGTGCAGGGAATGAAGGAGATAGCCAACGGGCTATTCTCCAAGCCAAACGGCTTAGAGTATGATGTCTTAGTCTCACACCAAAGATAGGAGAGAAATACACGTATGAGAGAACTCAAATTATCAATTAATTTCTATATATCCCAATGGAAGGGATTACATCCTATATATAATAGAGTCTCAACATAATTTTAGTAATCAATCTCTAATACTAAGAAACTTCTTAATTCTACGAATCTTGGAAATTAAAAACTATCTAATCAAAGCAATTAAAGAAATTTGCTAAATGTGGAGAAATCTTCTAGAAAACCTAAAACTAGGAACTCTCGTTTGAAGATTTTATCACTGTTGGGCCTTGTGGGCTTTGGGCCTTCTGGAATATACTTTCAATCGGGGCCCAGTAGTCTGGCCTGCATCAGGTCTCCCCGGCTTGGAGAAACTCGACTCCTGTGAGTTATCAGCTTGGTACCTTTCGTACAAATCCGGATTGAGTCGTTGAAAATCTGTGGCGGTGATCCATGTAGCTTCAGAAAATGGTTTACCTTTCCACTTGACCAAAAACTTGTGATATCCGCCAGTCTTGGTTGACACTAGCTGGTCATCATAGACATCTTCAATTTCTTCTCGAGGAGCTGGAACTATGGGAAGCCGGATATCGTGTTCTTCAAATGATTCATCTTGATAATGCCCATGATAAATCGTGAGATCTTCGACATTGAATGTAGAACTGATATTCATGTCTGGCGGAAGATCGAGTACGTAGGCATTTGAGCTGATTTTCTTCATAATCTTGAACGGACCTACACTTCTGGGATAGAGTTTCTTGTAAGTGCCTGTGGGGAACCGTTCTAGCTTAATTCGCACCATGACCATGTCTCCTTCATTAAATTCAACATGGCGCTTTCGAGTGTCCGCTTGCTGTTTATAAGTCTCATTACTTTTGGCAATCTATTGACGGACCTCATCGTGGACGTCTTTCATGTGCCGGGCAAATTGTTCAGCTTCTTGGCTAGGCCTGGCTTTAGCCGGTAAAGGACTCAGATCAATCGGAAGATGCGGGTGGATGCCTGTGACAACTTCAAATGGTGATCTTCCAGTTGATCTGTTAATGGAGTTATTATAGGCAAACTCCGTCATGGGTAAAATAAGATCCCATGAAGCAATGTGGTCTCCGACGAGACATCGAAGAAGATTACCCAAGCTGCGATTGATGACCTCAGTCTGGCCATCAGTCTGAGGGTGATAGGCACTGGAATACTGGAGCTTTGTCTTCAACATATGCCATAAAGTTTTCCAGAAGAAGCTTATGAACTTAGTATCTCTGTCCAACACTATAGTGTTGGGGAGGCCATGAAGACGAACAATCTCTTTGAAGAAAAGGGTGGCAACTTTTCTTGCATCAGCTGTGGTCGTACAAGGAATAAAGTGGGCCATTTTAGAAAACCTGTCCACCATAACAAAAATAGAATCTACCTTTCTTACAGTCTTTGGTAAGCCCAAGACAAAATCTATGCTTTGATCTTGCCAAGGTGCATGTGGAATAGGAAGGGGCTGATATAATCCCGCGTTCTTCTTTTGTCCTTTTGCAAGCTGGCATACCCTGCATAACTCACAAATTCGGGCAACATCTGTCTTCAGGCGGGGCCAAAAGAAGTGGTCTTCTACAAGTGCCAAAGTCTTATCTCGCCCTAGATGTCCACTGCATTCACCTCCATGCAACTCTTGGATGACAAATTCGCGGATAGAAGTAGCTGGCAAACACAACTGAGTTCCACGAAATAAATAACCATCATGGACAGAAAATTTGGGATGGTCAGAAAATTCACCATTAAGAAGAGCTTTGTAGATGTGACCAAAGTCATTATCATCAGGATATTCTCTGCGAATCTCATCAAAGCCTGGAACTGTGACGGAAATTGTCGTAAACAAGTGAGAACGACGACTTAATGCATCTGCGACCTTGTTTTTCGCTCCTGACTTATGACGCAATACAAATGTGAATTCCTGCAAATATGCCCTCCATTTAACAAGGTTTGCGCTCATCTTCTTATGTGAATTCAGATGCTGTAAAGCTTCATGATCGGAGTACAACACAAATTCTTTCCCGATCAAATAATGACGCCAATGATGAAGAGTTTGTACAACTGCATAATATTCCAAGTCATACGGCGAATACTTTTTACGAGAGTCATTAAATTTCTCGCTAAAGAAGGCAACTGGGTGACCATCTTGACTTAAGACTCCGCCAACTCCAACTTGCGAAGCATCACAACTGACTTCAAAAACCTTGTCAAAATCTGGAAGTTTCAAAACTGGTGCCTCTGTCATTTTCTGCTTGATTTGTTCTAAAGCACCAGTGGCTGCCTTAGCCCAATTGAAGTCACCTTTCTTCATGCAATCAATTATAGGAGTCATAATGGAGCTGAAATTCTGAATAAATCTCCTATAAAAGGTGGCCAACCCATGGAAACTCCGTACTTCATTGTTAGTTTTGGGAAGAGGCCAATCGATGATTGCATTGATCTTCTCTGGATCAACTTCTACTCCTTGGGCCGATACAACAAATCCCAAGAATATAACTTTGGAGCTTAAGAAAGTACACATCTTCAAATTAATGTAAAACTTCTCTTTGCGAAGTGCACGCATCACATACCTGAGGTGATCAAGATGTGCATCCTTGGACTTGCTGAAGATCAAGATGTCGTCAAAATACACAACGACGAATTACCGAGGAAAGGCCGTAGAAGCTGTGTCATAACTCTCATGAAAGTACTGGGACCATTAGATAAGCCAAAC
Organism: Litsea cubeba; assembly: GCA_012931725.1. Taxonomy (NCBI): domain Eukaryota; kingdom Viridiplantae; phylum Streptophyta; class Magnoliopsida; order Laurales; family Lauraceae; genus Litsea; species Litsea cubeba. Next base: position 105,581,225 of record CM022946.1, read on the forward strand.
GGCATGACTAGCCATTCGTATAACCCATCTTTAGTCTTGAAAGTTGTCTTCCACTCATCTCCTGTTCGAACAAGGATTTGATGATATCCGCTTCTAAGATCAATTTTAGAGAAGACGGAAGATCCGGCCATCATATCAAGCATGTCATCCAACCGAGGTATCGAAAACCGATACTTAATAGTGATTTTGTTGATTGCTTGGCTGTCGACACACATTCTCCAAGAACCATCTTTCTTGGGTGTCAAGAGGGCTGGTACCGCACAAGGACTCATGCTTTCGCGAATATAACCCTTCTGGAGGAGCTCTTCAACTTGCTTTCTCAACTCTATGTGTTCTGTAGGGCTCATGCGATAAGCAGGTAAATTTGGAAGCGATGACCCAGGAACCAGGTCAATAGTATGCTGGATGTTTCTCATAGGCGATAGCTCTTTTGGAAGATATGCTGGAATCAAGTCTTTAAAATCATGCAACAAAGACTTGATATCTGGTGGTGTAGAAACTGCTTGTTTATGTTCTACCCCTTTGAATTCTTATGGGATAAGGGCATAAACAACTCCTTGCTCTTTACTTTCTTCTTCAAATTTCCGCATTGAAAGGATTCGAGAATTTGGCTGTGATGCAGTTTTTTTTCCCGGAATTGAAGGTGATTGCTTTGCAAGGGCAGTAGGAGGCTCATGTGGAAGAAGAGTAACCTTGCGACCTTTATACTTAAAAGTATGGGTGTTTGCTTCTCCATCAATTTGGACTTTGTTATCAAAAAGCCAAGGTCTTCCCAACAAAATATGAGTAACATTCATGGGAATAATATCACACCAAATAAAATCTTCATAACCACCAATTCGAAATGTTACTTGGCACCGCTTGGTTACCGGAATTGCGGAATCATTCACCCAAGAGACCTTGTAAGGCTTCGGGTGTTTTTCTTTGGGAAGCTTCAACTTGTCAATTACTTCTTGGGAGATCACATTCATCTCGCTTCCTCCATCTATGACGAGATTGCACAATCTGTCACGACATTTTGCCATAGAGCGAAAGATGGTGCTTTGCCTCCAATCTTTAGCTTCCTCTTCGGTTGTAATAAAGAGACGACGAATGAATAATGTTTGTCCTTCTGTTTCAGCTTGATAAAAGGAATGATCGTCTTGTTCTGGCGGAGGTACCTGCTCTTCATATGGTGTTTCAACTTCAATTACTTCATCAACAGGCTCTGAATCATAGGGATCTCCTTCATTATGTACAGAGTGAAGATTCTTCGAACCTAGACATTCAAAAGCATAGTGTCCTTTGCCTTTGCATCGAAAACACTCGACGTCCTGCTTCGGTCGTGAAGAATTTACAACATTCTTCCCTTTGTTTGCAAAATTTGCAGGTCCGCCTGAGGAGGTGCTGGCCTGTTGGAATTTTGTAGAGGAGGTTGTTGGGCTGAGTTTTGTGATGAAGCACCCCACTGATAAGTCGTGTCGGAGGTCCACCTTTGGAGAGGTTCACCAAAACGCCTTGAATATGGATATCGCAACTGATCTTCGACGCGGAGTGCTAAGCGATGAACTTCTTCAATGCTGTAAAAGGTGTGAGTAGTCAATTCCCTTTGGGTCTCTTGACGCAGTCCTTTCTTGTACCGGGTGATAGCCTGTCGATTTGTTTCAGACAGTTTGCATCGCACCATGAGATCATGAAACTTTTTTGTGAAATCATCTACAATGGAGGTCCCTTGTCTACAGTCAACTAATTGATCATAGAGGGTATCAATATAGTCAACCGGTAGATATTTATCCTCAAGTTTCTATTTCATCTCCTCCCATATATTGATAGGACGTCGCCCATAATTTGTATTCCTCTCATCAATACTCCGCCACCAAACACGCGCTGCACCCTTCATCTTCATCTTGACAAAGGAAACGCGTTTGTCTTCATCCATATTGTACCATTCAAAATAATCTTCAAGGGCTGTAATCCAGTCTGTGAAGACTTTCACATCCATGCGTCCAAAGAAATCAGGAACATCAATGTAAGACCCCTACCCGAGAGACCTCGTTTAGAGTTGATTAAGTTGTGTTTTAGTTTAGTGTGTTTAGTGGTCTTTGGACTAGTTGGGGATTAGAATAGCTTTTATAATAGCTTTAGGAATTTGGAGAGCCTTTTTAATTGTGGGACCCTTTGGGGGTTCTTGTTACGAATTGTGTGAGATTGGGGGTTTACCGATGATTTCCAAGAATCATGTTTTTAACCCCATTGGACTTATCTTGTTAATCCCTACAACTTCCATGATGACATCGTTTTCATTCGAGGACCTTAAACCCGACTTTTCGCAATTGAGGGCAAAATGGTCTTTTTACCCAAAATCTGGACACCGATTTCAATGTCACCAAAATGTGCAAAATATATACTTTTTGGAAACTAGAAATTTTGCCGATCAACTTTGTCTTCTTCGTCGAATTCGTTTGAAGCACCGAAAACCATGTTTTGAGCCCGAGAAGTCTTTTAAGTTGTGGGCCCCACTCCCACTTACTATATATAGAAAGCTTCTTCTTCATTTTTCCCATTTCTGGCAAAAACCCTAGAGGAGAAGAGAAACCCCAGCCCTAAGGGTTTTCCCTTACCTTTTCTTGCCTCTTCATCTTCAATCCCCCACTAAACTAGTGCAAATGGAAAATTAGAAGCTACAATCTTCTTCCTCATCTCAAGGCCTTCGTTTTGACACCATTTTTGAAGAAAACCGCCCACTCCAAGACTTCCTTTGGACAACACCTTGCTTTTTGAAGAACTTCCTTGTAAGTGATCTTCCTAGAAGTTTTATAATCTTGTTTGTTTAGCCCTAGGGAAGCTCCATTTCATTTATTGGAAGATTTCGTTTTGTTTTACTTGGATTTTGATAATCTAGGGTTTGGATTTGGGGGTTTTGTGTATAGGTGTTTGATTGTGGGCTTAAGAGGTGATTAGAGCTCAATTTGATTTGCATTGGACCCAAGGCAAGTGGATGAAACGATTCTCATGTGTTTTATCATGTTTTATGCAGAAATCTTGATATGTCTTCATTAATAGTTTTAATGGTTTATCATGTTTGATGATTTAGTCTTATTGATTTTGAATGATGATTTGATGAGATAAAGAGGTCAAGGAGTAGCCCAATTATTCGGGAAGATATGTATTGAAGAAGGGGAAAGAAAGGAAATGGATAGGAGCTGGACAAGAGAAGAATTCAACCAAATGGGTTGAGATTCGTTACAGGTCCGATCGATCGCCCATCAGGTCCGATCGATCGGACTGTAAATAACTGAGAGGGTTTCCAGGACCGATCGATCGCCCATCAGGTCCGATCGATCGGACTGTAAATAACTGAGAGGGTTTTCAGGACCGATCGATCGCCCATCAGGTCCGATCGATCGGACTGTAAATAACTGTGAATGTTTCAGGACCGATCGATCGGCCAATGAGTCCGATCGATCGGACTGAAATGAGATGAACTGTAAAATAAGAGAATCGTTGGACTATTTTCCAGATTCATTCCAAGCCCATACTCAAGTCCAATTCGGCTCTATCCCTTATCTTCTTATTTGAAGACATTGAACCTGTAATGATGCATTCAAACCCATGAAAGATTGGGGTGAATTGTGAGGGGCTGTAGTGTGGAGGTATTGTTTGGAGGCCCAATGCTATTCAAGGATGGGTAAGGCATTGAATGATGTCCGAAGGAAGGAGGGACCTCATCATGGAGATTCCATGAGGTTGTCTAGATTGACCAATGTGTATAAGGACCCGGAATGTCCCTAACTCTTAAAGAGTACCAAAATTTCATCATAACCGACATACGGGACCCTATTCGCACTGATTCAATTCTAGAAACCCATTGTTAGCCTGTAAAGGTATTGGAAACTATTTGTATTTGATTTCCAACCAATCCCCTATTTTGAGATTTCAATCGTGATTTGTGAGTACTCTTGAACCGAGAACATTGTGTTACCATATTGTTAATTTGTTTAGACTCGCCCCGACTTTTATACGTTTTGTACCTATGAGTTCCCGCCCCGTTATGTGTATTTAATTGTTTTGATTTTCACATGTTACCTATGAGTCGGCACCACTCAGCTTGGATAACCTTATCGGTTTGATCCACCGGTTTGGATATCCCCCTTCAGTTATACCCGCTGCAGCATGGTTCCCGCCTCGCCCCGATATACCCGGTTCGCTACCGTGGTCCCGCAGAGTATTATATGTATTTATTATATAAAAATCGTTGACTCTCCTCACCTCGTGTGACTGAGGTTAGCGTCGTTGATTCTCCTCACCTCGTGTGACTGAGGTCAATGTCCCGATGTGCTCTTATCACTTTTGTGAGAGAGGATTTAGCTTTGCGTGGTTGCCACCTTGTTAGTCCCGAATCCTTGTCACCTTACATGTTTTATTTGCATATGTAACTCTTTTAAATGTTGCATTCTTCTTTTATGAAAATTCATTGTTTATCTAGGTTCTACTATGTTTCTAAAGGCATCATTGTTTTGAATTATTGTTATATCTTTTCACCCACCTGCCAGACCGTCGTGTTTGATCCATTTATTTTGGTACTCAGGTCCCGAGCTTATTGCCATTGAGGAGGAGCCGGAGGAGGCGGTCGGTGAACCGCAGCGAGTGATTGAGTGGCAAGCCGATGATGTCATGTAGACATTCGGCCTTGCCTTGAGAACGATACATTTGGGAACTTATGATATCTTTATTTTAGGTTTCTTTTGGTTGTACGGTCTTTGTTGACCGTTATTTTGGGGCATTAATCAACTGATATTTTGTAAATATACTTAACTTTACTTTTGGGGAAATATGCTTATGATCATTGCTCATTCTGATATCTTGTCAGGTTAATCATAAATCAGTCTTGTTTATGGAATTGAATGGTATTAGTATGGTTTGCTACACGCTTCCGCAATCTTGAGAATATGTTTGGTATGGTTACATGTGAGATGATGTGTACAGATAATCCTCACCGCGGAACCCTGTGGGAAATCACGTGCACGGATAAATGTTCTCTAAATTCCGTGTGCGGTTTAGCCAAAGAGATGCACGTGGCGCGGCATCACACCCCACCACTGTCCCGATTCCCGGACTCAGATCCTCTCTTTCCCCTAGTTTCCCGGTCCGGGGTCGCGACAATCAACACGTACCTTCTTGGTGATGTCATCCCGTCGGCCATGATGGTCATCATAACCAGTTTCATCCATAATGCGCTCCATAAATTGCCGACAAGTTTCCTACGGTTCACCATTGACAGAATTTTCCACATCTGGTGGATGGTTGTTTCCCTTTTGTGATTTACTGTCGTCTTTGTTGGTGGAAGGTCCAGGGTTGTCGTTGTTCTGGTTGCCAGGAGGATGAGTGCTTCGAAGATGTTCTTCAACCCTATCCATTCTGTCCATTAATTCCATGATGTAGCTATTGTTAGTTTTATGGACTCAATCCAGTAGATGATATAATAAATTGATAAAATTCTTTATTCATATATTCATGCTTTCCTTTCATGAGATGAATGGTAATTTATTATATACTTGCACATAACCAATACGAATGACATGATGGTTCATGAGATGAACCGGAATCCACAAGTATATTAGATGTAACACATGTGTATGGATGAGATCCACATACGGGAGACATGTGTGGCAAATCTTATACTTAAAATATCTTCACAACCAGTGATGAGACTGGACATCTCATACTGACAAGGTTGCAGCACTTTGATCACTATGAGATAGTGTGATTTGTCTCGATCATCAGAATAGAAGATTCTGGATCATAGTGCTGGTACATTGGATGTATTGAAGGACCATGAGAAGCACCTTATAAACACTGTCTTTATTTTAAGGTCTGCTCTCATAATTCCCTAGCAATAGGCTCTCAATCCTGAGACATTAATGAACTCAAGTTTCTATCTATTCATTTGCTTTGAGTCACCAATGAGTGAGGCCAACTGTAGGTCAACACCTCGGTGATTTGGGTACGTGGTAGTAGAGTTGTGGGAACATTTAATGGTCAAGATGGAATCTATCTCTAATATCTTCTTGTGCCAATTAATAGATTTATCATTGGTAAGTGCGCACCCATTCCGATTAAGAGTTAATTGGAAAGGTACCTATGATCATTATAATTAATTGGGGCTCAAGGATAATAAGATATGGATCTAGTTTGGAAGACAGGTCCAATTGATCTATGGATATTGATAGAGGGCTCTACTTGTGGTAATGTGGAAGTTTAGGGTCTTCTATGTAATATTCCTAAGACTGGAGTTCAATTGCATTTATATAGTGGAGTTATTTGCAATTAACTGTGGGCCCGGATTACACATGAGATGTGGGGTCGCGAGTCCCAGTTGGAGACAGCTTTCTAAGGAATCCCTAGTGGTCCCCACGCTAGCCCAATTACTAGAAAGTATCTAATTCTAGTTGAACTCTAAAAGGAAAGTTACTATTTCTATTTGAAGTGGGACTTCTAATAGTGGTAATAGTAGACTTACTAATTTTAGTAGAAGTGAGACTTCTATTTTAATTAGAAAGGAATTAGAAAGTTACTAATCATATTTGAAGTGAGACTTCTAATTACGATATGGTAAGTTACTAATTAATTAATGGAAGTAAGACTTCTATTTTAATTAAGAAGAGATAGTTACTAATTTTTGGAAGTAAGACTTCTAATGGAAATTAGTAAGTGGGGCTTGCAAAGGCTATAAATAGAGGAGAGGAGGCTTGGACGTGTAAGCACTATTCTTGTATTGGGATTCACGCCCAAGGCCCCTAGAGCAAGTGTTGCTCGAGTTTTTCCTCTCTCTCCCTCTTCTAGTTCTCTTTCTAGTTCCTCCCTAGAGTTCCTGGTAGTTTTCTCTTGGAGATCCCACCATCTTCTTGAGAAAAAGGAGAATCTGATACGGGTCATAGCGTGGAAGATCAAGAGGTCTTGGAGATTCCTATTTGATTAATGAAAGCGTTTCATCATCAAAGAAAGACGCAACTTCTCCATTAGAGCACAACCGAGCTCCAAAGGTATAATCTACTTCCTTGCATGTTGTAGATTTATTTGTAGCTGATATGTTGCTGGTTCTATCTTCTAGATAGATTGTATTTACTGATCATGATGGCTGAGATTGAGGACATAGATCTTGGATTGGGTTTTATAGCCTTATGGATAGTTGATCCCTGCGTTAAGTGGGTCAAAAGTTTTTGAAACCTATCATAGAGGCCCACCCTATTTCCAACAGCTATCATGCTGGCGGTCTGTGAATTTACCTCTGAATGTGGCTCCGGTGCGGGTAGTTGGGATCGGGGTAGACATGCTGACTTCCTTTTTTTTTATTGCTGCTGCTGGCGGGTCGGGCTCGACCCGAACTAAGGCCCGAAAGGGGAAGGGGCCTGTGGGTTGGGGAAATGGGCCTGTGGGCTGTGTCCCCTTACCTGATGTTACCTCGAGACTGACGCGCAGAAATAAGAAAAGGATGCCGTTTTCATTTCTTGGAGTACAGAAGGGAGAAAATTGGGATGGAGGTGCAGGCGCAGGCGACTTGGATGGAGCCAAAGTGGAGAATAACCGTCGCTGATGCTCGTGCTGCCAGGGCTCGTCGGTGCAAGGTATGGCCTTTGTCCTTAGCCTCGTTCTCTGTTCTCTCGCTCTTTCTTCTTTCTTCTATATTTTTTTTTTGGATTGTTTCTTCTCTGAGTATGGGTAATGGAAACGAGAGGAAGTGGGGTTGCTGTAATGGGTCGTGTGAGTTGGGGATGTGGTTGGCTGGGGTCTAGGGATTTCGGATTTATGGATTGCGAGTGATTTGGGGCTTTTAACAGTTGGGATTGGGACTGATTTGGGCTTTTAGGGTTTGGTATGGTTCGATGGAGGTTGGGCAGGGAGCAGCAGGGGTTGGGTCTGGTTTGGTGATGATTTTGGGCTTTAGGATTTTGGGAAAAATTGATTTAGGGCTGGGATGGATTCGGGAGTGGCTGTCATGGGGTGTTGAGGTAGGTAGGGTTTCTGGGAGAGGGATGTTAATGGATGTAATGAGTCAGTGACAGTGACAGTGGATCTGGGAATGGAGGGTATGGCTCTGTGACGATGGGTGGTGGGGATGATGATGATATTGGACGGTGAAGGTGATAAGGGATTGAGAAGTGAGCAGATTACCTCGGGTCGGCGATTGGATCGGCGATCGGAGAAAGTTCTCTGCTCTGATACCAATTGAAGCAGCACAGGGAATGGAGGAGATAGCCTACGGGCTATTCTCCAAGCCAAACGGCTTAGAGTATGATGTCTTGGTCTCACACCAAAGACAGGAGAGAAACACACGTATGAGAGAACTCAAATTATCAATTAATTTCTGTATATCCCAATGGAAGGGATTACATCCTATATATAATAGAGTCTCAACATAATTTTAATAATCAATCTCTAATACTAAGAAACTTCTTAATTCTAAGAACCTTGGAAATTAGAAACTACCTAATCAAAGCAATTAAAGAAATTTGCTAAATGTGGAGAAATCTTCTAGAAAACCTAAAACTAGAAACTCTCGTTTGAAGATTTTGTCACTGCTGGGCCTTGTGGGCTTTGGGCCTTCTGAAATATACTTTCAATCGGGGCCCAGTAGTCTGGCCTGCATCAAAGAGGCTGGGTCCTTCGCTTCTCTAGTCTCTTTTGTCGATACGACGCGCAGCGGCGTATACGACAAGCAATTTGAGCTTCGGTCAACTCTGGTTGGGCTTTAACAATGAAGGATGTGTTCCCTCTGGCGCAGCAGCCGAGCCTATCTTCTTTGTAGTTGGGCAAGGACAGGATGCGAACCCGGTCTTTCGCCTGTTGTAGCGAAGCTTTGAATTTTTGGAGTTCGGCCCCTGTAGATATAAAGGGTCGAACTGAAGGATTGTAAGCCTTAACAGATGCTTGTAGAGGCCTTGTGATGCATGATCTGATTTTGGGCTTGTAAGAACAAGCCGGCTCATGCTGGGTTGACTTGGGAGTCAGGTTGGAGATGGGTCTCTCCTCTTTCATGTAGGCAAGAGGGTAGAACTGGTTCTCCAATAGTGGGGCCAGGTATGCTGGCTTGGTGAGTGTTTTGGACCTTCTTTGTTTTGCTGAAAGTCTTGGGGACCAAGTCTTGGGATAGACCTGGTCATTTGCGGGTCGAGGCTTCGTGGGTGTGCCACGGGCTTCGGGTCTTCTAGTGCTCGCCTTTGGTGTCACGGTAGTGACACGTTGAGAGGGGACCTTCTGCTTCTTGGAAGGAGCAGTTTGTTCTTTGGGAAGTGGGAATGGTCCCAGCATCCCAAAGGCGATAGTCTGGGGAGTCGAGGTCGACCCGAAGTTCAGAGAGTTGCCGAGGGAGTTGATGCTTCGACAGCTGATGGGGCACTTGTAGGTGCGCGTGGTTTGCTTCTGTTGAAGCATGAGCTGGTGCTTGTTCCCATCGAAAGTAATGGTAAGCGATGCTGCCATTGTTAGTTTTCGAAAAAAATTCTGAAACAAGACCACATCCATTAGTAATCACAAGAATATAATGACCATAAATGGAAAGGTTTATGGTTTTGTCTTTTCAAATCGCTCGAGGGAAATGACCCAAGCAATATGAAGAAGGCAAAAAGCCATAGAGGGTACAATTGTTCTGATTGCAGGTATGGTAAGCCCAGAATGAGTGTCCCAGTGACTTTTAGAAGCAATTGTGAACCTAAATTCGACTTATCGAGAAACAGAGCTTGCTCGATGTAAGAGGAATATAAGGTTGGAGTTACAAATGTGCCGGTCGCGAATACAGTAAACCCTGAAAGGGCGTACTAGTACCGCTAGACAAAAATTGTTTTGAGACCGCATCCATGAGATGAGATTCTCTATTTTGAAAGGTCAAGATTGGATTCATCAAAGAGAGCAGATCGTATTCCGATCCAAATACAGTCTCAGTGATTTCCGCGAGCGCCAGTACTCAGAAGAAAATGAACCATAATTTCTCGGATCTGAATCCAAAAATGAACCATAATCAACATTTCTGCAAGCACGATGAACGATAGGAAAGGATCAAGGTTTCTCAATTTTGAATCCAAACTGAAAAATCTAATTTTTTTTCTTTATATATATATATTTTTAGATCTCTAATGAACTCATCGAAGAGAAATGATGGCCCAAAACCTTAGTCGAACAGGCTCAACATTTCTGCAATCATAATAAACGATAGGAAAGGATCAAGGTTTCTCAATTTTGAATCCAAACTGAAAAATCTGGTTTTTTTATTTTTTATTTTTTATTTTTAGATTTTTAATGAAGTCATCGAAGAGAAACGATGGCCCAAAAACTTAGTCGAACAGGCTCAACATTTCTACAAGCACGATGAACGATAGGAAAGGATCAAGGTTTCTCAATTTTGAATCCAAACTAAGAAATCTGATTTTTTTGATTTTTTTTAAAGAGAAATAGTGGAAATAAATTCAAAGAATTAGAAATTTTCAAAAAATCTCATCTCATTTTTTTTTAGATGCAGAATCCAACATAGGCCACCAATTAGAAAGTAGCCAAGCAATCAAGAAAAGAAGAATAAGCATAGAGCAAAAGATATGATATGCAAATATTTCATTTCTAGCATCGTGTTCTCAAATGAACGAGTCCCACCGGGTGTGCCAGCTTGATGAACAGCGCTTCTGCTCGGTTCTACTAAGGTCGGCAGACGTGGGAGTCCGTTTGATCCGACCCTTTCGTGCCAGGGGGCAAAGGCGTGCATCAATATATTTTTTTGTGGGTGTGCCAGATTTTCTATTTTACTTGGAATTACAAGTGGTGATCCAGAGATCGACCTTCGCAAGTAAAAAGAAAATCAACTTCTTTCAAATTTTCCATTGCTCATATATTTAAGAAAAGATACATTTTTCTTGATTTGCCGTGAAAGGCAATTTTTTGGCATTTATTGCCGATTTTGGCGTTTATAGCCGATTTACAATTCTTATCAATAATGAAAGACAAGAGTTGTGATTTTTTTTCTCTTTTGGAAAAATACAAACTACAATGAAAAGCATGAAAATGAGGATCTAACTTCTTAGGAGATTATGGGGGACTCGTTCAGATTGACGGTCGCAAGCCATATGTGGACTTCGTCATCATCCATGCAGATGAGAACAGAGGATGCTCTTGATTCGCTTGGCTTGGCTACAACCTCAGGATTTTTGGGAACAAAGACCAAAAGGAGGTCCTATGTCCAATAAAAAACTAAGTAGACAGGCTGAAAAGCCACGTCTAAGCCATTGGAGGCAGAAGGAGAAGGTAAGGACCTTGGGGGGGATACCCCCAAGGGACTTTTGTCACCTTGTAGCGGTGGCCGGTGCAGAACTTCTACAGAGTTTTCTCTCTTTCTTTCTCTGGATTTTCTGTGCTTTTTTCTGATCAGGGATCTCTATTTGATTTTTTCGATCTGGAATTCTTTGGAAGGCTCTCCTATTTATAGGCTTTTAGGTAGCCATTTAGGAGGATTTATGAGCCTTAATTGTCATAAAGCTAAATAAAGGGAGGAGTTACAAGATTGAATTCTTTATTTTGTAACTCCTTTTTCTTGGCTTCTGATTGGCCGGAGGAGATTGGGGGCATTTAATCGCCTTTAATCGCCATGATGGGAGGAGTTTCATGGGTTAAATGCCATGAATCAATTGACTTGTAACTCCCGGATGCTTGCTTCTGATTGGCCGTCCAAAGAAATGAATTAATGACTGTAATAAAGCTAGTCAATTAATCGCATTAAGTGGTCGCCGGGCAGTTGAAGAGTCGCGGGCCGTGCCGCGTCTTTTGGGATTCTTCTGGCGATGATCATCGATGGATCTTCATGTAGATCGACATCGGATGACCATGTAACTTCAGGTGTTGTTTGCCAACAGCGGGTCGGTGCCATCTGTCCTGTCGATATGGGTTTTACAAATGGGTGTTGGGCTCATGCCTCATGGGCTCATCTATATGAAAAAAAAATTTTTATTTTAAGAAATGCGGTCCGGTCCGGTCCGGTCCAGACCGGACCGGACCAGATTTGGACCGCTAAGACCGCAAATCCGGTCCAGTCCAGTCCGGTTTTGTGGTCCGGTCCGGTCTGCGGTCCAGTTCTGTGCTGCCCTATTGTACATTTGTACGATGCAGAAAGAAAGGCAGCAACTATGTTTTAATATTGCGTTCATTAACCGGTCAAAAGGTCTATCTATGTGGAAAGAATTGCATGCAGCATTTGCAGACGAGAATTCACACTGAATGGATGTGGAAAGGTCCAATGAGACCCTGCATTACCGAGTCTGCTTAGATTATAATTCTCCCAATTGTTTGGGCTTGCTTTATTTAATGATATTTCCTGCTCGTCTTGACTTGGAACTGGTCTTTTGTGTGTCATCTCAAGTATGAGTCTATAGTATATGATGAGTCAGGCCCAAATGACCCAATAAGTAATGGTAAGTCAGGTCCAGGTGATCCAGACCAAGCCCAAGTGACCCATTCCAGGATGATGGGTCAGGCCAAAGTAACTCGATCCGTGATCTGTTTAGTCCGTTGAGATCCGAGGCTTGCTTCACGAAGCCTCGCCACGTCAAGGATACCACGTCGCTTCGGAAGAAGTCCTCTCCTTACCTGCTTTTTGATGGACCGCGCTCCTGCTCGGTTCCTACCGAGGTCGGCGGACGTGGGAGTCCGTCGGGTCCGACCCTTTCGTAACCGGGGGGCAGGGGCGTGCATCAACATTTCTTTTTTTTGTGGGTGTGCCAGATTTTCTATTTTTACTTGGAATTACAAGTGGTGATCCGGAGATCAACCTTCGCAAGTAAAAAGGAAATCAACTTCTTTCAAGTTTTCCATTGCACATATATTTAAGAAAAGAGACATTTTTTTGATTTGCCGTGAAAGGCGATTTTTTGGCATTTATAGCCGATTTTGGCGTTTATAGCCGATTTTTGGCGTTTATAGCCGATTTTTGGCATTTATAGCCGATTTACAATTCTTATCAATAATGAAAGACAAGAGTTGTGATTTTTGTCTCTTTTTAAAAAAATACAAACTACAATGAAAAGCAAGAAAAGGAGGATCTAACTTCTCAGGAGATTGTGGGGGACTCGTTTAGATTGACGGTCGCAAGCCATATGTGGGCTTCGCCATCATCCATGCAGATGAGAACAGAGGATGCTATTTGATTCACTTGGCTTGGCTATAACCTCGGGTTTTTAGAAGACAAAGACCAAAGGAAGGTCCTATGTCCAATAAAAACCGAGTAGACGGACTGAAAAGCCACATCTAAGCCATTGGAGGCAGGAGGAGAAGGCAAGGACCTTGGGGGGGGTACCCCCCAAGGGACTTTTGTCACCTTGTTGCGGTGGCCGGTGTAGAACTTCCGCAGAGTTTTCTCTCTTTTTCTTTTCTCTGGATTTCTGACTGCTGTCTGATGTTTGTTGTGTGTTTTTCCGATCTTTCTAATGATCTTTCTTCTTGGAGAGCCCTCCTATTTATAGGCTTTTAGGTAGCCTTTTAAGTGGGTTTATGGGCTTTTAATGTCATTAAGCCACATAATGGGAGGAGTTACAAAATTGAATTGTTTATTTTGTAACTCCTTTTTCTTGGCTTCTGATTGGCCGGAGGAGATTGAGGGCATTTAATCGCCTTTAATCGCCATGATGGGAGGAGTTTCATGGGTTAAATGCCATGAATCTCTTGACTTGTAACTCCCAAATGCTTGCTTCTGATTGGGCCGTCCAAAGAAATGGATTAATGACTGTAATAAAGCTAGTCAATTAATCGCATTAAGTGGTCGCCGAGCAGCTGAAGAGTCGCGGGCCGTGCCATGTCTTTTGGAATTCTTCTGTCGATGATCATCGATGGATCTTCATGTAGATCGACATCAGATGACCATGTAATTTCAGGTGTTTGTTGCCAACAGCGGGTCGGTGCCATCTGTCCTGTCGATTTCTCGATCGGTCGGGTGGAAAGCACACTTTTTTTGGTTGACCGGGTGGCGATCAATACTGTCTTTGATACTCTTGATGATTTACCCGTGTTTTGGACGGATATCAGAGGACTTGGTGTCTCAAAAGCATGAATTTTGGAAAGTACCAGAGGCTGGGCTTCTCGAATCGCGAAAAAACGGCGAAAACCGGGGTTTCCGGGGCTTTCCCGGCGACCCCGGGGTCCATGGTCGCCGGCGACCCTGGCCCAGGGTCGCAGGGGTCTGCGACCCTGGGGGGGTTTTCCCCCTTTCTGGTCCCGTTTTGCGTCCGTTTTTGCTCTTTTTTGATTCTTTTTTCTTCTGTACTTTTCTTTGACATTTTGATCATTTATTGGCCTGATTTCTTTGTAGGAAACCTGATGAGAATCCTTGCATTTTATTTTGCAAAGTTTCCAATTTCCTGAGAAAGCCGAAGACTTTGTCGCGCAGAGCTGCCGATTTTCCGTCAGAAGCTGAAACTGGGTCAAACGATGTCGGAATGACCTGAAATTTGGTGTGAAGCCTGCTGAGCAATAAATAAGACCAACCATAGGCTTTTGTTTGAGTTTTGAAGCCGTTTGGGGTCCTATCACCTGTAGACTTGCTTTTTGTCGCGATAAAGATGTCGCGGTTTGATGTGCGGTCAACCGATGTCCGATTGACTTGAATTTTGACAGGGAACCTATTGGAGTCATTTTAAGATGATCCATAGGTTCTGTCTTGGAAACCATGGTCCCGGAGAGCTTTACCGCCGAGAGGCTTGATTTGGCTGTTGGAGAAGCGAAGTTAGGCCAAATGATCTTGAAATGGCTTGAAACTTCTTGTGTACTCCTCTTTTGGCTGTCTGGATGAATCTTGCAGTTTTTGTTTGATTCTGACAAGATTTGATTTTTGGAAGCAGCATTGCCTATTTATGGCAGGTTGCGACTTCATGTAGCTCTTTGGATCTTGAAAAGGCAAAGTGACATTTTTGGTGTCAACAAATGCCCCCTCGAGGTACAGCGGCGAGTTGCTTAACTTTTGTAGTCGATGTGCCTCGAAGAGATTTTTTGAAGGAGAGCCTGTGACTTGACCAAGAGTCTTTGAGCAATCTTTCTTTTTGGTATTTGTAGCCTTTTGAGCTTCCAGGGGAATTTTATGGTAGTGAAAGGGATCACGTACCATCTCGAGGCAAAGTTTTGAAGATGACATCAGGGATGTGGATTTGGGTTTTGACCTTGTGACCTAACAGGCTATATATGGCAGGTTAGGGGGTCGGGTTTGGTTTTGATCGTGTGACCCAACAAGCTGTATGTGGAATGTTGGGGGATCAATTTTGGTTTTGATCTTGTGACCTAACAGGCTGTATGTGGCAAGTTAGGGGATCAGGTTTTGGTTTTTGGTTTTGGTCTTGTGACCTAACAGGCTGTATGTGGCAAGTTAGGGGACCAGGATTTGGTTTGATTTTTGTGGAATGTCAATTTCAAGATTTTGGCTCAATTTGGTATATGAGGCTGGATGGTTTGATTTTTTGGAAGCTCATGGGGCTTGGAATTTTCTTTTGTATGGTCCAATCAACTCAAAAGAGGCATGGAACCATTTTTGTATGCTCTTGGTAAGAGGGATTTCTTTTTGACTAAAAGCCCAAAAAAAATTTTCTTCTCTCTTTTTTTTTTTTTTTTTGTGCCTAGGTGGTCAAACCTGGCTCATATGGGCTAACCCATGGGACCTTAAGCTTTTGAAATGGCTTAGATCTCATATGGGTCATTTTTGTAAAGAATCCAAAAATATCTCATTTGGATAGAGAAATCTAAGAATATCTTTACTTGGAGAGAATCTCTCATGATCCCTTTATTTGGGATAGAATTCTCAGATATCTTTCTTTGGGAAAGAATCCGTCATAGATTGATTTTAGGAGAAATCTCTCAATATCCCTTTATTTTTTGGGATAGGATATCCAAGATATTTCTTTTGGAAAGAATCCGTCATAGATTGATTTAGGAGAAAATCTCTCAATATCCCTTTATTTTTTGGGATAGGATCTCAAGATATCTTTCTTTTGGGAAAGAATCCGTCATAGATTGATTTTTGGGAGAAAATCTCTCAAGATATCTTTCTTTTGGGAAAGAATCTTTCTAATCTCTTTCTTTTGGTAAGGTTACTAATTAGTAACACTTACCTCTTTCTTCTTTCCTTCTTTGGTTTGCTCTCCTCTATAAAATAAAGGAGAAGGTTGGATCTCTTGCTCTTACTACTTTCTTTTGCAATAATCTCAAGAGGGCTTCAAGACCAAGAGCTTTTCTTCTTTCAAGATCTTCAAGAGTTTTCTTCTTCTTCTTCTCTCATCAATGGCTTCAAGTAAGTTCTTCTTTTTCAGAAAACTTCATTGTAGGAAGAAAAAAAAAAAGTTCTTCTCTTTTTTTTTTTGTTTCTTTCTTTTCTTCTTTTTTTTTTTTTCACGTGTTTGCCTCTTTTTTTTTTTCACACTTTTTTTTTTTTTTTTTTTTTTCTTTCTTTCTTTCTTTTTTTTTCATGTTTTTTTTTATTGTGTGGGCCGTACGGACAGATCCGTACGGATCTGGCGTACGGCCACGTGGCCTGTGGGCCACGGCCTGTGGGCCAGCCCGTTTTTTTTTTTTTTTTTTTTTTTTCTCTTCTTTTTTTTTCTTTCCCTCCCTTTTTTTTTTGAGAGAGTTTCGTTCCTTTTTTGTTTTCTTTCTTTCTTTCTTTCTCTCCTTTTTTTTTTTTTTTTTTTTTTTTTTTTTTAGAGAAAGTTTCTTTTCTTTTCTCTTCTTTCTTTTTTTTTTTGTTTGCTCATCATGATAATGCATTTTTTTTTTTCGCAAATCTAGATGTTCATGCATGCCTTTAATTTGTAAATTAAACTTGTAGCATGATGTGATTGCATACCTGAAAGTGTTTGCAAATTTGGGAACTTGGAGCTCGCAGTGATGTTGAGCCCTTCCTGATTTTGCGGAGACTTTTAGGTTTCGAAAGTTTGGAGTTTCGGAGCTCGCAGCGATGTTGAGCCCATCTTCAAGCTTTCTATTTCTTTCGGGATAGTTCCTTTTCTTCGGAATTGCCCCGTCATCATGTCAAAATTTCGCCAGATTTTTTTTAGCGAGATTCTGTTATTTTGATGTTTGATCTTTTTCTTTTCCATCCTTTTCAGGTGGTTCCTCCAGAGCGAACAAGGGTAAAGAGCCTGCTACAAGCGTACCTCGTCGGTCTTCTAGATCCTCTAATCCGGCCGTTCAGCAGGCTTTCGAGAAGGTCCAGTATGTTGAAAGAAACCTGGAAGAGTGCGACTCCCTCAACAGAGATGAGATGAGGCAGCGACTGATCACTCTCAAGGGAGAGGAATTCTATAAGATCATGGTAAGCAGTCGTCCATGGCTGATGGAAGATCAGAGCATTTTGCCCAAGCCTACCTTCTTCTTTGGTGATGCAGTCCCTGACACATACATACCAGAGGAGATCTTTTCAGTTTCCTTCACAGCAGATGGTGAGAGAAGACTGTTCTACCCGGTCGATGTTTGATCGCACCGTCTCGATTCTGAGCTCCCCCACGTGCCCTAAGAGGCCTCATGTTTATCGATCTCGTTCTGAAGGTACCCCAGGTCGGAGAGACGGTGGGCATTTTAGGTGGAGAATTGTGAATCAAGCCCTGTTTCCGTAAACGAGGCGTTTACATGCTGTGCTTCCACGAAGTCATCGTCGGTCATTGAGAGGTGTTGACACCAAAAATGTCACTTTGCCTTTTCAAAGATCCAAAGAGCTACATGAAGTCGCAACCTGCCATAAATAGGCAATGCTGCTTCCAAAAATCAAATCTTGTCAGAATCAAACAAAAAACTGCAAGATTCTTCCAGACAGCCAAAAGAGGAGTACACAAGAAGTTTCAAGCCATTTCAATATCATTTGGCCTAAACTTCGCTTCTCCGACAGCCAAATCAATCCTCTCGGTGGTAAAGCTCTCCGGGACCATGGTTTCCAAGACAGAACCTATGGATCATCTTAAAATGACTCCAATAGGTTCCCTGTCAAATTTCAAGTCAATCGGACATCGGTTGACCGCACATCAAACCGCGACATCTTCATCGCGATAAAAAGCAAGTCTGCAGGTGAT
This sequence comes from Litsea cubeba, assembly GCA_012931725.1. Taxonomy (NCBI): domain Eukaryota; kingdom Viridiplantae; phylum Streptophyta; class Magnoliopsida; order Laurales; family Lauraceae; genus Litsea; species Litsea cubeba. The sequence continues at coordinate 105,599,275 of CM022946.1, forward strand.
AGGACCCCAAACGGCTTCGAAACTCAAACAAAAGCCTATGGTTGGTCTTATTTATTGCTCAAGAGGCTTCACACCAAATTTCAGGTCATTCCGACATCGTTTGACCCAGTTTCAGCTTCTGACGGGAAATCGGCAACTCTGCGCGACAAAGTCTTCGGCTTTCTCAGGAAATTGGAAACTTTGCAAAATAAAATGCAAGGATTCTCATCAGGTTTCCTACAAAGAAATCAGGCCAATAAATGATCAAAATGTCAAAGAAAAGTACAGAAGAAAAAAGAATAAAAAAAGAGCAAAAACGGACGCAAAACGGGACCAAAAAGGGGGAAAACCCCCCCAGGGTCGCAGCCCCTGCGACCCTGGGCCAGGGTCGCCGGCGACCATGGACCCCGGGGTCGCCGGGAAAGCCCCGGAAACTCCGGTTTTCGCCGTTTTTTCGCGATTCGAGATGCCCAGCCTCTGGTACTTTCCAAAATTCATGCTTTTGAGACACAAGTCCTCTGATATCCGTCCAAAACACGGGTAAATCATCAAGAGTATCAAAGACAGTATTGATCGCCACCCGGTCAACCAAAAAAAGTGTGCTTTCCACCCGACCGATCGAGAAATCGACAGGACAGATGGCACGACCCGCTGTTGGCAACAAACACCTGAAATTACATGGTCATCTGATGTCGATCTACATGAAGATCCATCGATGATCATCAACAGAAGAATTCCAAAAGACGTGGCACGGCCCGCGACTCTTCAGCTGCTCGGCGACCACTTAATGCGATTAATTGACTAGCTTTATTACAGTCATTAATCCATTTCTTTGGACGGCCCAATCAGAAGCAAGCATTTGGGAGTTACAAGTCAAGAGATTCATGGCATTTAACCCATGAAACTCCTCCCATCATGGCGATTAAAGGCGATTAAATGCCCTCAATCTCCTCCGGCCAATCAGAAGCCAAGAAAAAGGAGTTACAAAATAAACAATTCAATTTTGTAACTCCTCCCATTATGTGGCTTAATGACATTAAAAGCCCATAAGCTCTCCTAAATGGCTACCAAGAGCCTATAAATAGGAGAGCACTCCAAAGGAATCAAAAAGATCAGAAAAACACACAACAAACATCAGACAGCAGTCAGAAATCCAGAGAAAAGAAAAAGAGAGAAAACTCTGCGGAAGTTCTACACCGGCCACCGCAACAAGGTGACAAAAGTCCCTTGGGGGGTACCCCCCCCAAGGTCCTTGCCTTCTCCTCCTGCCTCCAATGGCTTAGATGTGGCTTTTCAGCCCGTCTACTCGGTTTTTTATTGGACATAGGACCTTCCTTTGGTCTTTGTCTTCTAAAAACCCGAGGTTATAGCCAAGCCAAGTGAATCAAATAGCATCCTCTGTTCTCATCTGCATGGATGATGGCGAAGCCCACATATGGCTTGCGACCGTCAATCTAAACGAGTCCTCCACAATCTCCTGAGAAGTTAGATCCTCCTTTTCTTGCTTTTCATTGTAGTTTGTATTTTTTAAAAGAGACAAAAATCACAATTCTTGTCTTTCATTATTGATAAGGATTGTAAATCGGCTATAAACGCCAAAATCGGCTATAAACGCCAAAAATCGGCTATAAACGCCAAAATCGGCTATAAATGCCAAAAAAATCGCCTTTCACGGCAAATCAAGAAAATGTCTCTTTTCTTAAATATATGTGCAATGGAAAACTTGAAAGAAGTTGATTTCCTTTTTACTTGCGAAGGTTGATCTCCGGATCACCACTTTGCAATTCCAAGTAAAAATAGAAAATCTGGCACACCCACAAAAAAAAGAAATGTTGATGCACGCCCCTGCCCCCGGTTACGAAAGGGTCGGAACCCGACGGACTCCCACGTCCGCCGACCTCGGTAGAACCGAGCAGGAGCGCGGTCCATCAAGCTGGCATCACCCGGTGGGACTCGTTTATTTGAGAACACGATGCTAGAAATGAAATATTTGCATATCATATATTTTGCTCTATGCTTATATTTCTTTTCTCGATTCCTTGGCTACTTTATAATTGGTGGCCTATGTTGAATTCCGCAAAAAAAAAAATGAGATGAGATTTTTTGTTTGGAAATTTCTAATTCTTTGAATTTATTTCCACTCTTTCTCTTTTCAAAAAAAAAATAAAAAAAAAATAAAAAAATCAGATTTGTCATTTTGGATTCAAAATTGAGAAACCTTGATCCGTTCCTATCGTTCATCGCGCTTGCAGAAATGTTGAGCCTGTTCGACTAAGGTTTTGGGCCATGGTTTCTCTTCGATGAGTTCATTAAAAATCTAAAAAAAAAATTTAAAAAAAATCAGATTTGTCATTTTTGGATTCAAAATTGAGAAACCTTGATCCGTTCCTATCGTTCATCGCGCTTGCAGAAATGTTGAGCCTGTTCGACTAAGGTTTTGGGCCATGGTTTCTCTTCGATGAGTTCATTAAAAAATCAAAAAAAATATATATATATATATATATAAAATTTTTTTTTTTTAGATTTCTCAATTTGGATTCAAAATTGAGAAACCTTGATCTGTTCCTATCGTTCATCGCGCTTGCAGAAATGTTGAGCCTGTTCGACTAAGGTTTTAGGCCATGGTTTCTCTTCGATGAGTTCATCAAAAAAAAAAATAATAAAAAATATATATATATATATATAAAAAAAAATTTTTTTTTAGATTTCTCAATTTGGATTCAAAATTGAGAAACCTTGATCTGTTCCTATCGTTCATCGCGCTTGCAGAAATGTTGAGCCTGTTCGACTAAGGTTTTGGGCCATGGTTTCTCTTCGATGAATTCATAAAAATAAAAATAAAATAAAAAATATATATATATATAAAAAAAAAAAGACATAGACCACTAAGGTTAAACCAACTGTGTTCTTTGATCATGGTTGATTCAAAGAAAAGCCTTGTCCAGAGTGTGGAGACAGCTTGACTGTTCTAGGCAAGGGTCCTCCAAACGGGTTCATTAAGTAATCCTACCCTTACCTGGGGGCAATTCTATCAATCAAGATTTCATAAGACCGGGTTAGGAGGCCTATGTGTACTCTCTCGTCTTTTAAATAAAAAAAAATAAATAAAAAAAAATATAAAAATTTTAAAATAAAAAAAAATTTTCAAAAAAAAAATCTTAAAAAAAAAATTAATAAAATAAATAAAAAAAAAAAAAAAAAAAAAAAAGATTTTTTTTTAAAAAAAAAAAAAAAAAAAAAAAAAAAAAAAATCTTTAAAAACTTCAAAAAAAAAAACTTCCGTCATTTTGGGTTTAGATAAGAGAAATCTTGGTCTTCTCCTTTCTGAGCACTGGCGCTCGCGGAAATCGCTGAGCCCGTGTTCAGATTGGAGTGCCTTTTGCTCTCTTTGATGAACCCGATATTGGCCTTTCAAAAAAAAAACTCGTCATTTTTAGATTCAGATCCGAGAAATCATGGTTCATTTCTTTCTGAGCACTGGCGCTCGCGGAAATCGCTGAGCCCGTGTTCAGATTGGAATACCATCTGCTCTCTTTGATGAATCCAATCTTGACCTTTCAAAACAGAGAATCTCATCTCATAGATGCGGTCTCAAAACATTTGTGTCTAGCGGTACTAGTACGCCCTTTCAGGGTCTACTGTATTGCGACCGGCACATCTGTAACTCCAACTTTATATTCTTCTTACCTCGAGCAAGCTCTGCTTCTCGATAAGTCGAATTTAAGTTCACAATTGCTTCTAGCAGTCACTGGGATGCCCATTCCGGGCTTACCACACCTGCGATCAGAACAATTGTACCCTCTATGGCATTTTGCCTTCCTCATATTGTTTGGGTCATCTACCTCGAGCAATTTGAAAAGACGAAACCATAGAACTTCCCATTTATGATCATTATATTCTTGTGATTACTAATGGATGTGGTCTTGTTTCAGAAATTTTCGAAAAAAACTAACAATGGCAGCTTCACTAACCATTACTTTCGACGAAAGCAAGCACCAACTCATGCTTCAACAGAAGCAAACCACGCGCACCTACAAGCGCCCCATCAGCTGCCGAAGTGTCAACTCCCTCGGCAACTCTGTGAACTCCGGGTCGACCTCGACTCCCCGGACTATCGTCTTCGGGACGCTGGGACCATTCCCACTTCCTGAGGAACAAGCTGCTCCCTCCAAGAAGCAGAAACTCGCCTCTCAACGTGTCACTACCGTGACACCAAAGGCGAGTACAAGAAGGCCTGAAGCCCGTGGCAGCCCCACGAAGCCTCAACCTGCAAACAACCAGGTCTACCCCAAGACTTGGTCCCCAAGACCTTCACCAAAACAAAGAAGGTCCCAGGCATCCACTAAGCCAGCATTCCTGGCCCCACTCAAGGAGAACCAGTTCTATCCTCTTGCTTACATGAAAGAGGAGAGACCCATCTCCAACCTGACTTCAAAGTCATCCCAGCATGAGCCGGCTTGTTCTTACAAGCCCAAAATCAAGTCATGCATCACAAGGCCTCCACAAGCATCTGCTAAGGCCTACAAATCTGCAGTTCGACCCTTCATATCTACAGGGGCCGAACTTCACAAGTTCAAAGCTTCGCTGCAACTGGCGAAGGATAGGGTTCGCATCCTGTCCTTGCCCAGCTACAAAGAAGACAGACTCGGCTGCTGCGCCCGAGGGAGCACATCCTTCATTGTCAAAGCCCAGTCAGAGCTGACCGAAGCTCAAATTGCTCGTCGTATACGCCGCCGCGCGTCGTACCGACAAAAGAGACTACAGAAGCAAAGGACTCAGCCTCCCACACTTCAAGTCTCTCCTAAATGGGTCGAAAAAGAAAGACCCAACCAAGTTGCTGCCGTCCATATGGTTGGAAAAACCAGAAGGCGCCAAAAATCAGCAACAAAAATCCATGTCCGACGTCCAATGACCCGCAGCGTCTCAAGGACAAGAAGACATTCAGAAGAATCCCCTGCTCCTTCAAGCAAAGGACAGCAGAGTGATCCTTCCTCAAGCTCCTCTTCAAAAAGAATGAGCCCCAGCTCAGTCACCAGGACAGTTTCTTCGTTCGAATCACGAAGGATGAATGTCTTGGCTACAAATTCTGAGCCACCACCCCACAATCCACCTCCAGAAGATGCGATTACCCGCATCCAGCAGTTGGAACAGGGCCAGCAGAGGATTGAAACTCTGATGGAAAACCTTCTCCTCGCCTTCCAAAATCAGGCGAACAATGAACCTCCTCCGAATCATCAAGACGACGAGGTAAATAGAGAAGAAAATGAGTCACGCGCCCTTACCAAAAAGGACGTAGACGGTATCCTCGCCAAAGCAAAAGAAGAGGATATACTCAAGAGCATGGGATCAAGCCACCATATCCCTTATGGATGGACTCGGTCCCGTTCCCCACCAAATTCAAGCATCCTACTCTCCAAACATATACGGGGAAAGGATCAGCCAGACAGCACGTCATCCACTTCAAGATCCTGACGGGAGCTATCGCGGATCAAGATGCACTCAAGATCCGCCTCTTTGCAAGTACCCTAAAAGGTACGGCCTTCGATTGGTACTCCACTCTGCCGGAGGACTCAATCCAAAACTGGGCCATGCTAGAGACACGCTTCCTGACTCACTTCAAAGGTGAGATCATCCCGCTACTATGGCTCAGCTGTGCAGCCTAAAACAGGGGGAGAATGAGTCAACATATGACTTCATTCACAAGTGGAAAGCAATGGCATACAAATGCTCTGATGTATTGCCACAAGCGTCGCTAGTCGACATCTGCCGAAACAACATGAGAGCCAGAATCCGCTCCATGATCATCGGCAACAAATCAAAAAACCTGGGAGAACTCCTAGAAGCTTCCATGGAAGCTGAAACGGTGATTAAAGACCTCAACAGTCAGAAATCATCAAAGAAAGAGCCAACCGCCATTGCAACCTCTAAACCAAAGAAGAAAGAGGTCCTCAATGTGCAGACCAAGCCAGCTCCTCAGCCACCAAAGAAAGCTGAAAACAAAGCTGCTGGTAAGAGAGCTGAACTCTCTGATGCCTTCAAAGAACGAGTAGAGAAGAAATACCCGTTTGATGAAGATGTTGATGAAATTTTCGGGGCTCTTGTGGCAAACGGCAAGCTCACCTTGCCTGAACCAAAAAGACCGGGTGATGTTGGCAAAACCAACGATCCTCGGTACTGTCCATACCACCAGATGAAAATAAATGAGATGTGGAAAAACGGAGTCATCACCTTTGACAAAAACTATGGGTCTGCCTCCGTCAACATGGTGACATGTGGACAAAACATCAAGATCACCGAAGAAGAAGATCACTACTTCCTTCAGGTGATAAACTCAATCGAAGCGTCCAAGGAACTGGTTCCTTACCCGACACCAGACGGACAACCGATATGGGTGCATCCCGATCTCCTAGAAGATGAAAATTGGGAGGTCGTGAAAATAAAGCCTACAGCTCAACAGCGAAGGCAGGCTAGGAAACATCTCCTCAAGCTCAAACGGCAAGAGAAGATCCAGCTAAAACCAGAGGTCAAAGAAAAGGCAGAGGCTTCCTCTACCGCTTCACTGGAGGTAACAAAAACATCCCTTCCAGAGACTTCAAAGGGGGTAAGGAAATTCACTCTCAGTGATTTCATGCCACCTCAATTCAGAGAAGCCATGCAGGAGACATCATACTCTTGCAATTCGGTAGTTGGATTCTCCATTGATGGATACGAGTCCAGCGACACCGATGATGGATTCGAATCCAACTACACAGATGAGTGGGAGGAGTCCCTTGAAACAGGAGAATATCTCTCCGATGAAGAATGGGTTCCTGAGTCTCATCTTATGCCAGTAATCTGGTATAACCCCCTACAGCCACAAGGATCCTGGTCTGATGATGAAGAAGACCAAGAGGCTGTACAAGAAAATGCTGCTGACCCAGCACCTCTCATTACTCCAGTGGAAATCAACAATGTTGAGCCACAAAGAGATGATGAAGAAGAAGATCCGGCTCCCATGCCTGATCTTGAAGAATATGCAAGGATCTTGCAGCGACTCGCTCTAGAACAAGAGCAAGAACGCGTCAACGAGCCTCCTCGCAATCCAGAGCCTGAAGTCCCTGAAGACCACCAGGTACATCCTCCCTTAACTCCTGAAAATGGAGAAAATTGCTGGATAGACGATCCTCTCACATCCGAGGATGAGTCTGACTCCGATCAGGCAACGTCTCCCGTCAGAGCTTCCTGTAATGTGATAATTCGGGATTATAGCTCTTCCGAAGCATCGTCTGATGAGAAGTCTTCCTCCGGCTTCGCAAACACAAACTGCGAATGAATCCATTGAAATGCTTCTTCGGCGTCTCGTCGGGTAAGTTCCTCGGATTCTTAGTTCGGAAAGCTGGAATAGAGCTTGACCCCATAAAAGTCAAAGCCATTCTAGAAATGCCCTCTCCAAGAACCTTGAGAGAACTCAAAGGGCTTCAAGGGAGATTGGCCTACATCAGACGGTTCATCTCCAATCTTTCGGGGAAATGCCGTCCATTCTCCCGGTTGATGAAAAAAGGTGTAAACTTTGTCTGGGATGCTGACTGTGAAGCTGCTTTCCAAGACATCAAGTCATACCTGACAAAACCTCCAGTATTAGCTGCTCCTACCACTGGAAAACCATTCATCTTGTACACAAGAGCCCTTGATCACTCTCTGGGAGCTCTGCTTGCGCAAGAAAATGATCAAAGAAAAGAAGCTGCTCTATATTACCTCAGCCGTATGCTAGTAGGTGCAGAGCATCGCTACTCTCCAGTCGAAAAAGAATGTCTTGCAGTGATGTTCGCCGTACAAAAGCTGCGTCACTACTTGCTTTCCAACACAGTCTACCTGTCTCGAGGGTCAACCTCTTGAAGGTCCTTGTCACAAAGGCAGGTTCTCTCAATGCTCGACTGGCAAAATGGTCCATCCTTCTGTCACAATTTGATATTAGGTATGTACCACAAAAAGCAATCAAAGGGCAAGCTCTAGCGGACGTCCTCGCAGAGCATCCATTGCCTAAAGATTCTCCACTCAGAGATGATCTCCCAGACGAACCAGTCTACAATGTGGAGACTTTCTCACAAAGTGGCCTCCTGGGACATGTACTTTTGACGGTGCAACCAGGACAAATGAAAAAGACAGCTGATCTCGGGAGTTGGCATCCTCTTTATTAGCCCCGACAAATACATGATTCCACATGCTTTCTCGCTACTGGAACCATGCACAAACAATGCAGCTGAATATCAAGCTCTGATCTTAGGATTGGAACTCACCATCGAATCCGGTATCACTATGCTGGAAGTCTTTGGAGACTCTCAACTGATCGTCAACCAGATGAATCAGAAATTTGAAGTCAGGAAGCCAGATTTGCTGCCCTACTACAACAAGGCACAATCACTTCTGCAAAAGTTTGACATCTGTCACATCACCCACATTCGTAGAGGTGAAAACATACGTGCAGATGCCCTAGCCGGACTTGCCGCATCCATGGCAATCCAGGAAGGGGAAAACATGCAAGTCACAGTGTGCGAAAGAAGAATCCTTCCTCCTCTTAACACACACCAAGCAGTTGCTGAATGCCACCAAGTGGTCGGAAGTCGGATTTCAATCCTTCAAACTTCAAATTGGCGACTGGAGGGATCCGTTCATTGATTACATTATGTTCGGAATCCTACCTGAAGATCCAAAAGAACGGGTAAGCATCCAAAGGCGAACCCCAAGCTTCCATTTGGATATTCCATTCAAAAATCCTTTACAGGAAATCCTTCAACGGAGTACTTCTACGCTGCTTATCACAACAAGAGGCTGAAGAAACACTCAAAGAAGTTCATGCTGGTCTTTGTGGAGCTCATCAGGCTGGACCTAAGCTCTATGATCAGATAAAAAGGTTAGGATATTACTGGCCTACCATGGTAGCTGACGCAATGCAATTTGCTAAGTGCTTGCCAACAATGCCAAGTTCATGGAGATTACATTCACATGCCTCAGAATGGCTGCATCCTACAGCGATCTCATGGCCTTTCGAAGCCTGGGGTATGGACATCATAGGGTCCTATTTCTCCCCCTTCAAGCAAAGGTCATCGCTTCATCTTCGCCGCTACGGATTATTTCTCCAAGTGGTCAGAAGCATTTGCGTTTAACGAAATGAAGACCCTCATTAGTCCTTCAGCTTCCTGACGCACCAACATCATTTGTCGTTTCGGCATACCCAAAAGATTCGTTCCATGATAACGGACCACAGTTCCGGGATCATCGATTCTACAGGTTCTGCGACAAATACAAAATTCAAAGCTGTCCTTCGACTCCATACAATCCGGCAGCAACAGCGGGTTAGCAGAAGCTTCAACAAGACACTCTGCAAAATCCTCAAAAAAAATGGTCTCTAGTCACAAAGAGACTGGAGCGACAAAATGTCTGAACCTTGTGGGGGCCTATCGAACCACCGTTCGAGGACCAACCCATAGCACACCATTCTCCTTGGTCTATGGATGCGAAGCTGTCGTGCCCTTGGAAGTACAAATTCCTTCCTTGAGGGTATCCTTGCAAAATGACATGACTCAAGAAAGCAATTGTCAAATTGCGACTCCATGAGCTGGACAATCTCGATGAGAGACGGCTCGAAGCTCAACAAAGCATTGAACTTTACCAAGCACGTATGGCAGGATCTTTCGATAAAAAGGTCAGGACAACGCGCCTACAAAAAGAATGACTTGGTTCTTGCGGTAAAAAGACCAATGGTCTTCGCTCACAAGTCCAAAGGCAAATTCGAGCCAAATGGGAGGGACCCTACGTCATCGACAAAGTTTTCTCCAATGGCGCATACGCACTCCTAAACATGGAAGGTGACAGATGTATGCTGCCCATCAATGGCAAGTTCTTAAAGCGGTACTACCCTTGAAGACTTACCCAACTGGGTAAGAGCAATGCCTGTACGGCCAAAACCGGTTTCCAGGTACACGCTCGCCAAACCCACCCTTTTTTAGAATTTTCATATCAAATGTTGAAATTTCTAGAAATCTAAAAACAATGCTTACTTTCATCGTTTCATTGTTCAACAAAAATCCAAGTTTAGGAACCTTTCCTAACTTGACCAAAATTTTCAACCCTTGAACCCAAAATTCATGGTTTGAAACAAAATCCGGATTCAGGGATTTCCACCCTAGTCCACCCTGCCTTTTACCGCCAAAATGGTTTTAGGTCAAAACTTATGACCCTCGTGTCTTTAAACAAAAAAAAAAAAAATGGTTTTTCAAAAACCCGCGAGGAAGCGACACTTAATCGATACTCGCACAAATCGGAAGCAAGCGAACCACGTTCGACACTTCCAAAATCGCAGGGAAGCGACATTTCGTCGATACTGTGCAAAATCCAAAACCGTGGAAACACACATTTCAGTTGATATCCACAACCCAAATTTCAAAGGTTCGAAAAAACCTAAAAAAAAAAAAAAAAAAAAAAAAAAAAAAAAAAAAACTGTGGAGACGCAACATTTCAGTTGATATCCATGACCCAAAGGTTCGAGAACCACAAATTTCAAAAATCGTGGGGAAACGACATCAAGTCAGTACCGCAAAACCAAAATTTTTGAAAAGCAAGGATGCGACATTCCATCGATACTTGCACCCAATCCGCGAGGATGCGACATTCCATCGATACTCGCAACCGAATGAGCAAGGATGCGACATTCCATCGATACTTGCAAGAACATTCAGCAGGGGGCGAATTTTAGTCGATACTTGCATTTTGAAAACCAAACCGGCTATAATGCCATCAAAACAGGCTATAAATACCAAAAACCGGCTATAGATGCCACAAAACAAATTCGGCTATCAATGCCACCAAAATTGGCTTCCATGCCACAAACAAAAACCTGGCTTTCATGCCAAAACAATCATTTGACAAAAGATTTTCACAAAATGACAACCTTTTGATCAAATCCCATTTAGCAATTACTTTTATCACAAAAAGATTCAAGTGAGCGTAGGGATAACAAAAAAAAAAGAAAGTGTTCACAAGCACTACAAAAAAAAAGAGTACCAAAAAAAATACATGTGGTACCAAAAAAAAATAAGAGAATGTTCACAAGCACTGCAAAAAAAAAAAAAAGAGAAGGATGGTTTCTGTATACAGGAGCTCAATCAAAGATGGTCTCCAGCCAAGAGTTCAACTCCCCAAGCAAACTCTTAGCCTCAGCTGTCAAGGATTCCAAGGCACGCTTCTTCAGGAACTTGCCATGAGATGCTGGAGTGGGCTTGTACCCCTTCTCTCACACCAGGAAGCTTACCTCGAGCAGCTTGCCATTGTTTATCCTCATCAGACTTCCTTTTGAGAACCCGTTCGGCATCTGCAACCTGGTGAATCAGGACACTCTCCCTGTCGCGAGCTTCTATTATGGCAGTCCACTTGGCAGCGACTTGTGCCTGCAGAAGCTCAAGACGTTTCCTGGCCTCATCGACCTCCCTATCAAGGATGTTAAGGTCATGTGTCAGCTCGATGATGGTTACCTCTTCTCTATTCCTCTTTCGGACTGCCACCTTCCTGCTTTCTGTAGCCTCATCTAGGTCAGACTTAGCCTTATCAGCAGGGTCCAGGAACATCTCCTGAAGAACTGGTCATCAGCCAAACTCACGGTCTCAAACCACTTGTCACCCAGTGCAATGATCCTATCAACGATCGCCCTGGCACCTGTGACATCCAGACCAGCCTCTTCAGCATCACTGAGAATCTCCTGCACATGCTGGATCATGCCAAATCCGACTTCCAAGTGCCCAGAAAGGAGAGTCTCAATCCAAGAGCGCACAACTCGCACCACCACCTTCTTCGCAAAAAGAAGAGATGGCCCAGCTGAGGATTCGCCCAACTCCGTTGGTCGGCTACTCATGTTATCATCTGTTGAAAGAGTAACAAAGAACTCTTTCCAGCTGAAGCTGCTCCTGCTCGGGAAGGAATCTCAGCGCGAGGATCTCCTCAATATTGTCAAGCTGGTCACAGGAATCTCTACCTCTGGATCAACCTCTGGCATCTCTTGCTCTGGAAGTCACGGATTCCTCCTCTGCCACTTCAAACCTGCAAAGGAAACACAAAAAGGTATGAATATGACCCTGTTTGAAAATCATTATCAGAGTTATAACTACAAAATACCTTCTTCGACGACTGGCGGAACACTTTCTTCCTCCATGAACTCATCGAAAGCATCATCAACATTTGCGTCCATCGATGGTTCAAGTCATCAGAACCCTGTGGCAAGTCAGCTGACAAAAAAAAAAAAATGGTGTTAGCAAGCCAAGTCACAAACAAAAAAAAAAGAGAGCAAAAGAAGTCGTACCAAGTTGGAGATTCTGGATCTACTCCAGAGTCCCTCGGTTCTCTTCAGGTGCCTCAACAGGATCCATCACACCCTCATCGGTTGGGACATCAGGCATCACCAAAGTCTTCCTCTGCTAAAAAAAAAAAAAAAAGAAGAAAAGCAGAAACAAGAAGCAAATCATAACATGGAAAAAATCCCATGAAAAGAAATGGAAAGAGAAAAAGGAAGAATTCATACCTTCACCGACGGTCTCTTCTTTCTCGACTTCTCTTCTCTGGAGGCTCGTTAGCCATCCACTGGCACATCCCTCATTGATAGTAAGAGGATACTCCAAGTTAGGAGGGTCCGTCATGCTTGCCCCTTGCTACTTATGATGACTCCTCCTTCCTCCTTACTTCTGCGGGCTGGCTCGCTTCTTAGAGGAACTGCCCCCGCCGTCAGAGTCAGGTTCCACTTTGACTCATCACTGGGAGATCTGCTCTTGCCAGGTCGACTCCACGGAAGCTTGCCTCTGTTGCCGCCTGCATCCAAGCGCCAAGTTCAGCTTCTCTCTGTTCCTAGCTGCTCCAAAGCCTCGTCAGGTATTTCTCGAACAGCTTCAGAACCGATGACGCCCTGGTCACGAGAACGCCTATCTTGTGCTCTCTCCCAGAAAGGAAGGCCCCAAACTTCCTCTCGCGGATTGCCATTACGACCTTTCCAAGGACCTTTCCAGATGACCAGCTTCACATCAAGCTCCTTCCTGGAAAGTCCCCCCGATATGCCGAGAAGGATATCCGCTAAACCACTTCGCAAAGCCGGCAGTCCGGGGAAGGTTCAGCAACACAGGAATAAGAAATCATGGCTGTAGTGTCTCAGAACTATAGAAAGCCCATGCCACTTTCTCCCGTAAGTTGTAAGACTAAAAGAGCTTCACCATGACTTGAAGGAGCTTCCAACCACGCGCTTGAGAAAAGCCAAGCTGCAAGCAAAGCGAGAAGGTAACATACGATGGTATGTCGACGAAAGATTTGTTTTTTTTTTTTTATGACGGTACACCATCGTTGCCGACACGTATTGCTGAAAGCCACTCTCTCTCTTGCATTTGTCAAGAATAATGCCTTCCCGACCCCGCCCTGGTAGAGTCTCGGGAGGCACCAAAATCAAAAGCCTTCGTCCGCAACTCCGGAGGAAAGCTTTACTGAAGATTGCCCCATCTCGACGCTCCATGGAACCGTCGGATCCTCATGCGGGCAAACGAAAGTGAATCGGACACGGACTTTGCCCTTCGCCAAGTAGAATCATCAAAGGAGCAATAGCCCACCACCCCATGTGCATCACCCCAGCGATGGAAGCCAGGACAGTGGTATACATCCCATGAATAAAAGATATGGGCTGAAAATACCCCTAGTCATGGAAGCCCAAGCCGAACTAGAAAAGCGCAGCCTGCAGTTCGGTAACAGGTAGGAGGGTAAAGAGCTGGCACCAAAGCAAGCTGCTCGCCAAACGCCATCCTGAACAAGCCGGGAAAAATAAAATGCGGCCTGATGTGCGTTCCATCTCCCTCAGCAAATACAGCATCACCAAGCCCAATAAAGTGAGGTACAACAGCGAGATCTCTCGCAGTGCAATGTCAGGACATATGGCGTTTGTACTTGCACAGAAATCTCTTAACTCTTCTTGCATGGCCAAGATCTTCTTTGAACTTGGATCCTGAGCTCCAGCTTCCTGGGTCATGCTATCAGAAGGCTCCCTACTATCAAAGAAGTTGGGGAATGAAGAGCAAAAACTCTTCCAACTGCTGGATCTAACTTTCGAACCCCCCTTCTCCTTCAAAAAATCATAGAAGGCGACGAGCTGAAAGTATAGAAGCCTGAACTCCTCAGACTGCCCCTCGAGGACGCTGTCAATCGGCATAAACTCCTCATAGAGTTTGCCGAGGATGGGCAATCCGGTAATAGCGCTCAGCTCCTTCAAAGAAAAACCAATCTCACCATTCGTCACAACGAAGGTATTGGTTTGAGGGAGGAACGACTCCAGCATAGCCATGAAGGCCTCGTCGGAAAAGATCACGGTCTCCCCAAAAGCGCGGACCGCATCAAAAATCCCGGCTTCCTTCAAAACGGCGCCACCAATCAGCAGGACGCGATCAGTCCACGACTTCCACTCGGAGTCAGCATTGAAACGACCTCGAAGTCGAAAAGGCTTGATCCAATTGCTGCCGTCACCGCTGAAAATACCAAGGCCCACCGGTCTCAAATCGACCGACGGATAATCAGAGCCCTGGTAGCCGCTGGATGGCATCAACAAGTCCATGTCAACAGGCGACCTCTCCGTATATCCAGGAGAACCGCCGACAAAAACCCCGGTCTTGATTACATTTGTCCTTCTCACCCAACTTGGAGGATCTTCCCTCTTAGGGCACGTGGGGGCAAGGCTCAGAATCGAGACGGTGCGATCAAACATCGACCGGGTAGTAACAGTCTTCTTCTCACCATCTGCTGTGAAGGAAAACTGAAAAGATCTCCTCTGGTATGTAATGTCGTCAGGGACTGCATCACCAAAGAAGAAGGTAGGCTTGGGCAAAATGCTCTGATCTTCCATCACCCATGGACGACTGCTTACCATGATCTTATAGAATTCCTCTCCCTTGAGAGTGATCAGTCGCTGCCTCATCTCATCTCTGTTGAGGGAGTCGCACTCTTCCAGGTTTCTTTCAACATACTGGACCTTCTCAAAGCCTGCTGAACGGCCGGATTAGAAGATCTAGAAGATCGACGAGGTACGCTTGTAGCAGGCTCTTTACCCTTGTTCGCTCTGGAGGAACCACCTGAAAAGGATGGAAAAGAAAAAGATCAAACATCAAAATGACAGAATCTCGCTAAAAAAAATCTGGCGAAATTTTGACATGATGACGGGGCAATTCCGAAGAAAAGGAACTATCCCGAAAGAAATAGAAAGCTTGAAGATGGGCTCAACATCGCTGCGAGCTCCGAAACTCCAAACTTTCGAAACCTAAAAGTCCTCAAAAATCAGGAAGGGCTCAACATCACTGCGAGCTCCAAGTTCCCAAATTTGCAAACTTTCAGGTATGCAATCACATCATGCTACAAATTTAATTTACAAATTAAAGGCATGCATGAACATCTAGATTTGCGAAAAAAAAATGCATTATCATGATGAGCAAAAAAAAAAAAAAAAGAAAAGAAACTTTCTCTAAAAAAAAAAGAGGGAAAGAAAACAAAAAAGAAAGAAAAAGAAACTTCTCAAAAAAAAAAAGAGGAGAAAGAAAAAAAAAAAAGAAAAAGAAAAGAAACTTTCTCTAAAAAAAAAAAAAAGAGGGAAAGAAAAAAAAAAGAAAGAAAGAAACTCTCTCAAAAAAAAAAGGGGGGGGAGGGAAAAAAAAAAAAAAGGAAAAAAAAAAAAAAAAAAACGGGCTGGCCCACAGGCCGTGGCCCACAGGCCACGTGGCCGTACGGCCAGATCCGTACGGATCTGTCCGTACGGCCCACACAATAAAAAAAAACATGAAAAAAAAAAAGAAAGAAAAGAAAGCAAAAAAAAAAAAAAAAAAAAAAAAAAGGGGAAAACACGTGGAAAAGAAAAGAAAAGAAAGAAACAAAAAAAAAAAAGAAAGAAGAACTTTTTTTTTTCCTACAATGGAGTTTTCTTGAAAAAGAAGAACTTACTTGAAGCCATTGATGGAGAAGAAGAAGAAAACTCTTGAAGATCTTGAAGAAGAAAAGCTCTTGGTCTTGAAGCCCTCTTGAGATTATTGCAAAAGAAAGTAGTAAGAGCAAGAGATCCAACCTTCTCTTGCTTTTATAGAGGAGAGCAAACCAAAGAAGGAAAGAAGAAAGAGGTAAGTGTTACTAATTAGTAACCTTACCAAAAGAAAGAAATTAGAAAGATTCTTTCCAAAAGAAAGATATCTTGAGAGATTTTCTCCTAAAATCAATCTATGACGGATTCTTTCCCAAAGAAAGATATCTTGAGATATCCTATCCCAAAATAAAGGGATATTGAGAGATTTTCTCCTAAATCAATCTATGACGGATTCTTTCCCAAAAGAAAGATATCTTGAGATATTCTATCCCAAAATAAAGGGATCATGAGAGATTCTCTCCAAGTAAAGTATTCTTAGATATTCTCTATCCAAATGAGATATTTTGGATATTCTTTACAAAAATGACACCATATGAGATCTAAGCCATTTCAAAAGCTTAAGGTCCCATGGGTTAGCCCATATGAGCCAGGTTTGACCACCTAGGCACACAAAAAAAAAAAAAAAAAAAAAAAAAAAAAGAAGAAAGAAGAAATTTTTTTTTTTGGGCTTTTAGTCAAAGAGAAATCCCTCTTACCAAGAGCATACAAAAATGGTTCCATGCCTCTTTTGAGTTGATTGGACCATACAAAAGAAAATTCCAAGCCCCATGAGCTTCCAAAAATCAAACCATCCAGCCTCATCTACCAAATGAGCCAAAATCTAAAATTGACATTCCATCAAACCAAATCCTGGTCCCCTAACTTGCCACATACAGCCTGTTAGGTCACAAGACCAAAACCAAAACCAAAACCTGATCCCCTAACTTGCCACATACAGCCTGTTAGGTCACAAGATCAAGACCAAAATTGATCCC
>CM022946.1:105620682-105719450 GCA_012931725.1 Litsea cubeba
GGGTTTTCTGTCCGCAAAGACTCGATGTATCATGCTATCGTCGCCAACAAACTTGATGCATTGCATTGAGTAGAGTTGAAGGGACAAACACCATTCTCGTGGATCCAAGGGCGTCCGAGAAGGATGTTGTAGCATGAAGGGGTTTTATTGCATACACAGTGACCTCAGAGATAAGATCACCGATCTGCAACTTGAACCTGATTTTGCCGATAGGCCTTTGAGTACTCCCATCGTATCCAAAGATAGATACCGATGTGTGGCTAAGCTTGCTGGGTGGGATGCCCAACTCTTCAAGAGCCAATGTGGAGATGAGGTTGAGTGCAGAACCTGGGTCGATCTGAACTCTGTGCATAGGCATTTCCTTGATATACCCTGTGAAGTACAGGGGTCCGTTATGCCTGGTTTCGCCCAAGTAGGAGGTCGTCCTTTGTGAAGGCGATGGTTTGCACTGGCTGCTTTTTTTAACGAGAAGCATTCAATGCATGATCCTTCAGTTTTCTTCTTTTCTCCTTTAAGGAGGCTTCTGAGTTTTTGGACCCGGTAATCCATTTCAATTTGGAGGACTTGCGGGGCATGTTTGTCGACATCCTCATTCAGCTTTTGTAATTCCGAGATGAGATTATCATGAGTGTGCGGAGACATTCGCAACAAATCTAGGATGTCAGACGTGCCGGTATGTGCTTGAAGGTTCAATCAAGTCATACTTGTAAAGCCTCCTTAGGGCCTGCATGTCCTCATTGTTGCCACTAGGGGCGCTTACAACATCTTTTCCCGAAGGATTACATATGTAAAGGAAGATTGGTTGTAATTTTTTGTGTGTAGTCCCGGCCAGAGCGGGTGCCTCTACCAACTTCGAGAGCTTCTTGAGAAGGGTCTTCGTTTGGAAGATTATCTTCAGGATCAGAGGCTGTCGTTTTTTCATTTACTGAGGATGTATCAGTAGCAGAGTTGCCATCCTCAGTGATTGTGTTGCACGGAGCATTTTTCGGGAACAAGTCCTGAACAGCATCCAGCAAACCTTCTTCTTCGTTGACTAATTCATCATCCCAAGCATCAATAGCTGGAATTCTTCAGTCAGAGGAAGGGTGTGAATTTTGAAGTCACAGTCTCAGGAGAAGAAACCTGAGAGGGTGTCATCTCAGTGAAAGTCACATGAGACGAGGTGGCTCCAGAAGATACATTGCTAGGCGTCGCCGGAGTGTAAGTGCTCTCATCAGATGATGCTTCGGAAGAGCTATAATCCCGAATTATCATATTACAGGAAGCTCTGACGGGAGACGTTGCCTGATCGGAGTCAGACTCATCCTCGGATGTAAGAGGATCGTCTATCCAGCAATTTTCTCCATTTTTAGGAGTTAAGGGAGGATGTACCTGGTGGTCTTCAGGGACTTCAGGCTCTGGGTTGCGAGGAGGCTCGTTGACGCGGTCTTGCTCTTGTTCTAGAGTGAGTCGCTGCAAGATCCTTGCATATTCTTCAAGATTAGGCATGGGAGCCGGATCTTCTTCTTCATCAACTCTTTGTGGCTCAACATGGTTGATTTCCACTGGAGTAATGAGAGGTGCTGGGTCAGCAGCATTTTCTTGTACAGCTTCTTGGACTTCTTCATCATCAGACCAGGATCCTTGTGGCTGTAGGGGGTTATACCAGATTACTGGCATAAGATGAGACTCAGGAACCCATTTTTCATCGGAGAGATATTCTCCTATTTCAAGGGACTCCTCCCACTCATCTATGTAGTTGGATTCGAATCCATCATCGGTGTCGCTGGACTCGTATCCATCAATGGAGAATCCAACTACCGAATTGCAAGAGTATGATGCCTCCTGCATGGCTTCTTTGAATTGAGGTGGCATGAAATCACTGAGAGTGAATTTTCTTACCCCCTTTGAAGTCTCTGGAAGGGATGTTTTTGTTGCCTCCAGTGAAGCGGTAGAGGAAGCCTCTGCATCTTCTTTGACTTCTTGTTTTGGCTGGGTCTTCTCTTGCCGTTTAAGCTTGAGGAGATGTTCCTAGCCTGCCTTCGCTGTTGAGCTGTAGGCTTTGTTTTCACGACCTCCCAATTTTCATCTTCCAGGAGATCGGGATGTACCCATATCGGTTGTCCGTCTGGTGTCGGGTAAGGAACCAGTTCGTCGGACGCTTGGATTGAGTTTATCACCTTGAAGGAAGTAGTGATCTTTTTCTTCGGTGATTTTGATGTTTGTCCACATGTCACCATGTTGACGGAGGCAGGCCCATAGTTTTTGTCAAAGGTGATGACTCCGTTTTTCCACATCTCGTTTATTTTCTCCCTCACAACGAAGCATTGATTGAGAGGATGCGAGATCATCTGGTGGTATGGACAGTACCAAGGATCGTTGGTTTTGCCAACATCACCCAGTCTTTTTGGTTCAGGCAAGGTGAGCTTGCCGTTTGCCACAAGAGCCCCGAAGATTTCATCAACATCTTCATCAAACGGGTATCTCTTCTCTACTCGTTCTTTGAAGGCATCTGAGAGTTCAGGTCTCTTACCAGCAACTTTATTTTCAGCTTTCTTTGGTGGCTGAGGAGCTGACTTGGTCTGCACATTGAGGACCTCTTTTTTCTTTGGTTTAGAGGTTGCAATGGCGGTTGGCTCTTTCTTGATGATTTCTGACTGTTGAGGTCTTTAATCACCGTTTCAGCTTCCATGGAAGCTTCTAGGAGTTCTCCCAGGTTTTTTGATTTGTTGCCGATGATCATGGAGCGGATTCTGGCTCTCATGTTGTTTCGGCAAATGTCGACTAGCGATGCTTGTGGCAATACATCAGAGCATTTGTATGCCATTGCTTTCCACTTGTGAATGAAGTCATATGTTGATTCATTCTCCCCCTGTTTTAGGCTGCACAGCTGAGCCATAGTAGGGGGATGATCCTCACCTTTGAAGTGAGTCAGGAAGCGTGTCTCTAGCATGGCCCAGTTTTGGATTGAGTCTTCCGGCAGAGTGGAGTACCAATCGAAGGCCGTACCTTTTAGGGTGCTTGCAAAGAGGCGGATCTTGAGTGCATTTGATCCGCGATAGCTCCCGTCAGGATCTTGAAGTGGATGACGTGCTGTCTGGCTGATCCTTTCCCCGTATATGTTTGGAGAGTAGGATGCTTAAATTTGGTGGGGAACGGGACCGAGTCCATCCATAAGGGATATGGTGGCTTGATCCCATGCTCCTTGAGTATATCCTCTTCTTTTGCTTTGGCGAGGATACTGTCTACGTCCTTTTTGGTAAGGGCGCGTGACTCATTTTCTTCTCCATTTACCTCATCGTTTTGATGATTCGGAGGAGGTTCATTGTTCGCCTGATTTTGGAAGGCGAGGAGAAGGTTTTCCATCAGAGTTTCAATCGTCTGCTGGCCTTGTTCCAACTGCTGGATGTGGGTGATCGCATCTTCTGGAGGTGGATTACGGGGTGGTGGCTCAGAATTTGTAGCCAAGACATTCATCCTTCGTGATTCGAACGAAGAAACTGTCCTGGTGACTGAGCTGGGGCTCATTCTTTTTGAAGAAGAGCTTGAGGAAGGATCACTCTGCCGTCTTTTGCTTGAAGGAGCAAGGGATTCTTCTGAATGTCTTCTTGTCCTGGAGACGCTGCGGCTCATCGGACGTCGGACATGGATTTTTGTTGCTGATTTTTGGCGCCTTCTGGTTTTTCTAACCATATGGATGGCAGCAACTTGGTTGGGTCTTTCTTTTTCGACCCATTTGGGAGAGACTTGAAGTGTAGGAGGCTGGGTCCTTTGCCTCTCTAGTCTGTTTTGCCGGTATGATGCGCAGCGGCGTATACGACGAGCAATTTGAGCTTCGGTCAGCTCTGGCTGGGCTTTGACGATGAAGGATGTGCTCTCTCGGGCGCAGCAGTCGAGCCTGTCTTCTTTGTAGCTGGGCAAGGACAGGAAGCAAACCCTGTCCTTCGCCTGTTACAGCGAAGCTTTGAATTTTTGGAGTTCGGCCCCTGTAGAGATGAAGGGTCGAACTGCAGGTTTGTAGGCCTTAGCAGGTGCTTGCAGAGGCCTTGTGATGCATGACTTGATTTTGGGCTTGTAGGAACAAGCCGACTCATGCTGGGTTGACTTGAGAGTCAGGTTGGAGATGGGTCTCTCCTCTTTCATGTAAGCAAGAGGGTAGAACTGGTTCTCCTTGAGTGGGGCCAGGAATGCTGGCTTGGTAGATGTTTGGGACCTTCTTTGTTTTGGTGAAGGTCTTGGGGACCAAGTCTTGGGATAGACCTGGTTGCTTGCAGGTCGAGGCTTCGTGGGGGTGCCACGGGCTTCAGGCCTTCTGGTGCTCGCCTTTGGTGTCACGGTAGTGACACGTTGAGAGGCGAGTTTCTGCTTCTTGGAGGGAGCAGTTTGTTCTTCGGGAAGTGGGAATGGTCCCAGCGTCCCAAAGACAATAGTCCGGGGAGTCGAGGTCGACCCGGAGTTCAGAGAGTTGCCGAGGGAGTTGACACTTCGGCAGCTGATGGGGCGCTTGTAGGTGCGCGTAGTTTGCTTCTGTTGAAGCATGATTTGGTGCTTGTTCTCATCGAAGGTAATGGTAAGCGATCCTGCCATTGTTAGTTTTTTTCGAAAATTTCTGAAACAAGACTACATCCATTAGTAATCACAAGAATATAATGATCATAAATGGGAAGTTCTATTGTTTCGTCTTTTCAAATTGCTCGAGGGAGATAACCCAAGCAATATGAGGAAGGCAAAATGCCATAGAGGGTACAATTGTTCTGATCGCAGGTATGGTAAGCCCAGAATGAGCGTCCCAGTGACTTCTTGCAATTGTGAACTTAAATTCGACTTATCGAGAAGCAAAGCTTGCTCGAGATAAGAAGAATATAAAGTTTGGAGTTACAGATGTGCCGGTCGCAATACAGTAGACCCTGAAAGGGCGTACTAGTACCGCTAGACACAAATGTTTTGAGACCGCATCCATGAGATGAGATTCTCTGTTTTGAAAGGTCAAGATTGGATTCATCAAAGAAAGCAGATGGTATTCCAATCTGAACACGGGCTCAGCGATTTCCGCGAGCGCCAGTGCTCAGAAAGAAATGAACCATAATTTCTCGAATCTGAATCTAAAAATGACGAGTTTTTTTTTTTGAAAGGCCAATATCGGGTTCATCAAAGAGAGCAAAAGGCACTCCAATCTGAACACGGGCTCAGCGATTTCCGCAAACGCCAGTGCTTAGAAAGGAGAAGACCAAGATTTCTCCAATCTAAACCCAAAATGACGGAAGTTTTTTTTTTCAGATTTTTTTTTTAAAATCTTTTTTTTATTTTTTATTTATTTTTTATTATTTTTTATTATTTATTTTTTTTAGATTTTTTTTTTGAATTTTATTATTTTTTTAAAAAAAATTTTATTTTTTAAAATTTTTATTTAAAAAAATTTATTTAAAAGACGAGAGAGTACACATAGGCCTCCTAACCTGGTCTTATGAAATCTTGATTGATAGAATTGCCCCCAGGTAAGGGTAGGATTACTTAATGAACCCGTTTGGAGGACCCTTGCCTAGAACAGTCAAGTTGTCTCCACACTCTGGACAAGGTTTTTCTTTGAATCAACCATGATCAAAGAACACAGTTGGTTTAACCTTAGTGGTCTATGTCTTTTTATATATATATATATATTTTATTTTTAATGAACTCATCGAAGAGAAACGATGGCCCAAAACCTTAGTCGAACAGGCTCAACATTTCTGCAAGCGCGATGAACGATAGGAACGGATCAAGGTTTCTCAATTTTGAATCCAAAATGAAAAATCTAATTTTTTGTTTTATATATATATATATTATTTTTAATGAACTCATCGAAGAGAAACGATGGCCCAAAACCTTAGTCGAACAGGCTCAACATTTCTGCAAGCGCGATGAACGATAGGAACGGATCAAGGTTTCTCAATTTTGAATCCAAAGTGAAAAATCTGATTTTTTTTGTTTTTTTTTTGAAACGAGAAAAAGTGGAAATAATTTCAAAGAATTAGAAATTTCCAAAAAAAAATCTCATCTCATTTTTTTTTAGATCTTTAATGAACTCATCGAAGAGAAACGATGGCCCAAAACCTTAGTCGAACAGGCTCAACATTTCTGCAAGCGCAATGAACGATAGGAACGGATCAAGGTTTCTCAATTTTGAATTCAAAATGAGAAATCTATTTTTTTTTTAGTTTTTTTTATATCTTTAATGAACTCATCGAAGAGAAACGATGGCCCAAAACCTTAGTCGAACAGGCTCAACATTTCTGCAAGCGCGATGAACGATAGGAAAGGATCAAGGTTTCTCAATTTTGAATTCAAAATGAGAAATCTAATTTTTTTCTGTTTTTTTTTTTTTTTGAAAAGAGAAAGAGTGGAAATAAATTCAAAGAATTAGAAATTTCCAAAAAATCTCATCTCATTTTTTTTAGATGCGGAATCCAACATAGGCCACCAATTAGAAAGTAACCAAGGAATCGAGAAAAGAAATATAAGCATAGAGCAAAATAAATGATATGCAAATATTTTATTTCTAGCATCGTGTTCTCAAATGAACGTGTCCCACCGGGTGTGCCAGCTTGATGGACCGCGCTTCTGCTCGGTTCTACCGAGGTCGGCGGACGTGGGAGTCCGTTGGGTCCGACCCTTTCGTGACCGGGGGGCAGAGGCGCGCATCAACATTTTTGTTGTGTGGGTGTGCCAGATTTTCTATTTTACTCGGAATTGCAAGTGGTGATCCGGAGATCAACCTTCGCAAGTAAAAAAGAAATCAACTTCTTTCAAGTTTTCCATTGCACATATATTTAAGAAAAGAGACATTTTTCTTGGTTTGCCGTAAAAGGCGATTTTTTTGGCATTTATAGCCGATTTTGGCATTTATAGCCGATTTCTGGCGTTTATCGCCGATTTTAGCGTTTATAGCCGATTTACAATCCTTATCAATAATGAAAGACAAGATTTGTGATTTTTATCTCTTTTGAAAAAATACAAACTACAATGAAAAGCAAGAAAAGGAGGATCTAACTTCTCAAGAGATTGTGGGGGACCCGTTCAGATTGACGGTCGCAAGCCATATGTGGGCTTCACCATCATCCATGCAGATGAGAACAGAGGATGCTATTGATTCGCTTGGCTTGGCTATAACCTCAGGTTTTTAGAGGACAAAGACCAAAAGGAGGTCCTATGTCCAATAAAAAACCGAGTAGACGGGCTGAAAAGCCACATCTAAGCCATTGGAGGCAGAAGGAGAAGGCAAAGACCTTGGGGGGGTAACCCCAAGGGACTTTTGTCACCTTGTAGCGGTGGTCGGTGTAGGATTTCCGCAGAGTTTTCTCTCTTGGATTTATGATGCCTCTTTCTGTCTGAGTTTCCAAATTTTCTGCAGTCTATTGTCTGTGTGTTTGTGATTTTCTCTGTCTTTTTTTTTTCTTGGAGAGCTCTTCTATTTATAGGCTTTTAGGTAGCCATTTAGGAGGGTTTATGGGCTTTTATTGTCATTAAGCCGCATAATGGGTGGAGTTATAGGATTTAATTCTTTATTTTGTAACTCCTTTTTCTTGGCTTCTGATTGGCCGGAGGAGATTGAGGGCATTTAATCGCCTTTAATCGCCATGATGGGAGGAGTTTCATGGGTTAAATGCTATGAATCTCTTGACTTGTAACTCCCGGATGCTTCCTTCTGATTGGTCCATCCAAAGAAATGTATTAATGACTGTAATAAAGCTAGTCAATTAATCGCATTAAGTGGTCGCCGAGCAGTTGAAGAGTCGCGGGCCGTGCCGCGTCTTTTGGGATTCTTCTGGCAATGATCATCGATGGATCTTCATGTAGATCGACATCGGATGACCATGTGACTTCACGTGTTGGTTGCCAACAGCGGGTCAGTGCCATCTGTCCTGTCGATTTCTCGATCGGTCGGGAGAAAGCACACTTTTTTTGGTTGACCGGGTGGCGATCAATGTTGTTTTCGATACTTTTGATGATCGACCCGTGTTTTTGACGGATGTCAGAGGATTTGGTGTCTCAAAAGTATGAGTTTTGGAAACTACCAGAGGCCGGACGCTTCGAATCATGAAAGAACGGTGAAAACCGGGGTTTCCGGGGCCTTCCCGGCGATCCCGGGCTCCAGGGTCGCAGGGGTCTGCGACCCTGGGGGGTTTTCCCACTTTTTGTCCCGTTTTGTGTCCGTTTTTGCTGTTTTTCGATTCTTTTTTCTTCTGTATTTTTCCTTGACATTTTGACCATTTATTGGCTTGATTTTCCTATAGGAAACCTGATAAGAATCCTGTCATTTTGGTTTGCAAAGATTCTAATTTCCTGAGAAAGCCGAAGACTTTGTCGCGCAGAGCTGCCGATTTTCTGTCAGAAGCTGAAACTGGGTCAAACGATGTCGGAATGACCTGAAATTTGGTGTGAAGCCTCCTGAGCAATAAATAAGACCAACCATAGGATTTTGTTTGAGTTTTGAAGCCGTTTGAGGTCCTATCACCAGTAGACTCGCTTTTGTCGCGATGAAGATGTCGCGGTTTGATGTGCGGTCAACCGATGTCCGATTAACTTGAAATTTGACAGGGAACCTATTGGAGTCATTTTAAGATGATCCATAGGCTTTGTCTTGGAAACCATAGTCCTGGGGAGCTTCGCCGCCGAGAGGCTTGATATGGCTTCCGAGCGTCAAAGTATGGTCAAATGTTGTCGAAATGACCTGAAATTTGACATGTAGCCCTTCGTAAGCATTTTAAAGCCGTCCATGTGCTCTATCTGATGAGTGATGGCCTCGGCGGTTCTCGCCACCGAGAGGCTTGATTTAGTTGTTCGAGGGTTGATGTAGGGTCAAACGTTGTCGGTTTGACTCGGAACTTGACGTGGAGCCTTTTGGATGCATTTTGAGACCATCCATCAGCTCTGATCGAAGATTTGGTGTCTCCGATGCTTTCGCCGCCGAGAGCTCCTTTTCGGCTGTCGGAGAAGCGAAGTTAGGCCAAATGATTTTGAAATGGCCCGAAACTTCTTGTGTACTCCTCTTTTGGCTGTCTTGAAAGATCTTGCAGTTTTTGTTTGATTCTGACAAGATTTGATTTTTTGGAAGTAGCATTGCCTATTTATGGCAGGTTGCGACTTCATGTAGCTCTTTGGATCTTGAAGAGGCAAAGTGACATTTTTAGTGTCAACAGACCCTTATCCGATCGATCGAGTCTCATGTCTTCCGAATTTCTTCTGTTTTTCTTCTTTTTCTTCTCTTCAGATGTTCTGGTGACACAACCACAGTCCATTCTAAAATAAATAGAAAATTACAACTCAATGGAGTTTTGTCCAACCCATGAATTAGACAACATATGAAAATCCAAACAATCTTCCCTTTCGGCAATTCATGGACAAAACTCCCTAGGACAATACAAATTTGATATACCCAAAAAACCAAAATTACTTTAAATTTTTAGCACAAAAAAGATTTGTAGAACTTGTAGATCTTGCCTTGTCTTTGCTTGGACTTCTCCCCCAAAAACTTTGTAGAACTTATAGATCTTGCACTGTCTTTGCTTAGACTTCTCCCCCTAGCTCCATTCTTCTCCCTTTTTTTGTCCATAATTGACAAAAAAAAAATATCATCATATAGCTTCTATCAATTTGGATCCAGCAGCTCCCCCTCAATTTTAAGATTCTCCCTGAATGTCATCTTCGTTTCAACACTAGGGGTTAGGGGTTGGTCTTATAGATCAGGGGTGATGAGGCTTAGGTACACACACTTCCATATTTAAACATTTTAACAAAGTGTGTAACAAAACAAAAGGCAGATCATCTTTCTTGACCCAAAGAGCTCTTGTATTGATCTTTAGCTTAGTCTTCTTTTTCTTCCATTGCATTTGTTTTGGTGAACTTCGCAGTTGATTGCAACGAGGTTGAATGTGTCATTTAATTCCACAATGATGGCAAGTAGGAATACGTGCAGGACAAGAGACATTCTTATTTTCAGCAGTTGAGTGTGCAACATCAAAAACAGGATTAGTAATGATTAAAGTTTTAACAAGACATTTTTAACTTTGGCATTTGATGTGGATGCACCATCAGTGTAGCCAATACCATGCTTGTCTGTTTTTTCCTTTTGATTGCTTAGGATGTCATCAAGCTTTTTCGATCTAGCATTCATCCTGTACAACGAAGCTTTAGCAGTATGCAACTCAGACAACACCATCTTGAGTCTGCCATGTAAGTTAGCATTCTCAACTTTCAAGGTCTTCATATCATGCTCAAGCAAGTCACACTTTTGTGATTCTGTAGTCAACTTGTCAGCCATACTACTATTCCTGTTCCTTAAGTGACGCACCTTCGCAAGAGCTTCAGCCACTTCAGCTTTCAAGGAGGAATTCTGCTCTTCGGATTCATTCCAATTTCTGGCCACTTTCTCATTCATCTTAAGTATCTTCATGGTCTTTTCAAACAATGTCCGATATTATATTTTACAGTCATGTTCTGCGTCTGACTCGCTATCATCATGATCAGTCTCATGTTCAGAAGAAACTTGTGGATCGAGTAGCAGAAACTGAAGTTGCCATAAAAGCCATGAATTTTTCTTTGCCAGTGTCTCATACCCAGACTGTTTCTCCTCATCATCAGAAGTATCATCATCTCAAGTCAAATTAAAAAGCCTTTTCATTGATTTCCTATTACCACAATCACTAGCAATGTGTCAAAACCCTTGACACTCATAACACTAAATCCCTTTAGAAGATTCCTTCTTCCTGACGGATTTTAGGGATTTCCAAATTACTTTCTATTGACACAAAAAAATGTGTCACTTTGCCTCTCCAAACATCAGAAAGCTACATGAAGTCGCAACCTGCCATAAATAAATAGGCAATGCTACTTCAAAAAATCAAATCTTGTCAGAATCAAACAAAAACTGCAAGATCCTTCAAGACAGCCAAAAGAGTACATAAGAAGTTTCGGACCATTTCAAAATCATTTGGCCTAACTTCGCTTCTCCGATAGCTGAATAGGAGCTCCCGGCGGCGATAGCATCGGAGACACCAAATCTTCGATTGGAGCCTATGGATAATCTTAAAATATATCCAAAAGGCTTCACGTCAAGTTCCGAGTCAAACCGACAACGTTTCACCCTACATCAACCTTCGAACAGCTAAATCAAGCCTCTCGGCGGCGAGAACCACCGAGGCCATCACTCATCAAAAAAGAGCACATGGCTGGGTTTAAGATGCTTACAAAGGGCTACATGTCAAGTTTCAGGTCATTTCAACAACATTTGACCAGACTTTGACTCTCGGAAGCCAAATCAGGCCTCTCCGCGGCGATGCTCCCTGGGACCATGGTTTCTGAGACAGAGCTTGTGGATCATCTCAAAATGACTCCAATAGGTTCCCTGTCAAATTTCAAGTCAATCGGACATCGGTTGACCGCACATCAAGGCGCGACATCTTCTTCGCGACAAAATTAAGTCTACTGGTGACAGGACCCATACGGCTTCAAAACTCAAATAAAAGCCTATGGTTGGTCTTATTTATTGCTCAGGAGGCTTCTTCTCAAATTTCAGGTCATTATGACATCGTTTGACCCAATTTCAGCTTCTGACGGAAAATCGGCAGCTCTACGCGACAAAGTCTTCGACTTTCCCGGAAAATTGGAAACTTTGCACTCCAAAATGCAAGGATTCTCGTCAAGTTTTCTACAGGGAAATCAGGCCAATAAATGTACAAAAATTTCAGGAAAAATACAGAAGAAAAAAGAATGGAAAAATACCTCAAAACGGCCGTAAATCGAGGACTAAAGGGGAAAATTCCCCCCAGGGTCGCAGAGCCCCGCGACCCTGGCCCAGGGTCGCCGGCGAACATGGAACCCCGGGTCTCCGGGTTCGCCCCTGAAGGCCCGTTTTCTGTCGTTTTTTCACGATTTGAAGCTTCCAATTCCTGGGATTTTCCAAAATTCAAACTTTTAGCACAAAATCCTTCGACATCCATCAAAATCACGGGTCAATCGTCAAGAGTATCAAAATCAACATTGATCACCAACCGGTCAACTAAAAAGTGTCATTTTTACTCGATCGATTGAGAAATTGACAGGACAGATATCACTGACCCGCTGTTGACAATCAATGCCTAAAGTTACATGGTCATATGATGTTGATCAGCATGAAGATCCATCAATGATCATCGCCAGAAGAATCCCAAAAGACGCGGCACGGCCCGCGACTCTTCAACTGCTCGGCGACCACTTAATGTAATTAATTGGCTAGCTTTATTGCAGTCATTAATTCATTTCTTTGGACGGCCCAATCAGAAGCAAGCATCCACGAGTTACAAGTCAATTGATTCATGGCATTTAACCCATGAAACTCCTCCAATCATGGTGATTAAAGCCGATTAAATGCCCCTAATCTCCACCAGCCAATCAGAAGCCAAGAAAAAGGAGTTACAAAATAAAGAAATAAATCTTGTAACTCCTCCCTTTATGTAGCTTTATGACAATTAAGGCTCATAAACTCTCCTAAATGGCTACCTAAAAGCCTATAAATAGGAGAGTACTCCAAGCATTCCAAAGGACTTCAAAAGATCAAAATCAAATCAGCTTCCAAGCACAGAAAATCCAGAGAAAGAAAGAGAGAAAACTATGTGAAGTTCTGCACCGACCACCGCTACAAGGTGACAAAAGTCCTTGCCATCTCCTTCTGCCTCCAATGGCTGAGATGTGGCTTTTCAGCATGTCTACTTAGCTTTTTATTGGACATAGGTCCTCCACTTGGTCTTTGTCCTCTAAAAATCTAAGGTTATAGCCAAGCCAAGCGAATCAAGAGCATCCTCTGTTCTCATCTGCATGGATGATGGCGAAGTCCACACATGGCTTGAAACCATTAATCTGAACGAGTCCTCCACAATCTTATGAGAAGTTAGATCCTCCTTTTCTTGCTTTTCATTGTAGTTTGTATTTTTCTAAGAGAGACAAAAATCACAACTCTTGTCTTTCATTATTGATGAGGTTTGTAAATCGGCTATAAACACAAAAAATTGGCTATAAATGACAAAATCGGCTATAAATGCCAAAAAATCGCCTTTCATGGCAAATCAAGAAATTGCCTCTTTTCTTAAATATATGTGCAATGGAAAACTTGAAAGAAGTTGATTTCCTTTTTCCTTGCGAAGGTCGATCTCCGGATCGCCACTTGTAATTCCAAGTAAAATAGAAAATATGGCACATCCACACAAAAGAAAATGTTGACACTCGCTTTGCCACCAACCACGAAAGGGTCGTACCCCACGGGCTCTCACGTCTGCCGACCTCAGTAGAACAATGCGCAAAATGCGCGGTCCATCAAGCTGTCACACCCAGTTGGACCCAATTTCATTTTAGAACACGATGCTAGAAATGAAATATTTGCGTATCATATCTTTTGCTCTATGCTTATACTTCTTTTCTGGATTCCTTGGCCACTTTCTAAAGAGTGGTCTATGTTGGATTCCGCATCTAAAAAAATTGAGATGAGATTTTTTAGAAATTTCTAATTCTTTGAATTTATTTCCACTCTTTCTCTTTTCAAAAAAAAAATGAAAAAAAAATCAGATTTCTCATTTTGGATTCAAAATTGAGAAACTTTGATCCTTTCCCTTTCAGGCATCGGTGCTTGCAGAAATGTTGAGCCTGTGACGAGTCGGGGATTGGGCCATCGTTTCTCTTCGATGAGTCTGTTCTGGATTTTAAAATAAAAATAAAAAAATTTCTCATGTTGGATTCAAATTTGAAAAAATTTGATCCTTTCCCTTTCGGGCACCGGTACTTGTAGAAATGTTGAGCCTGTGACGAGTCGGGGATTGGGCCATCGTTTCTCTTCGATGAGTCTGTTCAGGATTTTAAAAAAATAAAAAAATAAATAAATTTCTCATGTTGGATTCAAATTTGAGAAACTTTGATCCTTTCCCTTTCGGGCACCAGTGCTTGCAGAAATGTTGAGCCTGTGATGAACCGGAGATTGGGCCATCGTTTCTCTTTAATGAGTCTATTTGGGATAAAAAAAAGACATAGACCATTAAGGTTAAACTAATTCTGTTCTTTGATCACGGTTGATTCAAGAAAAGCCTTGGCCAGAGTGTGGAGATAGCTTGACTGTTCTAGGCAAGGGTCCTCCAAACGGGTTCATTAAGTAATCCTACCCTTACTTGGGGGCAATTCTATCAACTGAGATTTCATAAGACCGGGTTAGGAGGCCTATGTGTACTCTCTCGTCTTTTAAATAAAAGTTTTAAAATAAAAAATATAAAAAAATATAAAAAATTAACAAAATTTCAAAATAAAACTTAAAGAAAAAATAAAAATAAAAAAAAGATTTTTCAAAAAAAAAATCTTAAAATAAAATAAAATTTTCAAAAAAAAAATCTTAAAAAAAAAAAGAACTTCCGTCATTTTTGGTTCAGATCTGAGAAATTTTGGTCTCTTCCCTTTTTAGCACTGGCGCTCACGGAAATCGTTGAGCCCGTGTTCAGATTGGAATGCCTTTTGCTCTGTTTGATGAACCCGATCTTGACCTTTCAAAAAAAGATCTCGTCATTTTTTGGGTTCAGATCCGAGAAATTATGGTTCCTTCTGTTCTGGGTACTGGCGCTCGCGGAAATCGTTGAGCCCGTATTTGGATTGGAATACCATCTGCTCTCTTTGATGAACCCAATCTTGACCTTTCAAAACAGAGAATCACATCTCATGGATGCGGTCTCCAAACATTTGTGTCTAGCGATACTGGTACGCCCTTTCAGGGTCTACTGTATTTGCCACCGGCACATTTGTAACTCCAACCTTATATTCTTATTACCTCGAGCAAGCTCTGTTTCTCGATAAGTCAAATTTAGGTTCACAATTGCTTCTAGCAGTCATCGGGACGCCCATTCTGGGCTCACTATACCTGCAATCAGAACAATTGTACCCTCTATGGCCTTTTGCCTTCTTCATATTGCCTGGGTCATGCCCCTCTAGCGATTTGAAAAGACAAAACCATAGAACTTTCCATTTATGATCATTATATTCTTGTGATTACTAATGGATGTGGTCTTGTTTCAGAAGTTTTCAAAACTAACAATGGAAGCTTCCTTGACCATTACTTTTGATGAGAACAAGCACCAACTCATGCTTCAACAGAAGCAAACCACGTGCACCTACAAGCGCCCTGTCAGCTCCCGAAGCGTCAACTCCCTAGCAACTCTCTGAACTCCGGGTCGACCTCGACTCCCCGGACTATTGTCTTTGGGATGCTGGGACCATTCCCACTTCCCGAAGAACAAATTGCTCCCTCCAAGAAGCAGAAACGTCGCCTCCCAACGTGTCACTACCATCACACCAAAGGCGAGCACTAAAAAGCCTGAAGCCCGCGGCACCCCCACGAAGCCTCGACTCACAAACGACTAGGTCTATCCCAAGACTTAGTCCCCAAGACTTTCACCAAAACAAAGAAAGTCCCAAACATCCACCAAGCCAGCAGATCTGGCCCCACTCAAGGAGAGCCAGTTCTACCCTCTTGCCTACATAAAATAGGAGAGACCCATCTCCAACCTGACTCCCAAGTCAACCCAGCATGAGTCGGCTTATTCCTATAAGCCCAAAATCAAGTCATGCATCACAAGGCCTCTGTAAGCACCTGCCAAGGCCTATAATCCTTCGGTTTGACCCTTCATATCTATAGGGGCCGAACTCGAAAAATTCAAAGCCTCGCTGCAACAGGCGAAGGACCGGGTTCGCATCCTATCCTTGCCTTCGCATCCTATCCTTGCCCAGCTACAAAGAAGACTGGCTTGGCTACTGCGCCCGAGGGAGCACATCCTTCATTGTCAAAGCCTAGCCAGAGCTGACCAAAGCTCAAATTGCTCGTCGTATAGGCCGCCGCGCGTCGTATCGACAAAAAAAACTAGAGAAGCAAAGGACCCAGCCTCCTACACATCAAGTCTCTCACAAATGGATCGAAAAATAAAGACCCAACCAAGTTGTTGTTGTCCATATGGTTGGAAAACCAGAAAACGCCAAAAGTCAGCATCCAAAATCCATGTCCGACGTCCGGTGACCCGTAGCGTCTCTAGGACAAGAAGACATTCAAAAGAATCCCCTGCTCCTTCAAGCCAAGGACGGTAGAGTGATCCTTCCTCAAGCTCTTCATAAAAAAGAATGAGCCCCAACTCAGTCACCAGGACAGTTTCTTCATTTGAATCTCGAGGGATGAACGTCCTGGCTACAAATCTGACCCACCACCTCGCAACCCACCTCAAGATGATGCGCTCACACACATCCAGCGGTTAGAACAAGGCCAATAAAGGATTAAAACTCTGATGAAAAACCTTCTCCTCGCCTTCAGGCGAACAATGAACTTCCTCCGAATCATCAAGATGATGAGGTAAATGGAGAAGAAAATGAGTCACGCGCCCTCTGTTGACACCAAAAATGTCACTTTGCTTCTTCAAGATCCAAAAAGCTACATGAAGTCGCAACCTGCCATAAATAGGCAATGCTGCTTCCAAAAAATTAAATCTTGTCAGAATCAAACAAAAACTGCAAGATCCTTCAAGACAGCCAAAAGAGGAGTACACAAGAAGTTTCATGCCATTTCAAAATCATTTGGCCTAACTTCGTTTCTCCGGCAGCTGAAAAGGAGCTCCTGGCGGCGAAAGCATCGGAGACACCAAATCTTTGATCATAGCTTGTGGATGGTATCAAAATACATCCAAAAGGCTCCACGTCAAGTTCCAAGTCAAACCGACAACGTTTGACCCTCCAACAACCCTCAAACAGCTAAATCAAGCCTCTCGGCGGTGAGAACCACCGAGGCCATCACTCATCAAAAAGAGCACATGGACGGCTTCAAAATGCTTATAAAGGGCTACACGTCAAGTTTCAGGTTATTTCGACAGCATTTGACCATACTTTGATGCTCGGAAGCCAAATCAGGCCTCTCGGCGGCGAAGCTCCCCGAGACCATGGTTTCCAAGACAGAGCCTATGGATCATCTTAAAATGACTCCAATAGGTTCCCTGTCAAATTTCAGGTCAATCGGACATCGGTTGACCGCACATCAAGCCGCGACATCTTCATCGCGATAAAAATAAGTTTACTGGCAATAGGACCCCAAATGGCTTCAAAAATCAAGCAAAAGCCTATGGTTGGTCTTATTTATTGCTCAGGAGGCTTCACCCCAAATTTTAGGTCATTCTGACATCGTTTGGCCTAGTTTCAGCTTCTAACAAAGTCTTCGGCTTTCCCGGAAAATTGGAAACTTTGCACTCCAAAATGCAAGGATTCTTGTCAAGTTTTCTATAGGGAAGTCATGCCAATAAATGATAAAAAATGTCAAGAAAAAATATAGAAGAAAAAAGAATCGAAAAACAAAAAAAATGGCCGCAAAACGGGACAAAAGGAGGGAAATTACCCCCAGGGTCGAGGCGACCATGGAGCCCGGAATCGCCGGGTTGGCCCCGGAAGGCCCGTTTTTTCATCGTTTTTCACGATTTGAAGCTTCCGACTCCTGGGATTTTCCAAAATTCATACTTTTGAGGTGCCAAATCCTTTGACATCCATCAAAATCACCGGTCAATCATCAAAAGTATCAAAATCAACATTGATCGCCAACCGGTCAATCAAAAAAAGTGTGTTTTCTACCTGACCGATCGAGAAATCGACAGGACAAATGGCACCGACCCGCTGTTGGCAACCAATCCCTGAAGTTACATGGTCATTCGATGTCGATCTACATGAAGATCCATCGATGATCATCGCCAGAAGAATCCCAAAAGACGCGGCACGACCCGCGACTCTTCAACTGCTCGGCAACCACTTAATGCAATTAATTGACTAGCTTTATTGCAGTCATTAATTCATTTCTTTGGATGGCCCAATTAGAAGCAAGCATCCGGGAGTTACAAGTCAATTGATTCATGGCATTTAACCCATGAAATTCCTCCCATCATGGCGATTAAAGGCGATTAAATGCCCTCAGTCTCCACCGGCCAATTAGAAGCCAAGAAAAAGGAGTTATAAAATAAATGAATTAAAACTTGTAACTCCTCCCACATTATGCGGCTTAATGACAACTAAAGCCTATAAACTCTCCTAAATGGCTACCAAGAGCCTATAAATAGGAGAACACTCCAAAGAAATCCATATCAGAAAAAATCAAACAACTCCCAGAGATAAGAATCAGATCAGCTTCCAAGCACGGAAAATCTAGAGAAAGAAAGAGAGAAAACTCTGCCGAAGTTCTGCACCATCCACTACTACAAGGTGACAAAAGTCCCTTGGGGAGTATCCCCCCCCAAGGTCCTTGCCTTCTCCTTCTGCCTCCAATGGTTTAGACGTGGCTTTTCAGCCCGTCTACTTAGCTTTTTATTGGACATAGGACCTCCTTTTGGTCATTGTCCTCTAAAAACCTGAAGTTATAGCCAAGCCAAGCGAATCTAGAGCATCCTCTGTTCTCATCTGCATGGACGATGGTGAAGTCCACATATGGCTTGCGACCGTCAATCTGAACGAGTCCCCCACAATCACCTGAGAAGTTAGATCCTCCTTTTCTTGCTTTTCGTTGTAGTTTGTATCTTCTAAAAGAGACAAAAATCACAACTCTTGTCTTTCATTATTGATAAGAATTGTAAATCAGCTATAAATGCCAAAAAAATCGCCTTTTACGGCAAATCAAGAAAATGTTTTTTTTCTTAAAT
This sequence comes from Litsea cubeba, assembly GCA_012931725.1. Lineage (NCBI taxonomy): Eukaryota > Viridiplantae > Streptophyta > Magnoliopsida > Laurales > Lauraceae > Litsea > Litsea cubeba. Next base: position 105,639,354 of record CM022946.1, read on the forward strand.
ATATGTGCAATGAAAAACTTGAAAGAACTTGATTTCCTTTTTACTTGCGAAGGTCGATGTCCAGATCACCACTTGCAATTCCAAGTAAAATAGAAAATCTTGCACACACACAAAAAAATGTTGATACCCATTTCTGCCCCCCGGGCGCGAAAGCGTCGGACCCCACGGACTCCCACGTCTGTCGACCTCGGTAGCACCGAGCATCGAACGCGCGGTCCATCTCCCTCACCAAAAAGGACGTAGACAGTATCCGCGCTAAAGCAAAAAACGAGGATATACTCAAGGAGCATGGGATCAAGCCACTATATCCATTATGGATGGACTCGGTCCCGTTCCCTACAAAATTCAAGCATCCTACTCTCCAAACATATACAGGGAAAGGATCAGCCAGACAACACGTCATCCACTTCAAGATCTTGACGGGAGCTATCGCGGATCAAGATGCGCTCAAGATCCGCCTCTTTGCAAGTACCGTAAAAGGTACGGCCTTTGATTGGTACTCCACTTTGTCGAAGGACTCCATCCAAAACTGGGCCATGCTAGAGACACGCTTCTTAACTCACTTCAAAGGTGAGGATCATCCCGCTACTATGGCTCAGCTGTGCAGCCTAAAACAGGGGGAGAATGAGTCAACATATGACTTCATTCACAAGTGGAAAGCAATGGCATACAAATGCTCTGATGTACTGCCACAAGCGTCACTAGTCGACATCCTTCGAAACAACATGAGAGCTAGAATCCACTCCATGATCATCGGCAACAAATCAAAGAACCTGGGAGAACTCCTAGAAGCTTCCATGGAAGCTAAAACGGTGATTAAATACCTCAACACTCAGAAATCATCAAGAAAAGAGCCAACCGCCACTGCAACCTCAAAGCCAAAGAAAAAAGAGGTCCTCAATGTGCAAACCAAGTCAGCTCCTCAGCCCCCACAGAAAGCTGAAAACAAAGCTATAGGTAAAAGACCTGAACTCTCAGATGCCTTCAAGGAGTTAGTAGAAAAGAAATACCCGTTTGATGAAGATGTTGATGAAATCTTCGGGGCCCTCATGGCAAATGGCAACCTCACCTTGCCTGAACCGAAAAGACCGGGAGATGTTGGCAAAACCAATGATCCTCGGTACTGTCCATACCACCAGATGATCTCGCATCCTCTCAATCAATGCTTCGTTGTGAGAGAGAAAATAAACGAGATATGGAAAAACGGAGTCATCACCTTTGACAAAAACTATGGGTCTGCCTCCGTCAACGTGGTGTCATGTGGACAAACACCAAAATCACCAAAGAAGAAGATCACTACTTCCTTCAAGGTGATAAACAGAATTGAAGCGTCCGAAGAGCTGGTTCCTTACCCGACACCAGACGGACAGCCCATATGGGTACATCCCGATCTCCTAGAAGATGAAAACTGGGAGATCGTGAAAACAAAGCCAATAGCTCAATAGCAAAGGCAGGCTAGAAAACATCTCCTCAAGCTCAAACGGCAAGAGAAGACCTAGCTAAAACAAGAAGTCTAAGAAAAGGCAGAGGTCTCCTCTACTGCTACACTGGAGGCAACAAAAACGTCCCTCCCAGAGACTTCAAAGGGGGTAAGAAAATTCACTCTCAGTGATTTCATGCCACCTCAATTCAAAGAAGCCACACAGGGGGCATCATACTCTTGCAATTCGGTAGTTGGATTCTCCATTAATGGATACGAGTCCAGCAACACCGATGATGGATTCGAATCCAACTACACCGACGAGTGGGAGGAATCCCTTGAAACAGGAGAATACCTCTCCGATGAAGAATGGGTTCCTGAAACTCATCTTATGCCAGTAATCTGGTATAACCCCTTATAGCCACAAGGATCCTGGTCTGATGATGAAGAAGACCAAGAGACTGTACAAGAAAATGCTATTGAACCAGCACCCATCATTGCTCCAGTGGAACCCGACCATGTTGAAGCACGAAGAGCAGACGAAAAAGAAGATTTGGCTCCCATGCCGATCTTGAAGAATATGCAAGGATCTTGCAAAATCTTGCTCTAAAACAAGAGCAAGATCGCGTCAACGAGCCTCCTCGCAATCCAGAGCCTGAAGTCCCTGAAGACCATCAGGTACATCCTCTCTTAACTCCTGAAAATGGAGAAAATTGCTGGATGTCTTATGAAGCATTGAAGTTTTTAGTATCTCAAGTATCATCTTGTGTTGGAATTATTGTCAACACAATGTCACAAGTGTGGTGTTGATAGAGCTTCAAAGAGAAAACAGAGCTGATACAGAACAGTACAGGAAATCAGAATTTCATCTGTCAACCGGTAGTTCTACCGGTAGAAAAGGGGTAGAAAAGGGGTAGAAAAGGCTGATATTCCAGCAGAATGTTTGGACATGAGAATCTCATCTGTTAAACCGGTAGTACTACCGGTAGAACACACGGGAAACCTGAGTTGCGCAGAAATAGAAGTTTTGCACGAAAATTCAGGAAACTTATGTATTTCGTTTGGGACTCTTTCTAAACGAATTCTAGCCTAATTTAAACACTCTTTAGGGTTACCATAACCTATATAAAGGCTTGCTAAGTTCGTTTTCAAGTGTACAGAAGAGAAGAGAAGAAAAGAGAGGGTTTTGGAGAGAAGAAGGAGTTGTTGCTGTGTGCTGTTGTGTTGCACGTTTCTACAGCAAGTGTGGACGAGAATGTGCTCATGAAGATGGTGATTCGTCCATAAGATAAGTGTCTCTCTGTTTATGCTTTAAATTTCAATTTATAAGGGATTGAGAGAGAGAGATTGTAGAGGGGAAAGGCTGTAGAAAAGTTCTCTACTTTAATTCTGTAGAACATCAAGTTGGTGCTTGGTGTTAGGGGTTTGGTGATCCTATCTGTTGGTGCAGATAAATTATAAAGGGAGTAGGTGCTTCCTAGATAGTTGGTGCTATCTGAAACTTAAGGGTTGGTGCTCTTTGTCGTTGGTGCGACTAAATAGATTCAGACCTGTTCCGGATCGGTGTTCGGACAGTCTTTGAATGTTGGACGTAGCCTTTTGGTGAACCACGTTAAATCTGGTGTCCTTGTGTGATTTGATTTGCTTTTGTTGTTAAATTGGACCTGTTTTTAAGGGATCACTGATTCACCCCCCCCCCCCCCTCTCAGTGATCGCGATATCTAACAATTGGTATCAGAGCGCCAAGGCTCCCTTGATAAGCTTAACACGCTAAGGGTGATCTCTTGTCAAATCACATGGCAACCAATACAGGGAATAAGAAAGCACCTTTGTTTGATGGTTCTAATTACTCCTTCTGGAAGATCAGAATGCAGGCCTTCATCAAATCACTTGGCTATGATGTCTGGGAGACTGTCAGAGTCGGTTACAATACTGCCATCATACCCACTGATGCTGGAACGAAGAAGTTAGCGGACAACGACTCCAAGGCGCAGAATGCACTCTTTAGTGGCCTTGTGGACAGCGAGCTGGTCAAAGTAATTGCATGCAAAACAGCCAAGGAAATATGGGATAAGTTGAAAAGCATTCATGAAGGACATGAGAAGATCAAAGAAGCGAAATTGCAAACTCATCGCTCTCAATTCGAGTCTCTTCGCATGGAGGAAAGCGTGAATGTTGACTCGTATATGCAACGAGTGAATGAAGTCACGAATGACATTCATGGACTAGGGGAGGAGATTAAAGAACCAGTCATCGTCAAAAAGGTTCTAAGATCTCTTCTTCCCCGGTTTGATTCAAAAGTCTCAGCCATAGAAGAAGCCAAGGATCTGAATGAATTTACCATGGATGAGTTGCATGGTTCACTCACTGCCTATGAGATGCGCATAGGTAAGACGTCTTCATCTGATAGAGAAGCGGCCTTCAAAGTTCAGAAAAAGGGAAAAGAGACTGCTGATCATGATGCTGATACTGATGATGATGAGCTTGAGGCTCAATTAGTTAGAAAGCTGAAGAAAGGAAGCAATGGAAAGTACAAAGGGAAGCTACCCTTTAAATGCTTCAATTGTGGCGGTGTTGGTCACTTTGCTGCGAAGTGTCCACTGAAAGAAAACAATGATGATGACTCTTATGTTGATAAGAGTAAATGGAAGAAAAATTTCAGAAAGTGGCGTAAAGCAAAAAGCTTCATCAGTCAATATAATGACAGCACGTCTGAAACTTCAGACGATGATGAATCAGCCGAGGCAACTGAAGCTCTCTTCATGGTTACTGTTGAAGAAGAAGAGGAGCAAGAGCCGGAAGAGGAAGAGGAGGCTGAGGTCAATCTTGAAGAAGAACTCATTGCCGCACTTGAGGAGCTTAGCATGGAATGAAAAACAAGTAAGAAAAATCTGAAACTTCTTCATGAATCTGAAAGTTCAGTTATTGCTTTGAAAACTCAAGTTGAAGAATATAAAAGAATGGTGGAAGTCCTTGAAAATCAAATAAGTATCAAAAAGGAAGAGGCTATGAAACTTGAAACTGAAATCGCTAGAGCAAAGGCTGAAAACTTGGAAAGTAGCCGAAAACTCAAAGCGCTCCAAGCAATTGAAGGGACAATGAAACTCAATGAAATTCTGAAAGTTCAAAAGCCCTTCCACAATAAATTTGGTATTGGATTTGAGATCGGAGAGTCCTCTAAAGCTGCACCTTCTTTGTTTATGAAACAAAGTGCCATACCTCTCAAGGCTACAAAGCTTCAAATTCAGCCTAGTATTGAGATGGTCAATAAGAAAAGGTTTGTGGAGTTTAACCAGCCACCTAAGAAAGGAAGAATGTTCAGATTCTATGGTTATTGCTATCATTGTAATAGATATGGACATAAAAGAGCTGATTGTAGATTCTATGTTAGAAACAGTCCATTAGTGACTAGGAACCCTTTCTCAATCCTAAACGGCCACAAAATTGAGTGCCATAAGTGTTATAATTATGGACACTTGGCTAGGGATTGTAGGTTGCCTATTGCTAACCAATTTCAGGTTGAAAAGAAACCCAAGTTAGTTAAGGCATGGAGGGCAAAGAAAAGGGAAGATAATTCCAAGGAATCTCTCATTGTGCAAACGGCATTCAATGCACAAAAGAAGGCAGCACCATGGGTCCTTGACAGTGGCTGTTCAAGCCATATGACAGGTGATAAGGAAAAATTCGTCAAATTACAGCACTATGAAGGCGGATCAGTGAAGTTTGGTAACAATGATGGTGCCAAAATCTGCGGAAAAGGTGTTGTTCAGCTAAAGGCAAACAAGATCAGATCAGACGAGGTCTTATATGTGTCTGGACTGAGACACAACTTGCTTAGTGTGAGCCAGATCTATGACAAAGGCCACGAAGTTGTCTTCACTAAGAATGGGTTTGCTATCAAGAAGTGTAGCAACGGCAAAATAGTGGCTACTGGATCTAGGACTGCTGGAAATCTCTATACATTGTCAGATGGAGCTGAAAAGACTTGCTTGATGAGTCGGACAGAGGAAAGTTGGTTGTGGCACAAACGCCTTGGGCATCTAAACTTTGATAACATGTCAAAAATTTGCAATTCAAAGGCCGTCAGAGGTATGTCTACAGTTGAAAAGCCTTCCAACCCCATTTGCGATTCTTGCCAAAAGGGAAAGCAAACGAGGGTAATGTTCAAGTCAAAGGAGCATCATTCAAAGAAACCTCTTGAGCTAGTGCACACTGATCTCTGTGGACCGATGCAAACTCAAAGCACCAATGGAGATAAGTATTTTATGTTATGCATTGATGATTATACTCGTATGACATGGGTATTGTTTCTTAAGCATAAACATCAAGCACTTGATCGTTTTAAAGTGTTTAAAGCACAGGTTGAAAATATGCTTGGAAAACGTATCAAGATTTTAAGGTCTGATCGAGGAGGTGAATTCACATCTGAAGAGTTCACTAACTATTGTGAGCACCATGGCATTCAAAGACAATATTCAGCCCCTAGAACTCCAAAGCAAAATGGAGTTGTGGAACGGAAAAATCATACCGTGCAAGAGATGGCTCACACAATGCTAACTGAGAGCAAGCTAGCTGACAAATACTGGAAGGAGGCAATCCATACGGCTGTATACATTCAGAATCGATCCTTGATCAGGCCACATGAAGACAAAACTCCTTATGAGCTATGGTTTGGGAGAAAAGCAACAGTCAAGCACTTCAGAGTCTTCGGTAGCAAGTGTTACATCAAGCGTCTTGAACAAAATCCGGGCAAATTTGAAGAAAGAGCTGATGAAGGTATATTTCTGGGTTACTCCTCCTCTAGTAAGGCTTACAGATGTCTTAACAAAAGGACCAGAAAAATCATAGAAAGTGCCGATGTTAGAATTGATGAAAACCGTGAATCAAAGAATGTAACTCATAATTACAGTCCAGTTCATGAGGACTCGAGTGAGATTGATGACGAAGTGGCTGAACCTAATGATTCTGAGAAATCAAAGGATGACTCAGAGGATGCTACACCTAGAAAGAAAAGCACTTGGGTAGAGCAACACCCTAAGGATCAAATCATTGGAGATCCTGAGGCCAGTGTTAAAACAAGACAAAGTGTAGTTAGCAATTACTCACTTGTGTCCACCATTGAACCCAAGACTATGGCTGAAGCCAGTCTCGATGAAAGTTGGTTGAAAGCTATGCATGAGGAGTTGGAGCAAATTGAGAAGAACTCCACATGGGAACTAGTTTCTAGACCTACCGATAAGAATGTTATTGGTACTAAATGGGTCTTTCAGAATAAGCTGAATGAAGATGGTCAGGTCATACGAAACAAAGCAAGGTTGGTGTGTAAAGGCTATGCTCAAGTTGAAGGCATAGATTTTGAAGAGACCTTTGCACCGGTGGCTCGTCTGGAAGCCATTCGTATGTTTCTTGCATTGGCTGCATACAAAACCTTCAAGGTATTTCAGATGGATGTAAAGTCAGCCTTCTTGAATGGATTACTTGAAGAAGAGGTCTACATTGAGCAACCTGATGGTTTTCTCATTAGCAAAAATTCAGACCTAGTGTGCAAGTTGAAAAAGGCTCTTTATGGGCTGAAACAAGCGCCAAGGGCGTGGTATGCAAGGCTGGACCTCTATCTCTGCAAGATCGGCTTTGGAAAAGGACTAGTTGATAGCAATCTTTATGTCAAATCAGAGTTGAGCAAACAACTGGTTGTCATTGTTTATGTCGATGACATAATCTTTGGTGGCAATGATGAGGAAATGTGGAGGAATTTTGCTGAAGAGATGAAGAAAGAATTTGAGATGTCAATGCTTGGAGAACTAAAGTTCTTCCTTGGTTTACAAGTTCAGCAGCTGAAACATGGTATCTTCATATCACAGATGAAATACATCAAGGAAATGTTGAAGCGTTTTAACATGGAAGACAGCAAGCCAGTGAGCACACCAATGACAACGAACACAAAGCTAAGCAAAGATGATAAGGGTTCGTCCGTTGATCACACCACTTATCGTTCTATGATAGGAAGCTTGCTTTATTTGACTGCTACAAGACCGGATCTTCTGCAAGCAGTATGTATGGTGGCTCGATTTCAAACATCACCAACTGAGACGCATCTTACAGCAGTAAAAAGGATATTTCGATATCTGAAAGGTACCATGGAGCTTGGCATTTGGTATCCTAAAGGCAAATCCTTCACTCTTGTTGCATACTCTGACGCCGATTGGGCTGGATGTATAGATGATCGCAAGAGTACAAGCGGTGGTGCATTCTATCTCGGTGAAAGGTTGGTGGCATGGCACAGTAAGAAACAAGATTCAGTATCCCTTTCTACAGCGGAAGCGGAATATATTGCAGCGGCAACTTGTTGTACGCAAGTGTTATGGATGCGGCAAATGCTCTCTGATCTAGGAGTTCCGACAACGGATCCTACGCCGATCCTCTGTGACAACACAAGTGCAATTCACATCTCTAAGAATCCTGTTCAGCATTCTAGAATGAAGCATGTTGCAATCCGCTATCACTTTCTCAAGGAAAAGGTTGCAGACGGTGAGGTAAAGTTGGAATATGTTCCAACTACTGAGCAAGTTGCTGATATCTTCACAAAACCTCTGCCAAAGGAAGTCTTCGAGTATCTCCGGAAAAAATTAGGAGTTACTCACTCTCCTAATCCTTAGGAGTTGTGCTTGAAAGGGGGAGCAATGTATTCCTTGAATATCCTATTCGCTCCTTGGTTGGTCCCTTTGAACTTGTTGTCAAAGGGGGAGAAAGTTATGCTAGGAGAAAGCTATGCTAGAAGAAGTTATGCTATGATAGCTTGGGGGAGATTGGTATCAAGAATGTGAATGTGAAGATCTTGATTCTGTTGGTTTATGGTTCTGAAGAAGCTTCATGAAGGTCAACTGGTTCAAAGTGTTCCAAGTGTTGAAGTTCCAAGTGTTGCCAACAATTCCAAAGGGGGAGATTGTTGGAATTTGAGATGCCTTGAGAAGTCTTATGAAGCATTGAAGTGTTTAGTATCTCAAGTATCATCTTGTGTTGGAATTATTGTCAACACAATGTCACAAGTGTGGTGTTGATAGAGCTTCAAAGAGAAAACAGAGCTGATACAGAACAGTACAGGAAATCAGAATTTCATCTGTCAACCGGTAGTTCTACCGGTAGAAAAGGGGTAGAAAAGGGGTAGAAAAGGCTGATATTCCAGCAGAATGTTTGGACATGAGAATCTCATCTGTTAAACCGGTAGTACTACCGGTAGAACACACGGGAAACCTGAGTTGCGCAGAAATAGAAGTTTTGCACGAAAATTCAGAAAACTTATGTATTTCGTTTGGGACTCTTTCTAAACGAATTCTAGCCTAATTTAAACACTCTTTAGGGTTACCATAACCTATATAAAGGCTTGCTAAGTTCGTTTTCAAGTGTACAGAAGAGAAGAGAAGAAAAGAGAGGGTTTTGGAGAGAAGAAGGAGTTGTTGCTGTGTGCTGTTGTGTTGCACGTTTCTACAGCAAGTGTGGACGAGAATGTGCTCATGAAGATGGTGATTCGTCCATAAGATAAGTGTCTCTCTGTTTATGCTTTAAATTTCAATTTAAAAGGGATTGAGAGAGAGAGATTGTAGAGGGGAAAGGCTGTAGAAAAGTTCTCTACTTTAATTCTGTAGAACATCAAGTTGGTGCTTGGTGTTAGGGGTTTGGTGATCCTATCTGTTGGTGCAGATAAATTGTAAAGGGAGTAGGTGCTTCCTAGATAGTTGGTGCTATCTGAAACTTAAGGGTTGGTGCTCTTTGTCGTTGGTGCGACTAAATAGATTCAGACCTGTTCCGGATCGGTGTTCGGACAGTCTTTGAACCGTGGACGTAGCCTTTTGGTGAACCACGTTAAATCTGGTGTCCTTGTGTGATTTGATTTGCTTTTGTTGTTAAATTGGACCTGTTTTTAAGGGATCACTGATTCACCCCACCCCTCTCAGTGATCGCGATATCTAACAAGACGATCCTCTTACATCCGAGGATGAGTCTGGTTCCGATCAGGCAACGTCTCCTATCAGAGCTTCCTGTAATGTGATAATTCGATATTATAGCCCTTCTGAAGCATCGTCTGATTAGATCACTTATACTCCGGCGACGCCTAGCAATGTATCCTCTGGAACTACCTCATCTCACGTGACTTTTACAGAGATGGCACCCTCTCAGGTTTCTTCTCCTGAGACTGTGACTTCAGAGCTCACACCCTTCCTCACTGAAGAATCCCCATCTATTGATGCTTGGGACGATGACTTGGTCAACGAAGAAGAAAGGTTGCTGGATGTTGTTCAGGACTTGTTCCTAGAAAATGCTCCGTGCAACACAATTACTGAGGATGGCAACTCTGCTGCAGAGACATCCTCCGCAAATGAAAAACGATAGCCTCTTGATCCTGAAGACAATCTTCCAAATGAAGACCCTTCTCAAGAAGCTCTCGAAGTTGGTAGAGGCACCCGCTCTGGCCGGGACTACCACAAGAATTACAACCAATCTTCCTTTACTTATTTAAATCCTTAGGGAAAAGATGTTGTAAGTGCCCCTAGTGGCAACCATGATGAACATGCAGGCCCTAAGGATGCTTTCAAGTATGACTTGATCGAACATTTCAAGCACATACATGCACGTCTGCACATCCTAGACTTATTGTGAATGTCTCGGCGCACTCATAAGAATCTCATTTCAGAATTACAAAAGCTGAATGAGGATGTCGACAAACATGCCCGCAAGTCCTCCAAATTGAAATGGACTACCGGGTCAAAAACTCAGAAATTTCCTCAAAGGAAGAAAAGAAGAAAACCGAGGGATCATGCATCGAATGTCTCTCAGTTCAAAAGGCAGCCAGTGCAACCATCGCCTTCACAAAGGAAGACCTCCTACCTGGCGAAACAAGGCACAACCGACCCCTGTACTTCACAGGGTACATCAAGGAGATGCCTATACACAGAGTTCAGATCGACCCAGGTTCTGCACTCAACCTTATCTCCACTTTGGCTCTTGAAGAGTTGGGCATCCCACCCAGCAAGCTAAGCCACACATCTGTATCTATCTTTGGATACGAAGGGAGTACTCAAAGGTCTATTGGCAAAATCAGGTTCAAGTCACAAATCGGTGATCTTATATCTGAGGTCACTGTGTATGCAATAAAAACTCCTTCATGCTACAACATCCTTCTCGGACGCCCCTGGATCCACGAGAATGGTATTGTCCCATCAACTCTACATCAATGCATCAAGTTTGTTGGCGACGACGGCATGATATATCGAGTCTTTGCGGACAAAAAACCCTTCAAAGGTAAAGAAGTCCACTTTGCAGACTCCCAGATGTATGAAGGTGAAAAAGAAGGAGAGGACACAACACCCTTTACCGAAAATCTCCAGAAAGATAAAGGCAAGGCTCCTCAACAATCACCGGAAAAAAACAAACCATCCGGTAAATCCAAAGAGAGCATTCAAACTCCCTTCATCATCTCTCCCAAATCTTCAAAGCCTTTGGTCATCACGACTAAAGTGAAGAAGTCAAAGCAAAAGTCTGGGGGCAAATTTATTGTCTCTTTCGTGTCTATCATGCAAGACACGTATTCGGATTCAGAGCTAGAAGACGACACATCGTCAAGCCAAGCTGACACTCAACAAGTTCAGCATGCTCTTACTCTAATAGAGACACCTTTTGACATAGAAGATCCTACGTCAGCTTCTTTCATTGTTCCAGCAACTTCAGTAAAGTAAAAGCCAATCTTCTTCAATAGATCGGATGCTTCATCAAACTCCATGCTTGAACCCTTCCAAAATGAAGGTATGCCTCAACTATCCTTATATAGTCCTATGGCACAAGCTATTATGAAGAAAATGGGCTATGACGCTCAAAACCCAGTCGGTTTGGGAGAAAGACACAGTATTCTCACACCATTGGGGCCCGCCTTGACCAAAACCCAGCCGAAAGATTGGAGACTCTACGACTGTAGAAAAGTCTTCATACGGGCTAGGGTATGATCCCGACACTCCTTTGAGACAGTTGACACAAAGGCTTAAAAGTCAACTTACCTCAACATCTAGTATCCATGAAGACATTGATCTCCCTGGATATCTCTTCGATGAGTTACCTGACAAACATCCAGGAAGCTCATCCAGTTGGTACAATTTCTCTGACGATGAAGAGGAATTGTCCGATGGCACAGACATGTGGTCTTCTAACCCAGGACAACCCTCGTCTCCAAAAAAAGTACCTTACATCGACCCGATTTCAATAGGCGATTGGGACCATCTCATAGCAAGCCTTGAGAAGATTACCGATCAAGAAGACCCATGGAAAGGAACAAAACCTTGGTCTGGAATGCCCTTGAAACCCCTTAAGGTTTCGTCGAGCTGGAAGCCTCTGAAAATATTATGGAGGAACCACCTTCGAACCTTCCAACAGAAGATCATGTTCAAAAGATAGACTTGGGAACACCAAATAACCCCCATCCTGTATTCATAAGCAAGAATATAAAGGATGATGAGTTACCTGAGTATATCGCTTTTCTTCGTGAGTTCGTTGATTGCTTTGCATGGTCTTACGCTGAAATGCCTGGCTTAACGAAATGAAGACCTTATCAGTCCTTCAGTTCCTGCGCACCAACATCGTTTGCCGTTTTGGCATACCTAAAAGATTCGTCCATCATAATGGACCACAATTCCAGAATCATCGATTCTACAGGTTCTGCGACAAATACAAAATCTAAAGCTGTCCTTCGACTCCATACAATCCTGCAACAAACGGATTAGCAAAAGCTTTCAACAAAACACTCTGCAAAATCCTTAAGAAAATGGTCTCTAGTCACAAAAGAGACTGGAGCGACAAACTATCTGAAGCCTTATGGGCCTATCGAACCACCGTTCGAGGACCAACCCATAGCACACCATTCTCCTTGGTCTATGGATGCGAAGCTGTCGTACCCTTGGAAGTACAAATTCCTTCCTTGAGGGTATCCTTGCAAAATGACATGACTCAAGAAAGCAATGTCAAATTGCGACTCCATGAGCTAGACAATCTCGATGAGAGACGGCTCGAGGCTCGACAAGGCGTTGAACTTTACCAAGCACGCATGGCAGGATCTTTCGACGAGAAGGTCAGGCAACGCGCCTACAAAAAGGGTGACTTGGTTCTTGCGGTAAAAAGACCAATGGCCTTTGCTCATAAGTCCAAAGGCAAGTTTGAGCCAAAATGGGAGGGACCCTACATCATCGACAAGGTTTTCTCCAATGGCGCATACGCACTCCTAAATATGGAGGGTGACAGATGTATGCTGCCCATCAACGACAAGTTCTTAAAGCGGTACTACCCTTGAAGACTTACCCAACTGGGTAAGAGCAATGCCTGTACGGCCGAAACCTATTTTCAGGTACTCGCTCGACAAACCCACTCTTTTTAGAATTTTCATATCAAATGTTGAGATTTCTAGAAATTCAAACAATGCTTACTTTCATCGTTTCATTGTTCAAAAATTCCAAGTTTAGGAACCTCTCCCTAACTTGAACAAAATTTTCAATCCTTGAACCCAAAATTCATGGTTTGAAACAAAATCTGGATTCAGGGATTTCCACCCTAGCCCACCCTGCCTTTTACCGCCAAAATAGTTTTAGGTCAAAACTTACGACCCTCGTGTCTTTAGACAAAAAAAATGGGTTTTCAAAAAATCACGGGGAAGCGACGCTTAGTCGATACTCGCACAAATCGGAAGCATGCGAACCATGTTCGACACTTCCAAAATCGCAAGGAAGTGACATTTCGTTGATACTTGCAAAATAAAGAAGGAAAAAACCGTGGAGACGCAACATTTCAGTTGATATCCACAACCCAAATTTCAAAGGTTCGAAAGAACCTAAAACCATGGAGACGCAACATTTCAGTTGATATTCACAACCCAAATTTCAAAGTTTCAAAAAAACCAAGAAATCGTGGAGATGTAACATTTCTGTTGATATCCACAACCCATAGGTTCGAGAAAACCGTAAATTTCAAAAATCGTGGGGAAACGACATCAAGTCAGTACCCACAAAACTAAAATTTTTGAAAAGCAAGGATGCGACATTCCATCGATACTTGCACCCAAATCTGCGAGGATGCGACATCCCATCGATACTCGCAACCGAATGAGCAAGGATGCGACATTCCATCGATACATGCAAGACCATTCAGCAGGGAGGCGACTTTTAGTCGATACTTGCATTTTTGAAAACCAAAACCGGCTATAAATGCCACCAAAACCGTCTATAAATGCCACAAAACAAACCGGCTATCAATACCACAAACAAAAAATTGGCTTTCAAAAAACCCCGGCTATCAATGCCAGAAACCGGCTATCAATGCCACAAAAAACCGGCTCTCATGCCAAAATCGGCTTCCATGCCATAAAATCTAGCTCCCATGCCAAAACAATCATTTGACAAAAGATTTTCACAAAATGACAAACTTTTGATCAAATCCCATTTAGCTATTGCTTTCAACACAAAAAGATCTAAGTGAGCGTAGGGAAAACAAAAAAAAAGAGTACCAAAAAATAGATGTGGTACAAAAAAAAGGTGTTTACAAGCACTACACAAAAAAAGAGAGTACCAAAATATATATATACATGTGGTACCAAAAAAAAGAAGGATAGTTTCTGCTACAAAAATCAGGAGCTCAGCCAAAAATGGTCTCTAGCCAAAATTTCAGCTCCTCAAGCAAACTCTTGGCCTCAGCCGTCATAGTTTCCAAAACACGCTTCTTCAGGAACTTGCCATGAGATGCTGGAGAAGGCTGTAACCCTTCTTTTATACCGGGAAGCTTATCCCGAGCAGTTTGCCATTGATTGTCTTCTTGAATCTTCCTTTCGAGAACTCGATCAGCATTTGCAACCCGGTGAATCAGAGCACGCTCCCTATCACGAGCCTCTGTTATAGCAGCCCACTTGGCAGCGACTTGTTCCTTCAAATGCTCAAGACGTTTCCTGTCCTCATTGACCTCCCTATCAAGGATGTTAAGGTCATGCCTCGGCCTGATGATGGCTAGCTCTTCTAACTTCTTCTCTCGGACTACCTGCTTCCTGCTCTGTGTAGCCTCATTTAGGTCATACTTAGCCCATGTTTGGCACCTCTATTTCCAACCTCTACTTGTCTAAATGTCTAAAGCGGACAGAGGTTATGAAAATAAGAGCGTTTGGCACAACATTCTGGCCTCTGTCCGTTCTAGACATTTAGAGGCAAATCCTCTAAAATCCAAATGCTCAAAAAGTGGGCAGTTGAAAAATAGAGCTTTGGCCTCTTCTTTGTATGACTCTTTTTTTTATGGCTCTACTTTTATTAGGTCTGTCAGAAAAAGAGTAGAGATACCAAACATGGCCTTAGCCCTGTTAGCAGGATCCAAGAAGAACTGGTCATCAGGGAAGTCCATGGTCTCAAACCACTATCAACGGTCGCCCTGGCACCTATGATGTCCAGACCAACTTCTTTGGCATCAGTGAGAATCTCCTGCACATGCTGGATCATACCAAATCCAGCATCCAAGTGTCCAGAAAGGAGAGTCTCAATCCAAGAGCTCAAAACCCGTGTCAACACCTTCTTCGCAAATAGAAGAGATGGCCCATATGAAGATTCGCCCCGCTCCGTCGGTCAACTGCTCATGTCAAGACCCGTTGGAAGAGTAACAAAAGAACTCTTTCCAGTTGGAGCCACTGGGGAAGGAATCTCAGCACGAGATATCTCCTCAACCGTGTCAGAACTAGTTCTATGAGTCTCTACCTCTGGATCAACCTCTGGCATCCCTTGTTCTGGTTCCAAAGGAAGCGATGGACTCTCTTCTGTCACTTCAAATCCTGCCAATGAAACACAAAAAGGTATGAATATGATCCTGTTCAAAAATCATTATCAGGGTTATCACTACAAAATACCTTCTTCGACGACTGGCGGAACACTTTCTTCCTCCATAAACTCATTGGAAGCATTGTCAACATTTGCATCCATCGATGGTTCAAAGTCATCAGAATCCTGTGGCAAGTAAGCTGATAAGAAAAATGTTAGCAACTCAAGTCACAGAAACAAAAAAAAAAGCAGAAAAAAGTAATACCAATTGGAGATTCTGGATTCACTCCAGAGTCCTTCGGTTCTTCTTCAGGTGCCTCCACAGGATCTGTCACCACCTCATTGGTTGGAACCTCAGGCATCGCCAAGTCTTCTTCTTCTGCTAAAAAAAAAAGGAAGAGAAAAGTAGAAATAGGAAGCAAATCAGAACATGAAAAAATTACATGAAAAGAAATGGAAAAAGAAAGAGGAAGAATCAAACCGTCACCGACGGTCTTTTCTTCTCGGCTTCTCTTTTCTGGAGGCTCGTCAGCATTCTCTGGCACCTCCTCATTAATAGTAAGAGGGACTTCCATATCAGGAGAGTCTTCGTGTTGCCCCTTGCTGCGATGCTGACTCCTCTTCCTCTTACCTCTACAGGCTCGCTTCCTAGAAGAACCTGCCCCACTGTCAGAGTCAGGTTTCTCAATTGACTCCTCATTGGATGGTCTACCCTTATCAGTAGACTCCACGGAAGCTCGCCTTTGTGCCGCTTGTATCCAAGCATCAAGCTCAGCTTCCTCCTGTTCTAGCTGCTCTAAAGCCTCATCAGGTATTTCTCGAACAGCTTCAGAATCAATGATGCCCTGGTCACCGAGAAAGCCTATCTTATGCTTCTCTCCAGAAAGGAAGGCCCAAACTTCCTCTCGTCGGATGCCATCCGACTTTCCAAGGCCTTTTCCAGATGACAACTTCACATCAAGCTCCTTCTTGGAAAGTCCCCCGATATGCCGAAAAGCTCTCCAAGCAAACCACTTCGCGAAGCCGGCAGTCCAGGAAGTCGACAATACAGGATAGGAAATCAGGGCTGTAGTGTCTTCAGCACTATAGAAAGCTCATGCGTTTCTCCCGTCCTGTAAACCTCCAAAGTGTTTCACTATGCTTGAAGGCACTCCAACAACGCCTTAAGAAAAACCTAACTGCAACACAAAGCGAGAAGGCACATACGGCTGGATGACGACGAAAAGAGGTCTACGGTACACTATCGTGCCAACACGTATGCTGAAAAGCCACTCCTTCTCTGCATTCGTCAAGGAGTAATGCCTTCCCGACCCTGCCCTAGTAAAGTCTCGGGAGGCACCAAAGTCAAAAGCCTTCTTCCGCAACTCCAGAGAAAGCTTCATCGAAGATTGCCCCATCTCGAAGTCCCTGAACCGTCGGATCCTCATCCGGGCAAACAAAAGTGATTCGGATAGGCTTTCCCCTTAGCCAGTCGAATCATCAGAGGATCATCATCCTGTGCAGCACCCAGCCGATGGAAGCCAGGACAGTGGTATACATACCGCGAATAGAAAATGTGAGCTGAAAATACCCTGTTCAAGGGAAGCCCAAGCTGAACCAAGAAAGCAGCAGCCTGCAGTTCGGTGCACAAGTAGGAGTAAAGATCTGGCACCAAAGCAAACCGCTTTTCAAGCGCCATCTGACAAGCCGGAGAAATGCAATACTGCTGATGTGTGTTCCATCTCTTCCAGCAAAAACAGCCTCACCTAGCCAATAAGTGAGGAAACAGCAAGATCTCTCCGCAGTGTGATGTCAGGACAAATGGCGTCTGTACTTGTGAAGAAACCCCTCAATTCTTCTTGCATGGCCGAAGTCTTCTTTAAACCCGGATCCTGAGTCCTGGCTTCCTGGGTTGCGCAATCAGAAGACTCCTTACTCTTAAAAAAGTTGGGGAACGAAGAGCCAGAACTCTTCCAACTACTGGATCTAACTTTCGAGCCATCCTTCTCTTTCAAAAAATCATAGAAGGCGACAAGCTGAAAGTACAGGAGCCTAAACTCCTCCGACTGCACCTCAAGGACACTGTCAATCGGCATGAACTCTTCATAGAGTTTGCCAAGGATAGGCAATCCTGTAATGGCACTCAACTCCTTCAAAGAAAAACCAATCTCACTATTCGTGACAACGAAGGTATTGGTTTGTGGAAGGCATGACTCCAACATAGCCATGAAGGCCTCGTCGGAAAAGATCACGGTCTCCCTAAAGGCGCGGACCGCATAAAAAATTCTGACTTATTTCAAAATGGCACCACCAATCAGTAGGACGCAATCAGTCCAGGACTTCCACTCAGAGTCAACACTGAAATGGCCATGAAGTCAAAAAGGCTTCACTCAATTGATGCCGTCACCGCTGAAAATGCCAAGGCCCACCAGTCCCAAATCGACCGACGGATAATCATAGCCCTGGTAGCGGCTGGCCGGCATCAACATGTCCATATCAACAGGCGATTTCTCCGCATATCCAGGAGAACCGCCAACAAAAACCCCGGTCTTGATGACATTTTTCCTCCTCACCCAGCTTGGAGGATCTTCCTTCTTAGAGCACGTGGGAGAAAGGCTCATGATCTAGATAGTACGATCAAACATCGATCGGGTAACAATAGTTCTCTTCTCACCATCAGCTATGTAAGAGAACTGAAAACATCTTCTCTGGTATGTCACGTCATCAGGGACTGCATCACCAAAAAAGAAGGTAGGCTTGGGCAAAACCCTCTGATCGTCCATCACCCAAGGACGGTTGATTACCATGATCTGATAAAACTCCTCACTCTTGAGAGCGATCAATCGCTGCCTCTTCTCATCTCTGTCGAGGGAGTCACACTCTTCCATGTTTATCTCAACATACTGGACCTTCTCCCAAGCCTGCTGAATGGCTAGATTAAAAGATCTAGCAGATTGACGAGGTACGCTTGTAGCAGGCTCTTTACCCTTGTTCGTTCTGGAGGAACCACCTGCAAAGGTTGGAAAAGAAAAAAGATCAATCATCAAATTGACAGAATTTCACAAAAGAAAATCTGACAAAATTTTGACATGACTCCAGGGCAATTCTGAAGAAAAAGGAAATATCCCGAAAGAAAAAGAAAGCTTGAAGATAAGCTCAACATTGCTGCGAGCTCAGAAACTCCAAACTTTCGAAACCTCAAAGTCTCCGCAAAATCAGGAAGGGCTCAACATCACTGCGAGCTCCAAATTCCCAAATTTACAAAAACTTTCAGGTATACTATCACATCATGCTACAAATTCAATTTACAAAAAAAATACATGTATGAGCATCTTGGTTTGCAAAAAAAAAAAAAGCATTATCATGATGAGCAAAAAAAAAAGAAAAAAACTTTCTAAAAAAAAAATAGGGGCTGGCCCACAGGCCACATGGCCGTACGGCCAGATCCGTACGGATATGTACGTACGGCCCACAAAAAAAAAGAGCGTGCAAAAAAAAGAAAAAGAAAAAGAAAAAAAAAAGAAGCACGAGAAAAAAAAACGTGTAAAAAAAAAAAGAAAACACGTGGAAAAAGAAAAGAAAACGAAGAAAAGAAAGAAACAAAAAAAAAAAACAAACACTTTCTTTTTTGCCATCCTACTTTCTACAATGGAGTTTTCTTGAGAAAGAGAACTTACTTGAAGCCATTGATGGAGAAGAAGAAGAAAAGCTTGAAGATCCTTGAAGAAGAAAACTCTCGGTCTTAGAGCACTCTTGAGATTGTTGCAAAAGAAAGCAATAAGAGCAAGAGATCCAACCTCCTCCTTGCTTTATAGAAAAGAGCAAACCAAAGAAGGAAACAAGAAAGAGGTAAGTGTTACTAATTACTTACCTTACTAAAAAGAAAGAAATTAGAAAGATTCCTTCCCAAAAGAAAGATATCTTGAAGGACTCTTTCCCAAAAGAAAGATATTTTGAGGGATTCTCTCCCAAAGAAAGACATCTTGAGATATTCTCTCCCAAAATAAAGGAAACATGAGAGATTCTCTCCAGATAAAGATATTCTTAGATATTCTTTATCCAAAGGAGATATTTTTAGATATTCTTTATAAAAATGACACTATATGATATCTAAGCCATTTCAAAAGCTTAGGGTCCCATGGGTTAGCCCATATTAGTCAGGTTTGACCACCTAGGCACTAAAAAAAAATTGGGCTTTTAATCAAAGAGAAATCCCTCTTACCAAGAGCATACAAAAATGATTCCATGCCTCTTTTGAGTTGATTAGATCATACAAAAAAAGAATTTCAAGCCCCATGAGCTTCCAAAAATCAAACCATCCAGCCTCATATACCAAATTGAGCCAAAATCTTGAAATTGACATTCCACAAAAATCCAAACCAAATTCTGGTCCCCTAACTTGCCACATACAGCTTGTTAGGTCACAAGACCAAAACCAAAAACCAAAATCGACCCCCCAACATTCCACATACAGCTTGTTTGGTCACACGGTCAAAATCAAACCCGACCCCCTAACCTGCCACATACAGCTTGTTAGGTCACAAGGTCAAAAATGAAAATCCAAATCCGCATCCCTGATGTCATTTTCAAAACTTTGCCTTGAGATGGTACGTGATCCCTTTCACTACCATAAAATTCCACTGGAAGCTCAAAAGGTCACTCTACCAAAAGAAAGATTGTTCAAAGACTCTTGGTCAAGTCACAAACTCTCCTTCAAAAATCTCTTCGAGGCACATCAACTACAACAGTCAAGCAACTCGTCATTGTACCTCGAGGGGGCATTTGTTGACACAAAAAAATGTGTCACTTTGCCTCTCCAAACTCCAGAAAGCTACATGAAGTCGCAGCCTGCCATAAATAGGCAATCTACTTCAAAAAATCAAATATTGTCAGAATCAAACAAAAACTGCAAGATCCTTCAAGACATCCAAAAGAGGAGTACACAGGAAGTTTCGGGCCATTTCAAAATCATTTGGCCTAACTTCGTTTCTCCAATAGCTGAATAGGAGCTCCCGACAGCGACAGCATCGGAGACACCAAATCTTCGATCAGAGCCTATGGATAGTCTCAAAATACATCCAAAAGGCTCCACGTCAGGTTCCGAGTCAAACCGACAATGTTTGACCCTACAACAACTCTCGAACAGCTAAATCAAGCCTCTCGGCGGCGAGAACCATTGAGGCCATCACTCATAAAAAAAGAGCACATGGCTGGCTTTAAGATGCTTACAAAGGGATACATGTCAAGTTTCAGGTCATTTCGACAACATTTGACCAGACTTTGACTCTTGGAAGCCAAATCAGGCCTCTCGGAGGCGAAGCTCCCCAGGACCATGGTTTCTAAGACAGAGCCTGTGGATCATCTCAAAATAACTCCAATAGGTTCCCTGTCAAATTTCAAGTCAATCGGACATCGGTTGACCGCACATCAAGGCGCGACATCTTCTTCGCGACAAAATCAAGTCTACTAGCGATAGGACCCATACGATTTCAAAACTCAAATAAAAGCCTATGGTTGGTCTTATTTATTGCTCAGGAGGCTTCACCTCAAATTTCAAGTCATTCCGACATCATTTGGCCCAGTTTCAGCTTCTGACGGAAAATCGGCAGCTCTACGCGACAAAGTCTTCGACTTTCCCAGAAAATTGGAAACTTTGCACTCCAAAATGCAAGGATTCTCATCAAGTTTTCTGCAAGAAAATTAGGCCAATAAATGTGTAAAAAATCTAGAAAAAATACCGAAGAAAAAAGAATGGAAAAATACCTCAAAACGGCCGCAAATCGGGGACCAAAGCGGAAAATTCCCCCAAGGTCGTAGACCCCCGCGACCCTGGTCCAAGGTCGCCAGCGACCATGGAACGCTAGGTCGCGGGGTTAGCCCCGGAAGGCCCGTTTTCCGTCGTTTTTTCACGTTTGAAGCTTCCAACTCCTGGGATTTTCCAAAATTCATACTTTTAAGGTACCAAATCCTTCGACATCCGTCAAAATCATGGGTCAGTCGTCAAGAGTATCAAAATCAACATTGATCACCAACCGGTCAACCAAAAAGTGTGCTTTCTACCCAATCAATCGAGAAATCGATAGGACAAATGACATCGACCCACTGTTGACAATCAATGCCTGAAGTTACATGGTCATCTGATGTTGATCAGCATGAAGATCCATCAATGATCATCGCCAGAAGAATCCCAAAAGACGCGGCACGGGCCGCGATTCTTCAACTGATCGGCGACCACTTAATGGAATTAATTGGCTAGCTTTATTGCAGTCATTAATTCATTTCTTTGGACGGCCCACTAAGAAGCAAGCACCCATGAGTTACAAGTCAATTGTTTCATGGCATTTAACCCATGAAACTCCTCCCATCATGGCGATTAAAGGAGATTAAATGCCCCTAATCACCACCGGACAATCAGAAGCCAAGAAAAAGGAGTTGCAAAATAAAGAAATAAATCTTGTAACTCCTCCCTTTATGTAGCTTTATGACAATTAAGGCTCATAAACTCTCCTAAATGGCTACCTAAAAGCCTATAAGTAGGAGAGCACTCCAAGCATTCCAAAGGACTTCCAAAGATCAAAATCAAATCAGCTTCCAAGCACAGAATATCTAGAGAAAGAAAGAGAGAAAACTCTACAAAGTTCTACACCGACCACCGCTACAAGGTGACAAAAGTCCCTTGGGGGATACCCTCCCAAGGTCCGTGCCTTCTCCTTCTGCCTCGAATGGCTTAGATGTGGCTTTTCAGCCCGTCTACTTAGCTTTTTATTGGACATAGGACCTCCACTTGGTCTTTGTCCTCTAAAAATCTGAGGTTATAGCCAAGCCAAGCGAATCAAGAGCATCATCTGTTCTCATCTGCATGGATGATGGCGAAGTCCACACATGACTTGCGACCATCAATCTGAACAAGTCCCCCACAATCTCCTGAGAAGTTAGATCCTCCTTTTCTTGCTTTTCATTGTAGTTTGTATTTTTCTAAAAGAGGCAAAAATCACAACTCTTGTCTTTCATTATTGATGAGAATTGTAAATCGGCTATAAACGCCAAAAATCGACTATAAACACCAAAAAATTGGCTATAAATGCCAAAAAATCGCCTTTCATGGCAAATCAAGAAAATGTCTCTTTTCTTAAATATATGTGCAATGGAAAACTTGAAAAAAGTTGATTTCCTTTTTACTTGCAAAGTCGATCTTTGGATCGCCACTTGCAATTCCAAGTAAAATAGAAAATCTGGCACACCTACGCAAAAAAAATGTTGATATCCCCATTGCCACCAGTCACGAAAGGGTCGTACCCCACAGACTCTCACGTCCACTGACCTTAATAGAACAGTGCGCAGAATCGAAGATTTGGTGTCTCCGATGCTTTTGCCGCCGGGAGCTCCTTTTCAGCTGCCGGAGAAGCGAAGTTAGGCCAAATGATTTTAAAATGGCCCGAAACTTCTTATGTGCTCCTCTTTTGGCTGTCTTGAAGGATCTTGCAGTTTTTGTTTGATTCTGACAAGATTTGGTTTTTTGGAAGTAGCATTGCCTATTTATGGCAGGTTGCGACTTCATGTAGCTTTTTGGATCTTGAAAAAATAAAGTGACATTTTTGGTGTCAACAAATGCCCCGTCGAGGTGCAGCGACGAGTTGCTTAACTTTTGTAGTCGATGTGCCTCGAAGAGATTTTTTTGAAAGAGAGCTTCTGGCTTGACCAAGAGTCTTTGAGCAGTCTTTCTTTTGGTATTTGTAGCATTTTGAGCTTCGAGGGGAATTTTATGGTAGTGAAAGGAATCACGTACCATCTCGAGGCAAAGTTTTGAAGATGACATCAGGGATGTGGATTTGGGTTTTGACCCTGTGACCTAACAAGCTGTATGTGGCAGGTTAGAGGGTCGGGTTTGGTTTTGACCGTGTGACCCAACAAGCTGTATGTGGAATGTTGGGGGGTCGATTTTGGTTTTGATATTGTGACCTAACAGACTGTATGTGGCAAGTTAGGGGATTAGGTTTTGGTTTTTAGTTTTGGTCTTGTATCCTAACAAGCTGTATGTGGCAAGTTAGGGGACCAGGATTTGGTTTAGATTTTTGTGGAATGTCAATTTCAAGATTTTGGCTCAATTTGGTATATGAGGCTGGATGGTTTGATTTTTGGAAGCTCATGGGGCTTAGAATTCTCTTTTTTGTATGGTCCAATCAACTCAAAAGAGGCACAGAGCCATTTTTGTATGCTCTTGGTAAGAAGGATTTTTTTTTCTTTGACTAGAATCCCAAAAATTTTTTTAAGTGCCTAGGTGGTCAAACCTGGCTCATATGGGCTAACCCATGGGACCTTAAGCTTTTGAAATGGCTTAGATCTCATATGGTGTCATTTTTGTAAAGAATATCTAAAGATTTCTCCTTGGGATAGAGAATATCTAAGAATATCTTTAATTGGAGAGAATCTCTCATGTTCCCTTTATTTTGGGAGAGAATATCTTTCTTTGGGAGAGAATATCTCAAATCTCCTATCTTTTGGGAGAAAATCTCTCATTAATTTCTTTTTGGGAGAGAATCCCTCAAGATATCTTTCTTTTGGGAAAGAATCTTTCTAATTTCTTTCTTTTGGTAAGGTTACTAATTAGCAACACTTACCTCTTTCTTGTTTCCTTCTTTGGTTTGCTCTCTTCTATAAAAGCAAGGAGGAGGTTAGATCTCTTGCTCTTATTGCTTTCTTTTGCAACAATCCCAAGAGGGCTTCAAGACCAAGAGTTCTTCTTCTTCAAGATCTTCAAAACTGTCTTCTTCTTCTCCATCAATGGCTTCAAGTAAGTTCACTTTTTCAAGAAAACTCCATTGTAGGAAATAGGATGATAAAAAAAAGTTCTTTCTTTTTTTTATTTCTTTTTTTTTACGTGTTTTTCCACTTCTTTTTTTTTCGTGTTTTTTTTTTGCACGTTTTTTTTTTTGGGCCATACGGATTTGGCCGTACGGCCACGTGGCCTGTGGGCCAGTCTCTCTATTTTTTTTCTTCGTTTTTTTTTTGGTTCTTTTCTTTCTCCCCCTTATTTTTTGAGAAAGTTTCTTTCTTTTTTTTAATTTTTGCTCATCATGATAATGCATTTTTTTTTTGCAAACCAAGATGTTCATGCATGCATTTTTTTTGTAAATTGAATTTGTAGCATGATGTGATAGCATACCTGAAAGTTTTTACAAATTTGGGAATTTGGAGCTCGCAGCGATGTTGAGCCCTTCCTGATTTTGCGGAGACTTTGAGGTTTCGAAAGTTTGGAGTTTCGGAGCACGCAGCAATGTTGAGCCCATCTTTAGGCTTTCTATTTCTTTCGGGGTATTTCCTTTTTCTTTGGAATTGCCCCGGAGTCATGTCAAAATTTTGCCAGATTTTTTTTTTAGCGAAATTATGTCATTTTGATGATGATCTTTTTCTTTTCCATCCTTTGCAGGGAGTTCCTCCAGAACGAACAAGGGTAAAGAGCCAGCTACAAGCGTACCTCGTCGATCTGCTAGATCTTCTAATCCGGCCGTTCAGCAGGCCTGGGAGAAGGTCCAATATGTCGAGAGAAACCTAGAAGAGTGTGACTCCCTCAACAGAGATGAGATGAGGCAACGACTAATCGCTCTCAAGGGAGAGGAATTTTATAAGATCATTGTAAGCAGTCGTCCATAGTTGATAGACGATCAGAGGGTTTTGCCCAAGCCTACATTCTTCTTTGGTGATGCAGTCCCTGACGACGTGACATACCAGAGGAGATGTTTTCAGTTCTCCTACACAGCTGATGGTGAGGAGAGAACTATTGTTACCTGGTCGATATTTGAT
Organism: Litsea cubeba; assembly: GCA_012931725.1. Taxonomy (NCBI): domain Eukaryota; kingdom Viridiplantae; phylum Streptophyta; class Magnoliopsida; order Laurales; family Lauraceae; genus Litsea; species Litsea cubeba. The sequence continues at coordinate 105,664,374 of CM022946.1, forward strand.
CGCACCATCTCGATTATGAGCCTTGCTTCCACGTGCTCTAAGAGGGAAGATCCTCCAAGCTGGGTGAAGAGTACAAATGTAATCAAGACCGGAGTTTTTGTTGGCGGTTCTCCTGGATATGCGGAGAAATCGCCTGCTGACATGGACATGTTGATGCCAGCCAGCGGCTACCAGGGCTCTGATTATCCTTCGGTCGATTTGGGACCGGTGGGCCTTGGCATTTTCAGCGGTGACGGCAGCAGTTGGGTGAAGGCTTTTCGACTTCGTGGCCATTTCAGTGCTGACTCCGAGTGGAAATCGTGGACTGATCGCGCCCTGGTGATTGGTGGCGCCGTTTTGAAGGAAGCCGGGATTTTTGATGTGGTCCGTGCCTTTAGGGAGACCATGATCTTTTCCGACGAGGCCTTCATGGCTATGTTGGAGTCATTCCTTCCAGAAACCAATACCTTCGTTGTGATGAATTGTGAGACTGGTTTCTCTTTGAAGGAGCTGAGCGCCATTACTGGATTGCCCATCCTTGGCAAACTCTATGAGGAGTTTATGCCGATCGACGACGTCCTTGAGGAGCAGTCTGAGGAGTTTAGGCTTTTGTACTTTCAGCTCGTCGCCTTCTATGATTTTTTGAAGGAGAAGGAGGGCTCAAAAGTAAGATCCAGCAGTTGGAAGAGTTTTAGCTCTTCGTCAACCAACTTCTTTGAAAGTGGGGAGCCTTCTGATAGCATGACCCGGGAAGACAGGGCTAAGGATCCGGGTTCGAAGAAGATTTCGGCTATGCAAGAAGAGTTGAGAAATCTCTTTGCGAGTACAAACGCCATATGTCCTGACATTGCACTGCGGAGAGATCTCGTTGTTTACCTCACTTTTTGGTTAGGTGAGGCTATTTTTGCTAGAGGAGATGGAACGCACATCAGGCCGCATTGTATTTTTCCGGCTTGTCAGATGGTGTTTGGAGAGCGGCTTGCTTTGGTGCCAGCTCTTTACTCATACTTGTGTACCGAACTGCAAGCTGCTGCTTTTTTTGGTTCGGTTTGGGCTCCCAATGAATAGGGTATTTTCAGCCCATATCTTCTATTCGTGGTATGTATACCACTGTCCTGGCTTCCACTGGCTGGGTGCTACATAGGATGATGATCCTCTGATGATTCGACTGGCTAAGCGGAAAGCCGTATCCGAATCACTTTTGCCCTCATGAGGATCCGACGGTTTAGGGACGTCGAGATAGGGCAGTCTTCAGTGAAGCTTTCTCCGGAGTTGCGGAAGAAGGCTTTTGATTTTGGGGTCTCCCGTGACTCTACCAAGGTGGGGTCGGGAAGGCATTACTCCTTGATAAATGCAGAGAAGGAGTGGCTTTTCAGCATACGTGTCAGCACGATGGTGTTCCGTAGACATCTTTTCGTCGATATCCAGCCGTATGTACCTTCTCGCTTTGCTCTGCAGTTGGGCTTTTCTCAAGATGTTGTTGGAGCACCTTTAAGCATGGTGAAGCGCTTTGGAGGTTTACAGGATGGGAGAAACGCATGGGCTTTCTATAGTGCTGAAAACACTACTGCCATGATTTCTTATCCTGTGTTGTCGACTTCCAAGCTGAGCTTGATGCTTGGATGCAAGCGGCACAGAGGCAAGCTTCCGTGGAGTCTACTGGCAAGAGTAGACCATCCAGTGAGGAGTCAAGTGGGAAGCCTAACTCTAACAGTGGAGCAGGTTCCTCTAAGAAACGAGCCCGCAGAAGTAAGAGGAAGAGGAGCCATCATCGCAGCAAGGGGCAACATGAGGACTCTCCTGACATAGAAGTCCCTCTTACTATCAATGAGGAGGTGCCAGTGAATGTTGACGAGCCTCCAGAAAAGAGAAGCCGACAAGAAGAGACCGTCGGTGAAGGTATGATTCTTCCTTTTTCTCTTTACATTTCTTTTCATGGGGTTTTTCCATGTTCTGATTAGCTTTCTCCTCCTGCTGCTCTTTTTTTAGCAGAGGATGAAGACTTGGCGATGCCTGAGGTTCCTGCCGATGAGGTGGGGACGGATCCGGTTGCGGCACCAGAAGAAGTACCAAGGGACTCTAGAGTGGTTTTAGAATCTCCAACTGGTATGACTTCTTTTGCTTTCTTTTTTTTTTGTCTGTGACTTGGTTTGCTAACATTTTTCTTGTCTGCTAACTTGCCACAGGATTCCGATGACTTTGAACCATCGATGGACGCAAATGTTGATGATGCTTCCGATGAGTTCATGGAGGAAGAGAGTGTTCAACCAGTTGTCGAAGAAAGTATTTTGTAGTAATAATCCTGATAATGATTTTCAAACATGATCATATTCATACCTTTTTGTGTTTCTTTGGCAGGTTTTAAAGTGACAGAGGAGAGTCCGTCGCTTCTTTCAGAACCAGAGCAAGAGATGCCAGAGGTTGATCTGGAGGTAGAGACTCTTGCAACCAATTCTTACACAGTGGAGGAGGTACCTCGTGCTGAGATCCTTCCCCAGCATCTCCGACTGGAAAGAGTTCTTTTGTTCCACTTCCAACGGGGCATGACATGAGCAGCCGACCGACGGAGCAAGGCGAATCTTCAGCTGGGCCATCTCTTCTTTTTGCGAAGAAGGTGGTGGTGCGGGTTCTGAGCTCTTGGATTGAGACTCTCCTTGCTGGACACTTGGATGCCGGATTTGGCATGATCCAGCATGTGCAGGAGATTCTTGGTGATGCCAAAGAGGCTGGTCTGGATGTCACAGGTGCCAGGGCGATCGTTGATAGGATCATTGCACTGGGTGACAAGTGGTTTGAGACCATTGGTTTTGCTGAAGACCAGTTCTTCAAGGAGATGTTCATGGACCCTGCTGATAATGCTAAGTTTAACCTGAATGAGGCTACACAAAGCAGGAAGCAGCTAGTCCGAGAGAAGAACTTAGAAAAGTTAGCCATCATTGGGCTGACACATGACCTTAACATCCTTGATAGGGAGGTCGATGAGGCCAGGAGACGTCTTGAGCATTTGAAGGCACAAGTCGCTGCCAAGTGGGTTGCTATAACAGAGGCTTGCGATAAGGAGAGTGCTCTGATTCGCCGGGTTGCAGATGCTGATCGAGTTCTTGAAAGAAAGTTTCAAGAGGACAAACAATGGCAAACTGCTCGGGATAAGCTTCCCAGTGTGAAAGAAGGGTTACAGCCTTCCCCAGCATCTCATGGCAAGTTCCTGAAGAAGCGTGCCCTGGAAACTCTGACGGTTGAGGCCAAAAGTTTGCTTGAAGAGCTCAAATTTTGGCTGGAGACCATTTTTGGTTGAGCTCCTGATTTTTTATAGCAGAAACTATCCTTCTATTTTTGGTACCACATGTATTTTTTGGTACTCTCTCTTTTTTTGTAGTGCTTTGTAAACACTTTTTTTTGTCCTGCATGTATTTTTTTGTACTATTTTTTTTTTGTTTTCCCTACGCTCACTTAAATCTTTTTGTGATAAAAGTAATTGCTAAATGGATGCTTTCTTTTTTGTTTTCCCTATGCTCACTTAAATCTTTTTGTGATGAAATCAATTGCTAAATGGGATGTTTTTTTTTGTTTTCCCTACGCTTACTTAAATCTTTTTGTGATGAAAGCAATTGCTAGATGGGATTTGATCAAAAGCTTGTCATTTTGTGAAAATCTTTTGTCAAATGATTGTTTTGGCATGGGAGCCAGATTTTTGTGGCATTGATAGCCGATTTATTTTGTGGCTTTGATAGCCGGTTTGTTTTGTGGCATTGATAGCTGGTTTGTGGCATTTATAACTGGGTTTTTTTTAAAGCCAAGTTTTTGGTTTGTGGCATTGATAGCCGGTTTTGTTTTGTGGCATTAATTGCCGGTTTTGGTTTTCAAAAAATGTAAGTATCAACTAAAAGTCGTCTCCCTGCTGAATGGTCTTACAAGTATCGATGGAATGTCGCATCCTTGCTCATTCGGTTGCGAGTCGATGGAATGTCGCATCCTTGCGGATTTGGGTGCAAGTATCGATGGAATGTCGCTTCCTTGCTTTTCAAAAATTTTGGTTTTGCGGGTACTGACTTGATGTCGTTTCCCCACAATTTTTGAAATTTGCGGTTTTCTCGAACCTTTGGGTCATGGATATCAACTGCAATGTTGCATCTCCATGATTTCTTGGTTTTTTTCGAACCTTTGAAATTTGGGTTGTGGTTATCAACTGAAATGTTGCGTCTCCACAATTTTTAGATTTTTTCGAGCCTTTGAAATTTGGGTTGTGGATATCAACTGAAATGTTGCGTCTCCACGTTTTTTTTAAGGTTTTGCAAGTATCAACGAAATGTCGCTTCCCTGCGATTTTGGAAGTGTCAAACATGGTTCGCTGCTTCCAATTTGTGCGAGTATCGACTAAGCGTCGCTTCCTTGCGGTTTTTGAAAAACCATTTTTTTTATTTAAAGACACGAGGGACATAAGTTTTGACCTAAAACCATTTAGGCGGTAAAAGGTAGGGTGGACTTGGGTGGAAATCCCTGAATCCGGGTTTTGTTTCAAACCATGAATTTTGGGTTCAAGGTTTGAGAATTTTGGTCAAGTTAGGGAAAGGTTCCTAAGCTTGGACTTTTTTGAACAATGAAACGGTGAAAGTAAGCATTGTTTGAATTTCTAGAAATTTCAACATTTGATATGAAATTTCTAAAAAGAGTGGGTTTAGTGAGCGAGTACTTGGAAACCAGTTTTGGCCATACAGGCATTGCTCTTACCCAGTTGGGTAAGTCTTTAAGGGTAGCACCGCTTTAAGAACTTGTTGTTGATGGGCAGCATACATCTGTCACCCTCCATGTTTAGGATTGCGTATGCGCCGTTGGAGAAAACCTTGTCGATGACGTAGGGTCCCTCCCATTTTGGCACAAATTTGCCTTTGGACTTGTGAGCGAAGACCATTGGTCTTTTTACTGCAAGAACCAAGTCACCCTTTTTGTAGACGCATTGCCTGACCTTTTTGTCGAAATATCCTGCCATGCGTGCTTGGTAAAGTTCAATGCTTTGCCGAGCTTCGAGCCGTCTCTCGTCGAGATTGTCCAGCTCATGGAGTCGCAATTTGACATTATTTTCTTGAGTCATGTCATTTTGCAAGGATACCCTCAAGGAAGGAATTTGTACTTTCAAGGGTACGACAGCTTCGCATCCATAGACCAAGGAGAATGGTGTGCTATGGGTTGGTCCTCGAACGGTGGTTCGATAGGCCCACAAAGCTTCAAACAGTTTGTTGGTCCAGTCTCTTTTGTGATTAGAGACCATTTTTTTGAGGATTTTGCAGAGTGTCTTGTTGAAAGCTTCTGCTAATCCGTTTGCTGCCGGATTAAGTCAAAGGACAGCTTTGGATTTTGTATTTGTCGCAGAACCTATAGAATCGATGATCCAGGAATTGTGGTCCGTTATCATGGACGAATCTTTTAGGTATGCCGAAACAACAAATGATGTTGGTGCGCAGGAACTGAAGGACTGATAAGGTTTTCATTTCGTTAAGCGCAAATGCTTCTGACCACTTGGAAAAATAATCTGTAGCGGCGAAGATGAAGCGATGACCTTTGCTCGAAGGGGGAGAAATAGGACCTATGATGTCCATACCCCAGGCTTCAAAAGGCCATGAAATCGTTGCAGGATGTAGCCATTCTTGAGGCATGTGAATGTAATCTCCATGAACATGGCATTGTTGGCAGCGCTTAGCAAATTGCACTGCGTCAACTACCTTGGTAGGCCAGTGTTGACACCAAAAATGTCATTTTGCCTCTTCAAGATCCAAAAGACTACATGAAGTCACAACCTGCCATAAATAGACAATGCTACTTCCAAAAAATCAAATCTTGTCAGAATCAAACAAAATCTGTAAGATCCTTCAAGACAGCCAAAAGAGGAGTACACAAGAAATTTCGGGCTATTTCAAAATCATTTAGCCTAACTTTGCTTCTCCGGCAGCTGAAAAGGAGCTCCCGACGGCGAAAGCATCGAAGACACCAAATCTTCGATCAGAGCCTGTGGATGGTATCAAAATACATCCAAAAGGCTCCACGTCAAGTTCCAAGTCAAACCGACAACGTTTGACCCTCCACCAACCCTCAAACAGCTAAATCAAGCCTCTCGGCGGTGAGAATCACCGAGGCCATCACTCATCAAAAAGGGCACATGGACGACTTCAAAATGCTTACAAAGGGCTACACGTCAAGTTTCATGTCATTTCTACAACATTTGACCATACTTTGACGCTCGGAAGCCAAATCAGGCCTCTCGGCGGCGAAGCTCCCCGAGGTCATGGTTTCCAAGACAGAGCCTATGGATCATCTTAAACTGACTCCAATAGGTTCCCTGTCAAATTTCAGGTCAATCAGACATCGGTTGACCGCACATTAAGCCGCAACATCTTCATCGCGATAAAAATAAGTCTACTGGTAATAGGACTCCAAACGGCTTCAAAACTCAAGAAAAAACCTATGGTTGGTCTTATTTATTGCTCAGGAGGCTTCACCCCAAATTTCAAGTCATTCCGACATCGTTGGCCTAGTTTCAGCTTCTGACGGAAAATCGGCAGCTCTACGCGATAAAGTCTTCGGCTTTCCCGGAAAATTGGAAACTTTGCACTCCAAAATGCAAGGATTCTTGTCAAGTTTTCTATAGGGAAATCAGGCCAATAAATGATAAAAAAAATGTCAAGAAAAAATACAGAAGAAAAAAGAATCAAAAAACATAAAAAACGGCCGCAAAACGGGACAAAAGGGGGGAAATTCCCCTCAGGGTCGCAGGCCCCTGCGACCCTGGCCCATGGTCGCCTGCGACCATGGAGCCCGGAATCGCCGAGTTGGCCCCGGAAGGCCCATTTTTCGTCGTTTTTCGCGATTCGAAACTTCCGACTCCTGGGATTTTCCAAAATTCATACTTTTGAGGTGCCAAATCCTTTGACATCCGTCAAAATCACGGGCCAATCATCAAGAGTATCAAAATCAACATTGATCGCCAACCGGTCAACCAAAGAAAGTGTGCTTTCTACCCGACCGATCGAGAAATCGACAGGACAAATGGCACCGACCCGCTGTTGGCAACTAATACCTGAAGTTACATGGTTAGATCCTTATTTTCTTGCTTTTCATTGTAGTTTGTATTTTTCTAAAAGAGACAAAAATCACAACTCTTGTTTTTCATTATTGATAAGAATTGTAAATAGGCTATAAACGCCAAAATCAGCTATAAACGCCAAAATCGGCTATGAATGCTAAAATCGGCTATAAACGCCAAAAATTGGCTATAAATGCCAAAAAAATTGCCTTTTACGGCAAATCATGAAAATGTCTCTTTTCTTAAATATATGTGCAATGGAAAACTTGAAAGAAGTTGATTTCCTTTTTTACTTGCGAAGGTCGATCTCCGGATCACCACTTGCAATTCCAAGTAAAATAGAAAATCTGGCACACCCACACAAAAAGAAATGTTGATACCCGCTTCTGCCCCCCGGGCACGAAAAGGTCGAACCCCACGGACTCCCACGTCCGCCGACCTCGGTAGCACCGACCCATGAATGCGCGGTCCATCAAGCTGGCTCCACCCGGTGGGACTAGTTCATTTGAGAACAAGATGCTAGAAATGAAATATTTGCACATCATACCTATTGCTCTATGCTTATACTTCTTTTCTGGATTCCTTGGCTACTTTCTAATTGGTGGCCTATGTTGGATTCTGCATCTAAAAAAATTGAGTTTATATTTTTTGGAAATTTCTAATTCTTTGAATTTATTTCCACTCTTTCTCTTTTCTAAAAAAAAAACCAAAAATCAGATTTTTCAGTTTGGATTCAAAATTAAGAAACCTTGATCCTTTTCAATCGTTCATCGTGCTTGCAGAAATGTTGAGTCTGTTCGACTAAGGTTTTGGTCCATCGTTTCTCTTCAATGAGTTCATTAGAGATCTAAAAAAAAATCAGATTTCTCATTTTAGATTCAAAATTGAGAAACCTTGATCCTCTCCTATTGCTCATCGTGCTTGCAGAAATGTTGAGCCTGTTCGACTAAGGATTTGGGCCATCGTTTCTCTTCGATGAGTCTATTTGTGATCTAAAAAAAAAGACATAGACCACTAAGGTTAAACCAATTGCATTCTTTGATCACGGTTGATTCAAGAAAATCCTAGTCCAGAGTGTGGAGACAGCTTGACTGTTCTAGGCAAGGGTCCTCCAAATGGGTTCATTAAGTAATCCTACCCTTACTTGGGGGCAATTCTATCAATCGAGATTTCATAAGAGCGGGTTAGGAGGCCTGTGTACTCTCTCGTCTTTTAAAAAAATTCAAAATAAAAATTTTTCAAAATAAAAAATAAAAATAATAATAAAAGATTTTTCAAAAAAAAAATATCTTAAAAAAATAATAAATTAATTAAAAAAAAGAATTTTTTTCAAAAAAAAATCTTAAAAAAAAAGATTTTAAAAAAAAAAACTCTTCAAAATAAAAAATATTTTTTTAAAAAAAAATCTTCAAAAAAAAAACTTCCGTCATTTTTGTGTTCAAATTGGAGAAATTTTGGTCTCCTCCTTTCTTAGCACTGGCGCTCACGGAAATCTTTGAGCCCGTGTTCAGATTGGAAAGCCTTTAGCTCTCTTTGATGAACCCGATCTTGACATTTCAAAAAAAAAAAAAAACTCGTCATTTTTGGATTCAGATCCGGGAAATTATGGTTCATTTCCTTCTGAGTACTGGCGCTCGCAGAAATCGCTGAGACCGCATTTAGATTGGAATACCATCTGCTCTCTTTGATGAATCCAAGCTTGACAGTGGGGAATTTCCCCCCTTTTGTCCGGTTTTGCGGCCGTTTTTTATGTTTTTCGATTCTTTTTTCATCTGTATTTATTCTTGACAATTTTGATCGTTTATTGGCCTGATTTCCCTGTAGAAAACTTGACAAGAATCATTGCATTTTGGAGTGCAAAGTTTCCAATTTTCCGGGAAAGCCGAAGACTTTGTTGCGTAGAGCTGCCGATTTTCCGTCAGAAGCTGAAACTAGGTCAAACGATGTCGGAATGACTTGAAATTTGGGGTAAACCCTCCTGAGCAATAAATAAGACCAACCATAGGCCTTTGCTTGAGTTTTGAATCCGTTTGGGGTCCTATTGCTAGTAGACTTATTTTTATCGCGATGAAGATGTTGCGGCTTGATGTGCGGTCAACCGATGTCCGATTGACCTGAAACTTGACAGGGAACCTATTGGAGTCATTTTAAGATGATCCATAGGCTGTCTTGGAAACCATGGTCTCGGGGAGCTTCGCCGCCGAGAGTCCTGATTTGGCTTCCGAGCGTCAAAGTATGGTCAAATGTTGTCGAAATGACCTGAAACTTGACGTGTAGCCCTTTGAAAGCATTTTGAAGCCGTCCATGTGATCTTTTTGATGAGTCATGGCCTCGGTGGTTCTCGCCGTTGAGAGGCTTGATTTAGCTGTTTGAGGGTTGATGGAGGGCCAAACGTTGTCGGTTTGACTTTAAACTTGACGTGTAGCCTTTTAGATGTGTTCTAATACCATCCATAGGCTCTGATCGAAGATTTGGTGTCTCCGATGCTTTCGCCTTCGGGAGCTCCTTTTCAGCTGCTGGAGAAGCAAAGTTAGGCCAAATGATTTTGAAATGGCCCGAAACTTCTTGTGTACTCCTCTTTTGGCTGTCTTGAAGGATCTTGTAAGTTTTGTTTGATTTTGACAAGATTTGATTTTTTGGAAGTAATATTGCCTATTTATGGTAGGTTGCGACTTCATGTAGCTTTTTGGATCTTGAAAAAATAAAGTGACATTTTTGGTGTCAACAAATGCCCCGTCGAGGTGCAGCGACGAGTTGCTTAACTTTTGTAGTCGATGTGCCTCGAAGAGATTTTTTTGAAAGAGTGCTTCTGGCTTGACCAAGAGTCTTTGAGCAGTCTTTCTTTTGGTATTTGTAGCATTTTGAGCTTCGAGGGGAATTTTATGGTAGTGAAAGGAATCACGTACCTTCTCGAGGCAAAGTTTTGAAGATGACATCAGGGATGTGGATTTGGGTTTTGACCCTGTGACCTAACAAGCTGTATGTGGCAGGTTAGGGGGTCGAGTTTGGTTTTGACCGTGTGACCCAACAAGCTATATGTGGAATGTTGGGGGGGGGTCGATTTTGGTTTTGATATTGTGACCTAACAGGCTGTATGTGGCAAGTTAGGGGATTAGGTTTTTGGTTTTTGGTTTTGGTCTTGTATCCTAACAAGCTGTATGTGGCAAGTTAGGGGACCAGGATTTGGTTTGGATTTTTGTGGAATGTCAATTTCAAGATTTTGGCTCAATTTGGTATATGAAGCTGGATGGTTTGATTTTTGGAAGCTCATGGGGCTTGGAATTCTCTTTTTTGTATGGTCCAATCAACTCAAAAGAGGCATGGAATCATTTTTGTATGCTTTTGGTAAGAGCAATTTCTCTTTGACTAAAAACCCAAAATTCTTTTTTTTTAAGTGCCTAGGTGGTCAAACCTGACTCATATGGGCTAACCCATGGGACCTTAAGCTTTTGAAATGGCTTAGATCTCATATGGTGTCATTTTTGTAAAGAGTATCTAAAAATATCTCCTTTGGATAGAAAATATCTAAGAATATCTTTTGTGTGGGGATATTTCCGAACTCACCAGAATACTGGCCTGATGCTCCATCTCGTGCTCCAGCGCCAGCTAGTCCATCTCGGCAAGGCTCGGTCTCAGCCTCCACCAGCTCGGCCAAGTGCTCCCACCTTGGTCCATGCCTCCGCAAGCTCGGCCAGGTTCTCCCACCTCGGTCCACGCTTTCATCTCGACCTGGCACTCCACCTCTGCAGATTCCACTTCGGCCACCTCGACACCAAACATCAAGGCCTCTCCCGACCTCGGACTCCGACCTCGGACTCCCGACCGAGGTCGCAAGGCGTCTCCCTACCTTGGAACCCCAACCACCTGGGCAACACATCCTGACCTTGGTCAGGATGTCAGAGCTAGCTGAGGCAGGGGCTGACAGCTGTCCTTCCATGGACGCTCAGGCACACTATAGCACGTGCGGCAAGACAAGGGCACCGTCCATATCCTCTGACAGGGCCATCCCTGCCGCCCACGTCCACTGACAGAACGGCGTCCGTAGACGCCCGGGTATGGCCCGATGCGACACGACATGCTACGACGGGACAACTCCCTGACAGAGTCACCTCCTTGTCTCCTCTCCTCCTCTATAAAAGGAGCCAACCCAGAACAGTAAGAGGGATCTCTTCTTTTCGGGAGAATCACACACTGGTATCATCCTCTTCCCCAAAATCTCTATCCTTAGTCTAGTTCTCATACTGACTTAGGCATCGGAGAGCCCTGCGCTGCCCACAGCTAGGGTCCTTTGACTGTTATCTTCTTCCTCCCTTCTCCAGGTTTCAGGCAGGCAGCGGTGTTCAACCAGAGAGCTCTCAACTCCACTCCCTACACCTTATGAGTCATTTTATGCACTTACATCTTTATTTGGAGAGAATCTCTCATGCTCCCTTTATTTAGGGAGAGAATATCTCAAGATATCTTTCTTTGGGAGAGAATATCTCAAATCTCCTATCTTTTGGGAGAAAATCTCTCATTGATTTCTTTTTGGGAGAGAATCCCTCAAGATATCTTTCTTTTGGGAAAGAATCTTTCTAATTTCTTTCTTTTGATAAGGTTATTAATTAGTAACACTTACTTATTTCTTCTTTCCTTCTTTGGTTTGCTCTCTTCTATAAAAGCAAGGAGGAGGTTGGGTCTCTTGCTTTTATTGATTTCTTTTGCAACAATCCTAAGAGGGCTTCAAGACCAAGAGTTCTTCTTATTTAAGATCTTCAAGACTGTCTTCTTCTTCTCCATCAATTGCTTCAAGTAAGTTTCCTTTTTCAAGAAAACTCCATTGTAGGAAATAGGATGATAAAAAAAAGTTCTTTCTTTTTTTTTCTTTCTTTTCTTTTCTTTTTTTTTCTCATGCATTTTCTTTGCACGTTTTTTTTTTGTGGGCCGTACCACGGCCTGTGGGCCAGTCCCTCTTTTTTTCCTTTTTTTTTGTTCTTTTCTTTCTCCCCTTTTTTTTTGAGAAGGTTTCTTTTTTTTTTTTTTTGCTCATCATGATATATCATTTTTTTGACAAACCAAGATGTTCATGCATGCATTTTTTTCGTAAATTTGTAGCATGATATGATAGCATACCTGAAAGTTGGGAATTTGGAGCTCGCAACGATGTTGAGCCCTCCCTAATTTTGCGGAGACTTTGAGGTTTCGAAAGTTTGGAGTTTCGGAGCTCGCAGTAATGTTGAGCCCATCTTCAAGCTTTCTATTTCTTTCGGGATATTTCCTTTTTCTTCGGAATTGCCCCGGAATCATGTCAAAATTTCGCCAGTTTTTTAGCGAAATTCTGTCATTTTGATGATTGATCTTTTTCTTTTCCAACCTTTGCAGGTGGTTCCTCCAGAACGAAAAAGGGTAAAGAGCCCTGTTACAAGCGTACATCGTCGATCTGCTAGATCTTCTAATCTGGCCATTCAGCAGGCTTGGGAGAAGGTCCAGTATGTTGAGAGAAACCTCGAAGAGTGGGACTCTCTCAACAAAGATGAAATGAGACAGCGACTAATCGCTCTCAAGGGAGATGAGTTTTATAAGATCATGGTAAGCAGTCGTCCATGGGTGATAGACGATCAGAGGGTTTTGCATTGGCAGCGCTTAGCAAATTGCATTACGTCAGCTACCATGGTAGGCCAGTAATAACCTAATCTTTTTATCTGATCTTAGAGCTTGGGACCAGCCTGACAAGCTCCACAAAGACCAGCATGAACTTCTTTGAGTGCTTCTTCAGCCTCTTGTTGTGACAAGCAGCATAGAAGTACCCCGTTGAAGGATTTCCTGTAAAGGATTTTTGCAGGAATATCCAAATGAAAACTTGGGGTTCGCCTTTGGATGCTTACCCGTTCTTTTGGATCTTCAGGTAGGATTCCGAACATAGTGTAATCAATGAACGGATCCCTCCAATCGCCGATTGAAGTTTAAATGATAGAGATCCGACTTCCAACCACTCGGTGGCATTCAGCAACTGCTTGGTGTGTGTTAAGAGGAGGAAGAATTCTTCTTTCGCACACTGTGATTTGCATGTTTTCCCCTTCCTAGATTGCCATAGATGCGGTAAGTCCGGCCAGGGTATCTGCACTTATGTTTTCACCTCTACGAATGTGGGTGATGTGACAGATGTCAAACTTTTGCAGAAGCGAATGTGCCTTGTTGTAGTAAGGCAGCATATCAGGCTTCCTGACTTCAAATCTCTGATTCACCTGGTTGACAATCAGTTGAGAGTCTCCAAAGATTTCCAGCATGGTGATACCGGATTCGATGGCGAGTTCCAATCCTAGGATCAGAGCTTGATATTCAGCTGCATTGTTTGTGCATGGTTCTAGTAGCGAGAAAGCGTGTGGAATCATGTATTTGTCGAGGCTAACAAAGAGGATGCCAACTCCCGAGATAAGCTGTCTTTTTTCATTTGTCCTGGTTGCACCGTCAAAGTACATGTCCCAGGAAGCATTTTGTGAGAAAGTCTCCACATTGTAGACTGGTTCGTCTGGGAGAACATCTCTGATGGAGAATCTTTAGGCAATGGATGCTCTGCGAGAAAGTCCGCTAGAGCTTGCCCTTTGATTGCCTTTTGTGGTATATACCTAATATCAAATTGTGACAGAAGGATGGACCATTTTGCCAGTCAGGCATTGAGAGAACCTGCTTTTGTGACAAGGACCTTCAAGAGGTTGATCCTCGAGACCAGGTAGACTGTGTTGGAAAGCAAGTAGTGACGCAGCTTTTGTATGGCAAACATCACTGCAAGGCATTCTTTTTCGACTGGAGAGTAGCGATGCTCTGCACCTACTAGCATGCGACTGAGGTAGTATAGAGCATCTTCTTTTCTTTCATCATTTTCTTGTGCAAGCAGAGCGCCCAGAGAGTGATCAAGGGCTCTTGTGTACAAAATGAATGGTTTTCCAGTGGTAGGAGCAGCTAACACTGGAGGTTTGGTCAAGTATGACTTGATATCTTGGAATGCAGCTTCACAGTCAGCATCCCAAACAAAGTTTACACCTTTTTTCATCAACCGGGAGAATGGACGGCATTTCCCCGAATGATTGGAGATGAACCGTCTGATGTTGGCCAATCTCCCTTGAAGCCCTTTGAGTTCTCTTAAGGTTCTTGGAGAGGGTATTTCTAGAATGGCTTTGACTTTTATGGGATCAAGCTCTATTCCAGCTTTCTGAACTAAGAATTCGAGGAACTTACCTGACGAGATGCCGAAGAAGCACTTCTCTTCAGAGGATTCATTCGCAGTTTGTGTTTGCGAAGCCGGAGGAAGACTTCTTGAAGGTCTTCGAGATGATCTTCTTTTCTTTTGCTTTTGACGGTGAGGTCATCAACGTAACATTCGACCGTCTTGTGCTGCATATCTTGGAATATCTTCATCGTAGCCCTCTGATATGTGGCACCAGCATTTTTCAGACCAAAAGGCATGACAGTGTAGCAATACACGCCAAATGGGGTCCGAAACGATGTATGTTTTTCATCTTCAAGATGCATCTTTATCTGATTGTAGCCAGAGAAACCATCCATGAATGCCATTCGCTCAAATCCACAGGTATTATCAATCATTACCTCTAGTATGGGGAGCGGAAACTCATCTTTAGGGCATGCGCCATTCAGGTCTCTATAGTCAATACAGATCCTAATCTGCCCGTTTTTCTTTGTCACGGGGACAATGCTGGCCAACCATTCAGGATGTTGTTCCTCACGAATGAAGCCGACGCTTTTGAGTTTTTGAACTTCTTGTTCAATTTTATCCATCACATCTGGACGAAATCTTCTTTGGCCCTACTTGATAGGCTTGATATCTTTTTGAAGATTGAGTTTGTGGTCTGCTATTTTGGGGTCTAAGCCAGGCATTTTAGCGTAAGATCATGCAAAGCAATCAACGAACTCACGAAGAAAGCGATATACTCGGGTAACTCATCATCCTTTATATTCTTGCTTATGAATACAGGACGTGGGTTATCTTGTGTTCCCAAGACTATCTTTTGAACAGGATCTTCTGTTGGAAGGTTCGAAGGTGGTTCCTCCATAATATTTTAGGAGGCTTCCAACTCTACGAAACCTTTTGGGGTTTCAAGGGCATTTCTAGACCAAGGTTTTGTTCCTTTCCACGGGTCTTCTTGATCAACAATTTTCTCAAAGCTTGCTATGGGATGATCCCAATCACCTGTTGAAACCGTGTCGAAGTAGGGTACTTCTTTTGGAGACGAGGGTTCTTCTGGGTTAGAAGACCACATGTCTATGTCATCGGATAATTCCTCTTCATTGTCAGAGAAATCGTACTAATTGGATGAGCTTCCTTGATCTTTGTCAGGTGAGTCATCGAAGAGATATCTAGGGAGATCGATGTCTTCATGGACTTGAGATGTTGAGGCTTGGTCAGTAAATTGACTTTTAAGCCTTTGTGTCAACTGTCTCAGGGGAGTGTCAAGATCATACCCTAGCCCGTGTGAAGACTTTTCTACATGGCCGTAGAATCTCCAATCTTCCAGCTGGCTTTTGGTCAAGACGGGCCCCAATGGTGTGAGAATACCACGTCCTTCTCTTAAACCAACTGGGTTTTGAGCGTCATAGCCCATTTTCTTCATAATAGCTTGTGACACATGACTATATAAGGATAGTTGAGGCATACCTTCGTTTTGGAAGGGTTCAAGCATGGAGTTTGATGAAGAAGCATCCGATCTATGGAAGAAGATCGGCTTTTCCTTTGCTGAAGTTGCTGGAACAACAAAGGAAGCTGACGTAGGATCTTCTATGTCAGAAGTTGTCTCTATTGGAGTAAGAGCAGGCTGAACTTACTGAGTGTCAGCCTGGCTTCACGATGTGTCATCTTCTGGCTCCGAGTCCGAATCCGTGTCTTGCATGATAGACACGAAAGAGACAACAAATTTGCCCCCAGACTTTTGCTTTGCCTTCTTCACTTTAGTCGTGATGACAAAAGGCTTCGAAGGTTTGAGGGAGATGATGAAGGGAGTTTGAATGCTCCCTTCGGATTTACCGGATGGTTTATTTTCTTCCGTTGATTGTTGAGGAGCCTTGCCTTTATCTTTCTGGAGATTTTCGGCAAAGGGTGCTGTGTGCTCCTCTCCTCTTCTTCTTTTTCACCTTCATACATTTGTGAGTCTGCAAAATGGACTTCTTTACCTTTGAAAGGTTTTCTGTCTGCAAAGACTCGATGTATCATGCCGTCGTCGCCAACAAACTTGATGCATTGATGTAGAGTTGAAGGGACAACACCATTCTCATGGATCCAGGGGCATCTGAGAAGGATGTTGTAGCATGAAGGGGTTTTTATTGCATACACAGTGACCTCAGAGATAAAATCACCGATTTGCAACTTGAACCTGATTTTGCCGATAGGCCTTTGAGTACTCCCATCGTATCCAAAGATAGATATAGATGTGTCGCTCAGTTTGCTGGATGGGATGCCCAACTCTTCGAGAGCCAAAGTGGAGATGAGGTTGAGTGCAGAACCTGGGTTGATCTGAACTCTGTGCATAGGCATTTCCTTGATGTACCCTGTAAAGTACAGGGACCGTGATCGAAGCTTTTTACCTCTTGAAGCTAGCTTGGTGTTGATGATGAAACTCCATTGAGATGCACAACCAAGTTGTAGAGGTTTGATTTCTAGGGCAAAAATGAGAGATAGCTTTAGGGATTAGGATACCCTAGATTTGGTTTCTCAAAGCACTCCTTAGAGCTAAGTAAGCCCTTAGATTTTTCAAGATAGAATCTAAGTGTGTTTGGAAGAAGCTTTGAGAGCTTGGGAAAGGTTTACAAGAATTTAGAACAAAGGCTCTTCAAAAATTGGACTCCTTTATGTTGAAAATGAGCTTCAGGTATTTATAGAAAAAATCCAGCGGATAGTTCTAACGGTCACTTAAGACATGGTAGGTGTACCTGATAGGAACACTATTCCAACGTTTGAAATTTGATAAAAACCATGACATAAGCAATGCTTTGGTGAGGCCTTATAAGAAACATGAGTATGAATATGAGGAACTTTTGTAGGAAAAGATATTAAAGAAATCAAAAGCACACCGGTTTTGACAATTTCACATTTCTTTATTATTTTATAAAACATTGTTTATTGTTAAGTTTCACATAAGCAATGTTTTGGTGAGACCTTATATGAAACATGAGTATGAATATGAGGGAACTTTAGTAGGAAAAAATATTAAAGAAATCAAAAGCACACCGGTTTTGAAATCATCACATTTCTTTATTAATTTATAAAACAATGTTTATTGTTAAGTTTCTATACATACTCATGCTTACTAAGCCTCAATGTGACCTAGTGTTATGATCATGTTGGATGCCTTAGGACAGGTGGACTTAGGGGGTGAACTGCTAACCGCATGAGGTTGGCTGGCCGAAATCTGGGGTCATTTTTGAGTTTTAAACAAGCTCAAAAAAATGTTCTAAAAACCTATCAAAATAACAATTTAGCCTAGGTTTTTTAGGGTCACTAAGGCGTATGGTTTCGGTCCCAATTACCTGATCTTGGTTGGCACATCTTGATGTTGATCTTTGGCGAAACCTGACATTTCCAAAAAGTTTTGACAGACATTTTGAATTGAATCTTCATTGAAGTACTTAAGAGACAATGTCTTCGAAACTCTTTGGCACGGAATTGATAATAAAAATAGTGCACATGAACATGTGGCACTAACAAATCCAACTCTTTTTGAAAAATAAAAAACCAGTTAATGGTTATCACTGTTGAGATTAACTAATCTATAATGGGTTTGGCTAATGGCATTGTCAAACCGTCTCGCTAATTCCATGGAGGATTAACATTCTAAGAGAAGAGGGTTCATCTCTGCAATTTGAAGTGTAAGATCTCGGTCCCACTTTTATTTTTTTTAATATTTTATTATATTTTAATTAGAATATTAGTATTATTTTAATTGAATGTATTTTAGTTATTTAAGTGGTTAGGATTAAGTGGGGCACGCGTTAGATTAGATGTGTGGATTGGTGAGTTGGGTTGATGGGTGATGGCCTGACCCATAGTTTGACCCGACCCAATGACTTAAGCCCATAAGAATATTCTTTTTAACCTAATCCCTATTTTAAACGCTCGTCCTTATCTCTCATCACTTATCTCTGTAACTCCTCCCGGTTCTTTTTCCTCGTCTTCTTCCTCTTTCAACTTTCCAAGCCTCTGCAACTTTAGGATCCAACCATCAGAATCAAGATATGAGGATACCAGCATTCCTGGTTCAACTTTCTAATCTCAGGTAACATTCTCCTCAAACCATTAGGAGTAAATCTGTACTCTTAGGTTATCTTCTTATTCTTTCCAATGTTTGGTTTTGGGTAGGAATAACATAGATCTGATCACCTTGGCATTTATATCCCATCTCTTGTGTCAGATTGGTGTTAGGATTGTGATCGAGCGCCCCGGTAATCTCGGATTGGGTATTGGTTAGGATCTGTTGCTTTTTCTATCAACCCCGGTGAAAGGCAAGTACCTAATCATAATTTGTGAATTTAATGCTTGTGTTTTTTGTTGATTCTGAGTGTGGATGCATGTAGAAACCCATTTTTATGCCCTTAAGGTTTGATTTTCTCTTTTTGTGATGAGACCTTACATATATATGGCCACCATCTATTGATTCTAAATTTTGGGCGTATGATAATTAAAATAAAAAGGTAAAAAGAAGATGAGACTCCTTTTAGTCTTTTACAGAACATGGGGTTCTATTTTGGATATCAGGCAGTGGTGGGGTCCACTAGCTGATTTGATCACAAATCTAGTCCACACATCCGTCCGTACATGGCTGGACGACGTTGTTTGTGAAGATGATATGGGGTTGTGATCTGTGGGGTCACTATTCCAAGCTTCCTGTTGTCACAGGCGTGGAGCATCATATTTTAGAATGGGTTCTGTGTTTGTATGGCTTTGACTTGTTTGTATAGGAAGGAGATAAAATGATGACATGGGATGACCTGGTTACCTGATAAGAATGGGAATAAAGTAGATAAAGTGATGACATGGGATGACATCATCCCATGTGACTTTTAGTGTGGTGAAATTATTTACATTGTCCCTTTTTATTTATGGAAATTTGAAGAAAGGGCCTTAGTTGTTTTATAAATAAAAATTAATTTTTAAATGGTATCTTTGATTTTTCATGGGTTAATATTATATTTTTATATCTTATTAATTAGATCATTGGACCTGAGTAAATACCGTCCGGGCAAATGGTATCTTACTAACATGGGGTTTAATACTTCGTATAACCTCGGGGAAATCCTAATAGATTCGAGTTCAACCCATCTTTATTGAAAAACCCTTAATTGGGTATATGCACCATTGATTGAGAAGGGATGTGTTGACCTTTTATCTTTTTAGAGATTCCTGTGGTTGTTAGGTATGAGACCTTATGTTTGACTTTAGGATTGGCTTGTGGTTATTCTTTGACCTTCGGGTTTGCATACATGATTGAGATTGATGTTGGTCCATTAGCTGCATACCCTATACTGATTGGATATAAACCGTGATGTGGCTTGGCAAGCGATTGAAAAATTGTAGAGATTTATTCGAATAATTTATCGATATTGATTGTGGATTGTTGTGCAGCCAGCCCTTCACTTTGACTTAGGTTTCTATGTCAGAGCATTACAGATCACTAGGTTTATTCTATTATGATATGTATATATATGTACATCGATTGGGTCATAATTGAACGACTGCAGTTGTAATTGGACGGCTGATCACCGATGTGAACGGACACTGTAATATCCGCATTGATTGTTTGACCGGTATTCCGGATTATCGATTGGTTTATGACCACCGACGTGATTTAGATAGTTAGGGTTGACCACCCAAAGCAGTTGCATTACTTCTGTGTGATTATTGTATTGCTCTATTGTGTAGATTGGATTTAGGTTATACGTTCCTTTCATCGTTGTCATATCGTTATTCTCTTATGATTATTACATGTCATTACTCACATTTATCTTGTGTTTTATTTATAAATTATGCTTTCGTACTTGCTGTTTACTTTGTTTATTGGTGCATAGGTACCGATCCCTACCCTACCGAGGAGACGGAGGAGAATCAAACGTTTCAAGCGTTTGAGCCAACTGACGAACCCGAGTGGAATGCCGGAAACGGTTTTGAAGCCGTTTGAGCCTACATGAGAGTGAACGTCATCTTAGCAATTCTCTAGATGAACTTTCTTTAATAATATACCTTTCCTTAGTAATTGTTTTATTCATTCTGCAACTTTAATTATTAATGTTTATTTGATTTTCGTGTTGGATCTTATTTACGGTTATTGAATGCCAATTGAATGAAGCTTCCATTGCATTTAATGAAATTTTATTTTGACTCACCACTGTTAGGTTTTTGTTTATTGCAATTTGATGGATGCATCATTCATTTTATTCATCATTTGAATTCACACACATGCATTGATTTAGAAAATCTTGAAATCTTGATTTACACATGCATTGTTTTAAATCTTGTAAATCATATGGTTCAGGCATGTTTTGGTTTTCATCTTGGATGCATTTTATTTGAAAAAGGATTTTTACAAATCAAGCTAGCCAATGATTTAAAGTTTCAAATGTTTTTTGGCTTTTTATGTTTCATGTTTTTAAGCCGCTTAGAATGATTTAAAACATGATTCCAAGCTTGATTTATTGGCCCAAAAAAAAAATCCCCAAGGAAAAATACTTTAAAAATATGCAAAATATGCATTTTTGGGGGAAATGGTCCAGGGGACCCGGTCGACCCGCATTGTGGCCGGTCGACCGAGCCCATGGACCCGGTCGACCAAAGACACTGCAGGTCGACCGAAAAAGTGGCCGTTGAGCCTTTTTCAAACGGTCAGTTTTATGACCGTTGAAGCCCAGGTCGACCCGGGAAAGTGCAGGTCGACCGGGCACTCGCAGAACTCAACTTTTTGAGTATAAAAAGGGGTTCATTCCCATGAGAAAAGTGTTGAATATTTTGGAGCTTCCAAGCCATCTTTGAGGAGTTTGGAGAGAAGATAAAGGGGATGAACTAAGAGAGATTAAGGGGTCATTAGTAAAGCTAAAGCTTGGATCATTAAGTTAAATCATCAAGTAAGCTTTACTTTTATTAATCATATGTTTTATGCTTTGAGTAAATTATTGGTAAATGATTTGTAGCATATAAACTATGATGTGTTAAATCCATTACCTTCATTCAATCTTTGTTTTAGATTGTGATGGATTTCTCACTTTGATTCAAACCAAGTTTTGTGTTAAAACTTTATAAATCATGTTTTGTTAAAACCTTTGATTTGTTTTATAAACATGTTTCATTAACTTGTTTGAATCATCTTTGTTGTTTTCATTCATTTGATCTTTAGTTAAACTTTCATTTTGAAAACAACATTGCATATGCATCACATGTTTAAGATAAACTAATTTCATACAACTTGTGTCATTTTGATTTTCATAAATCATTAACAAGTTTGCATTTTATACATGTGATTTGCATTACACTTCAATCAAATCTTTTTATGTGCATTAAACTTTTAAATGCTTTTAGCATATATTGATTAAGCTTAATTTTAAACTTGATTGAAGTCTTCACACACACACATCATGAGCATACATCTTTGCATTTCATTGTGTTGTGTGAGTTAGATTTTCATTTTCTTATCCGCCTACTTAGAGGCAATTTTTATTGAGCTTAAATTGTAATCTCATAAGAGTGTTTTGTGAAGACACTTTCTTTGAGAGAAATATTTACTTGTAAGGTTATTGCTTAGCCATTTAAAAGCATTGTGTAAAGGTTGTTGTTTAACCTAGAAAAACAACATTGTAAGGTTATTGCTTATCCTTGGAAAGCATAGTTATAGAGGTTATTGCTTAGCCTTTTGAAAAGCATAATAGTGGAAATCCGGTGGGGTGTGAGGAACACAAGCCGGTAGTGGATGTAGGCATTGAGGCCGAACCACTATAAATCATTGTGTTATGGTGTGTGCTATGTGGTGATTTTGTTTATTAGCTTCCGCATTTTGTTTGTTAATCATCACAAGTGACTAGTTTGTTTTAAAGAATTTATAATTGGTCACAATTGGTCACTAATTAGTAGCTCACCCTATTCACCCCCCCTCTAGGGTTAGGATCCCCCGGACTTTCAACCACGGTTTGTGATGTTATGTGGGTTCACTTTTGGAAGCTTGTGTTGTATTAAACACAGGAATTTGAATTTGTTTTAATTTTTCACATTTTTCCCCAATTCTTATTTTGGGGACGTGACATGAAGTCTCCTCACCCGCAAGCGTTCCAATGCCATATCTCGCCTCCTCCGCTGTTCTACCACCAAACAACACAAGAAGGTATTGGAGACAACGACTGCTCCAAACAACAACAACAACATCACCACCAGACCGACATCGCCGTTAAATCCAATCCTCTCAACATCATCGATAATGCCCTCGCCCTCCCTCTTCCAGAAGGCGCTCCTTCCAAATCCAAGGAAACCGATGCATCTGATGCCGCGAACGATCTCGGGCCGGAAGGTGGAAGCCCTTCTAAGGATCTGCCCGTAGAGAAGACACCTACCATCTCATCCTTGTTCGCTTCTGGGGCTTGTCCAGGAGGGTGAGATGGCCGGCCGTCCATTCAGAAGGCCTGCGTCGCAGGTGGTGGGTGGAGGAGTAGGGAGTGGAAGAGAATAGGAGAGGAGCGGAGGGTATTTTGGGTATTATTGGAACAATGGGTGTGCTGAGCAAAACTTGTAGGTGCAAATAGAATTTCCCCCGCTTAAAAGCATGATGCACCTTTCTATTCTACATTCTCTTCCGGGTCGTTATGGACGTCTGCGCTTGGGGATTTCTATGGAGGGCCAAGGAAAATTCACCCAAGAGCTCCTCCTCATCTTCTGTCTCTGCCATGGCTTCCCTTATCGACATGAACAAGGTGCGCAATCCCCCTCTTCCACTCTACTCTGTTCATCTGTCTCAAAGTAAAGAATATAGTTTTCTTCCAAATTCCCATAGAAATCACTCACACCCATTTCAGAGATTCCACCAAGTAGCCTTTCTTTCCCATTAATTTTTCATGGGTATCTCTCACTTTCTTCTTTGGTTTCTACACACTTCACCCAGTTATTTATGCAGTTAAAAATGTTCGAAATCGGTCTCTTCTGTGTCTTCATTCAACCTAGTTTCACTGCACGTTTCAATTGAAGGGTTGGGATTTTCTAACTTTTCATCATGAAATTACTATGTAGGTCGATTTTTACTCGTTGAATTTGGGACGGTGTCTTGTTTTCTAGCACTTGTGTGGGATTAAATTTGCTCATTGAAAGCCTTAAGTATTTAATTTATGTGAGGATTATTGATGGGTTCTCTCTTTCCTCTGGTGATTGGTAATAAATTGCATTTGAAGAAGAATCAATAATCAACAAAATGGGTGAGGCTATGATTCTCCTTTTGTTTTCCTCCTGGGTGACCTACATTGTTTTGTTAAACTCTAAGAAAATCGCTGCTTCTGCCTACTTATTATTGAATTTCTACGAATCCACTCATTCAAAGACTAAATTCTACCCATGTTCAAAGGCAGGACTATCATCGTGTAGGACCACGCGCGGGACATAGATAAAGAAACCAACCCTTCATATCAGGCCTTTCTTTAGTTATCAACTGTTCCCGCCCCGCGATCAAACTGCAGATAATGAGGTCCTATTCAAGGAGTAATAAAGAGTTGGGGAAGGAAAGGTCTACGAGGTGGATATGTAATTTCCTAGAATTTAGTTTACTAGGGTAATGGATGGGTAATCATTTCCTATGGAAAAGGAGATTATTGAATTGCCTCTCTGGGATTTTGCTTTGAATTCAAGGGAGACGTTCCGAAGCACTCCGTTATGGGTTGGTTATGCTTGCATAAATGTTTAAAGACAAAGGATTTCCTTCATCATTGGAGCGTTCCCTGTGTTGCTTGATGTGCTCTCTGCGAAAGAAAAGAATCATCATCTGACCACTTATTCTTTAAATGCACTTATACTTTTTGAATCTGGAATGCCATCACTTCCTCCTTGCAGGTCAATCATATTCCTCACTTCCTTTTCTGCTCATGAAGCAATTTGGAACCTTCTGCAATGTAAGGTACAATGCCTGATAAGCGATTTAAGATTGTTAGCTTTACTTTCCTGTCCTTGTGTTTCTATTTTTTTTGGCATGTATGAAGAGAGAGGAACCAAAGAGAAAGGGACTTGCGAGAAAATCCGCTTCCATTCTTAAGATGTTCAATAAATGGAATGTCCAAACCAAGCCAAAATTGATATTATATGTGCTACCGTGCTTGTTAGGCCATTTGATTTTGGGCTTTGGACAATTTTGAGGCTGCATTTCATTCTATATTATCTTATCTAGCACAGCTTGGGGTAGGTTGCCACCTATCATGCATGGATACTTCAAAGTGGACAACGCATTGTGTCATATCTTATCTGATACTTCACTTTTTATATGTAAAATCCGTGTCCCTCCCATCTCCATGGCACGTCTTTATCATATTTGGGCATCATAGGTTGCCACATGCTTTGCATAGCTGGTTGCCTTACTAGAGAGTGGTAATTGAGTATGGGCCAATACAACTCATTTGATACAAAAGCATTGCTAGGGAATCTAAGGAATTTACCCATTAAACAAAGAGGACTTAGTAATAGTTTGAGAGAGAACTTGATTTAGTTTTGTGACATTATTTTGCTTGTTGTCTTGAACTATATATTCAATCATGAAAAAGGGAACTCATGCCAAATTAATAATGAGTAAAGGATCCATCCTAATCCACTGAAGTAAACTGTTCTATAGATTATTCAATAAGATTACCCCTTGCATCAAAGCACAGTTGAAGTCTATGAGTTAGAAACCAAATTATTTGTTTTATTTATGTAATGATTGTTAGTGTCTGTCAGTTGTTTTAAATCTTAATAGGTAGAGACCCAACCTTCAAGAATTGGTTTCTTCAAACCTAGATTAGCAGTAATGAGTTGGCTAACAAGACCCTGACATTAGATAATGAATTTGGCCCTGAAGGAACTAAGGATTTGCTACTTTAGTATGCTAGGAGCAATGGGAAATGATTCTACACTACAAGCTGGATTTAAGGACATGAGGTTTCTTGTTTGACCTTTCTGCGGTTGGTGGCCAAGAACAAGTGCAGTCTTGCAGAGTTTTTATGAAGGCAGTCTTCCAGAGTTGATGGGGTTGTTGGAAAGCTGGTCCTTTCCACCGTAGGGGAGAAGTGCTGCAGGCCATGCTTCCTTTTGCATGCTGTGGGGCATTTGGAGATAGGTAAAGTGACAAATACAGGTTTCTATAGACAAGATTAAACCAGTGAATAAGTTACATATGAAACAAGGGAATGGAGTTCAGTGGGGTTGAACTAGGAGGTTTACCTTATCTTCTCAATCCAGATTCTCTTCTGTCAAATCTGCTACACATCTTTAATTGTAAAGATTCTCCCTTCAATCATTCCTTCAACTTTTAGTTTGTTTCGTTCTTTTGCACTAGATGATTCTAATGTTTTGAGATGTGATCTTTTGATACATTGATAATGCAAAATATTTGATGATCACATAACTGACTAGGTTGCTTTTGATTGCATCAACATGATTGATCTAGTCTTGTAGATTCCTTCACATGCTATGCAAATGTACTTGTGCGAGTATGGCATAATACTTTCGGTTCTTAAGTTTTGTTGTTTAGCACTTGATCACCATTAGATATTTTTCATGTTTTACTTCTACCAGGAATCTGAAATAACAAAACCCATAAATTCAGTTTATCAAAAGAATTAGGTACGGCTCAGAAGCAAGGCTCCACCATTCATGATCTGAAATGCATTAATATTTAATTTTTTTATTCTTAATTGACCTTTCATACTTAAATGTCTTCTTCGTTTAATTTGATATTTTAAATTTAGGTTTTGCCGATTTATTTCCAATGTTTGAAAGGTGTAAGAGGGAAAGTTCTTTATTATCAATCAACCAAGGGAACTGTTATTTGTTCTCACCAGGTGAAGACGTTGACCAATAGATGTAAGTAAGTATTACATGCCTGTTTTGTGATCATGAGGTAGAATATGCCTTTCTATTTTTAGATTATTAAGATTTTATTTTTTCCTTTGATAAAAATTCATGCTTTATTAACCATGGAGAGGATTAGATGGAATTATGTGTTACATTAGGTTATTAACGGCATCTATGGTATGATTTGGGTCAGGATAAATATATGAACTCATCTATCTAGAGAAGGCCTATGACAGGGTACCTAGAAATCTGATTTGGTGGTTCTTAGATAAAAGGAGTGCCCCAAGAGGTTATATTGAAATCATTAAAGGCATGTATGAGGGACTGGTAAGGAGTATGAGAACCACCTCAATGACCATAGGTTTGTATTGAGGATCAACTTTAAGCCTTTATCTCTTTACATTGATTATGGATGAGTTAACTGCTCATGTTTAAGAAGAGGTACCTTGGTATATGTTCTTTGCAAATGATATAGCGTTGGTGGATGAATTAAGAGATGGCATGAATGCGATACTTCAGAGATGGTGGGAGACTTTAGAATCCAAGGGCTTCAACATAAGTCGTACAAAGACAAAATATATGGATTGAAGCTTTAGTGGGGATGTGCAAAGAGTTGAATCTACCGTGACTCTATGAGAACTAAAGCTCAAGAGATACCACAAAGAGACTCATTCCGATACCATGGTTTGATGACTAGTAAGGATGAATAAATTCAGAAAGATGTTGAACATAGGATAAGAGCAGGATGATTGAAGTGGAGACTTGTTTCTGGAGTGCTTTGTGATCGGGGCCCTACACAACAAGATTGAAGGGAAAGTTTTACAGGACAATGATTAACCCAGCTATGACCTATAGAAGAGAATGTTGACAAATCAAGAAGCAACACATGCACAAAATGAGTATAGTAGAGACGTAAATGTTGAGATGGATGTGTAGTAAACTCGGAAAGATAGAATAAAAAATGAGCGCTTTTGGGAGCATTTAGGGGGTAGCATCAATTAGTGATAATTGAAAAGGCACTCGTTTGAAATGGTTTAGACATGTCCAACACAGGCCAAATATGATGTTGTTGAGGAAAAGTTTTCTATGTTGGTTGATAGCCCACCAAGGAAAAAGTATAGGCAAGAGTGGGACATGGATGAAAATAGTAAGGATAGATTTAAAGAAATGCAACCTATCTACGGATTTGGCTTGCGATAGATAGGGGAATGGAGAAGCAAAATTCATGTAGCCAACCCCAACATAGTTGGGACAAGGCTTTAATGATTATATATATATATGTGTGTGTGTGTGTGTGTGTATGTATATATATGTATGTATACATACATATATGTATATAGGGGGATATTCATGTGCATCCATCCCAAACCATGTTATGGTGAGGGACAACATAGTGGAGTTGACTTTATGACACATCCAAACCATCCATACACATGGAACCCCCTTAAGTACGCTAGACCAATTGAATTTTCACCTATGCAAATCAATTGGACCGTTGGATCGAGGTTCAAATTGTTTCCTTAAATATGAAGTCATTAAGTTTGTGGGTCACGGATGAAGGGGTTAGAGGCATGGGATTGACCCCAAATTTGATATATGGTCTCATCCAAGATGTCTCTTCCCATCCCCCAGAAGTCCCATGATCAGTGGGTCCGTAGGTGGGCCCCATTAAGTTTATCCCTCACCAAGATGTCATATGTTGGATGAGACCATATATATATATATGGGAGATGCTCCTATGAGAGCAACTCTCACGATACTATGAGAGCAAGGGGTGTATGCATATATATATATATATATGTATGTATGGACACAAACATGGGTGAAGGGAAACAATTCCCTAGTTTTGAAGTCTGGGACATGGAAACAAATTTAAAACCATAAGGAGATTTGAGATTGGTAGAGATTCAAATATTAACAAAGTGCAAAGGACTTTAATGTAGTATCTTACAAGTATCTATCAAGGTTCAGGAACCTAATATCTGTTTCAGTATTGATATTGTTATGGTACAATATATTACAGAGTTTTAGTATCAGTGGAAGTTTATAGTTCACGCCTTGTCCATGTCTAGGGATCAACTATTTCAATTCATATTTACCTTGCAGCGAATACTTAAATATCTCATAGGTTGCTGACAGGCTGTTAAATAGCTGTAGTCCTTTATTTCTGATCAATTACCTTGGTTGGTGCCTACAGGGGTTGGAGAGAGGTCCGTGAAGCATTCTTTACTGAGTATTTGGTTGAACTGCCAATGGAAGACTGAGTTTCTTTTGTCAGTTGTAGTTTTTAGTTAAGATGGTCCAGTTTCTTTACAATAGGGTCATTTCACAGATTGCTTGTGCTTATCCTGCACATATTTGGAACTTATATGCATTGCAGAAAGGCATTTGAAAGAAAAATATAATTGGCATATTCTCTGGAAGCTACCTACTCTAATTATTATGTTTTGTTCATTTCTTTCTTTTGTTTCTTTATTACTGTGTTTTCTTTTCTTTATACTCCTTTCTTTTCTCTGTTCCACTATCATCTTTTCTCCCTTAATTATCGGATGGCTTTGGATACTTCACACATTCTGACCAGAGTGTACTCAACAGAGTAAAAAAAAAAAAGTTTTTTGGATTCAGTCTACAAAATTATAAATTGGTCTATGTATTCTGTATTAATACTTTTCAAATGAGAATAATCCTTTGGCACTTTTGGAATGGTTTTTGTTGATCAAAATTTATTGCTATACTTGATTCTAGCATTTTATATTTTCCGCGTGAAAAGAAAATGTTTACTAAGAAGTAGGCCTTCTCTTATTTGGTGAAACACCTTTTTTTTTTTTCTGAAAACTATTTTTAACCATCCAATTCTTCCTCATATACTACTCCCTTAGAAAATGGAGAATATACCATAGATTTTCTAATTATTAGGCACGATCAAATTCCAGATTTTTTATTGCACTGATACTAGTATGCCTGTATGATTCCAGAAGATGTAGTAAACTTGTTCTGCCAGGTTGGCTGGCCCTGTTGTTATCTACGCAACACGAAGTGTTATGAGTGACAGAGAATGTTGCTCTCTGGACCATTCAAAAAAAAAGAAAAAAAAAAAGAAAAGAAAAATAAGAGAGAGTGTGTGTTTCTCTCTGCTCATCGGATAGGACTTTATGGTTATTCTGTCAATTGTATCAGCTGAAAGTCAATGAGAATGTATGCACCTTAAATTCTATATACTTGATATTGTATTCTACATATTTGTTATTGCCAAAGTATTCAGGTGAATGGATTCACATCAAATAATGTGTGTTTGAATTTGTTAAATTGTAAATTTTGCTTTCACAGAATCTGATAGTGACTTGTCATCTAAGTATCAAAACAGTTTTGATGTAGGAATCTGGAATGATGTCCTCTCTGGTGCATGCTTTGGAAGCAATATCAGTTTGATCTTCTAATTATAACATATGACAGCTGAAGTTGTATCAAACTCATTCCTGAGAGTGGATTAACTGCGTAGAAGGAACTCGGTTCATTGTCAAACAAAGAAGATAAATCTGGCATTATCTTCAATCAAAGATAGGCTTATGCCTGAGATGGTCTGGAAAGGAGTATTGCGTATCTCTTGCAAAGAAATTGAGATCTTGGAATCAAACTACAAAAGTTGGAATCCCAGGTCTAGTTAACCCGTGCTTAGAAATGGATAGTACAGATGCAGATCTCTACCTTATTTTTTAGGGCATGGATAGAAATGCAGGTATACCATTCATAACAAACTATTAAGATTTAGTTAAGTAATGGTTTTCACTGGAACGAATTATCATTACCTAAGCTTTATCCTTTCTATGTTTTTCAGATGCAAGGAGAGAATCAGACAATTAAGAAAAAACCATCATCACCGGAACCTTATCCCATGAATGTAAATTAGCTAGTGAAGTAATTAGAAATATCTGAGCAAATATAGAACTGAACTGATTGTTGATCTAAACATAATAAAGATGCGTTAAAACATCAAACCTCTCCTACTAAACTCTAATTGGTAATGAAGCAAACCAACACAAGTGCACAACTGAAAAAAATAACCATGTTATCATGATGAATATGGCAGTACTCCATATATCTACTGATCTACGACTCAAATCTCTCAACGCCTGAGCTTGCTGAAAAACAGTCTTTCCTGTACAGGTATGCACTTGACAACCCAAGCAATTGGCCAAGACACTGCTGCGATTCCCACACAGGCACCCCATTGTTCCCAATTCAAGTTTTCTGTATCTGCAAACTTCTTGAGGAGCTCCACCATAATCACTTGGAGAATGATAGTAATTGCAATGATTCCTATGAACAACCTGTTGTGAATTCCCTTTAACACATTTTTTCCCTCCAACTTCCTAGCATTGAATTCGTTGAAAACTTGGCACAAAACAAAAGTATTGAAAATAAGGGTGTCCTTGACTCTTTCATCCACACCAAAAATTGAATGACCCCGAAATTGTAGGATTAGCAAGACAGCAACTTGATAAAGAGCTTGAGCAATAAGGTTTCTCCACATAATGTTTGTTATTAGTGGCTCAGTTCGACCAACTGGCCTTTTGTCCATCAACTCCTTCGTGGGAAGTTCTGTAGTTGAGAGCCAATGCAGCTAGTGAGTCCATTATTAGGTTCACCCATAGCAACTGGACTACTGTCAGTGGAACTTCACCGGCAGAGACTGCCACAATGAAATTTATCACTAGAGCAGCGGACATTTACAGTTAGCTGAAATTGAATGAATTTTTGAATGTTATTGTACATGCACCTTCCCCACCTTAAAACTGTCACAACTGAAGTGAAATTGTCATCCAAGATGACGATGTCCGAGCTTTCCTTTGCCACTTCGGTGCCTTGAATTCCCATTGAAAGTCCAATATCAGCTTCTTTCAATGCTGGAGCATCATTTGTACCATCTCCAGTGACCGTTACTACATGGCCTTTCTGTTTTCGGCATTGTACCATTAAAAGCTTGTCTAGTGGGGATGATCTCACCATCACACTGATTCTTTCCACCATCTCCATTCTCTCCTCTGTTGAGTAATTACGAAATTGCCTACCTTTCAAAACAGCCACACCGAAATCTTGATCATTCTTGAGTATCCCACATTCAATGGCTATGGCTGTTGCAGTGAAAACGTTGTCCCCAGTTATCATTTTGACGTCAACACCAGCACCTCTACAAGCTTCAACGGCTATTCTCACTCCTGGCCGACAAGGGTCTTTCAAGCCCATCAGGCCTAATAGTGTCAAGCCATCCTCTGGTAGCTATTCGACCTTCCCTTCGTCATTGTTGTTGATTACTTCACCCTCTATAATTTGTTTGGAGGCGAAAGCAATGCACCGAAGACTTTGAGCTGCCATACCTTCAATAATTTGCTCCAACTTCATCCTCCTTTGCTCATGGATGGCTTCTAAGGTCCCATCAGATTCATAGCAATTTGAACACATGGACAAAATTATTTCAGCAGCTCCCTTCCAGTGCAAGTGGATAGACCTATCACTGTTCTCCCTCACCAGTACCCCACTTCGCTTCTTCTCTGAATTGAAGGCTTCAACGTGAAGAATAGTGTAGCCTTGCTTCAAACTTTGCATATCCATGCCCATTTCCAACACAGCCCACAAAAGAATTGCCTTTTCCGTGGGGCTACCTGAAAACTCCGGCAGTGAAGTTGAATTTGGTCGATAGACACTGCCGGTTGAGTTCAGACCGACACCCTGGTGCAAGAATTTCAAGACTTCTGGGTCGATTTCAGAGATGCCTTCATCAGCGCTAACAACTTCTTCCCCAATCCAAAACCTTGTGACCTTCATCTGGTTCAATGTCAATGTGCCAGTTTTGTCTGTTCAAATAGTAGTAGCTGATCCCATGGTTTCGCAAGCCGAGAGCTTCCGGACCAAAGCATTATCACTCATCATCCTTTTCATTGAATAAGCAAGAGTAAGAGTGATTGCCAAAGGCAAATCTTCAGGAATCGCCACCACCACTATAGTAACAGCGGCAACAAAAATACTAGCCACTGAGTTAATCACCACTTCAATCTTGGTTTTCTTGCCATTAAACTCTCGGTTTCCATTATCATCTTCAGTGTTCCCTGTGAAGTAACGTGCCAACAACACGATGAGAACAAGAAAAGCAACAGCAAGACCAAACTTTCCAATGAATGTAGCGAGCTTGTCAAGGCGTGCTTGTAAAGGCGTCTGCTCATCAGAATCGCGACTTATCGAGCTCATCATCTCACCCCACATTGTTTTCATGCCCACAGAGGTGACAATCATGGTGGCATACCCGTCTACCACCTTCGCACCAGATATTAGAAATGGGTAGCTATTGGCATCTACATGTACATGTTCACTCTCACCCGTCATGCTTGACTCGTCTACTTGCAAGGAATGGCCGCTCAAGAACAACCCATCTGCAGGAATCTGATCATCAATCTTCAAACAAACAACGTCACCACCAACAACATCGAAGATTGATACCTGTTGGCGTCGGCCACTCCTCACGACATCCACGTTGATGTTGCTGTTCTGGTTAGACAGCTTCAAAAACTGTTTGGATTGGCGGAAATTACTAACCGCGCTGACGCCAATGACTAAGAAGACAGCAATGTAAATGCTTCCTCCCTCATACCACCCGTCCTTGAGGCCATGTTCCTTGATCCCGAACGCCAGTGAGAGCACAGCGCAGCCCAAGAGGATGCTGCTTCAAAAGCAAAGTAAAAGAAGCTTCTTGGGTCGGCTTCTTGTATGTATTTGAACCGAATACCTCCTTTCGGTGCACCACATCGTCTGGATTGTCGCTTATTCCTCTCTCTGCATTGGTTTCAAGAGCAGCAACGGCTCCCTGTGGCCCTCCAAGTCGATGAAGACAATCCATATCCTTGTCCTTGACGATTTTGGTGATTGCTTCTGGGTCGGCATGCAAGAACCCAGCATTTTTACGTTCACTAGCAACGTCATTATCATCTGGGTCTTGGCTTTGGACATGGAGGGTGACATAGGAGGGGCTACGCGAGATGGAAGAGAAGATTTCATTCTTTTTACGTTCTAGTATCTCATTAGCAATGGAAAGCATGACTCTGTAGGAATATATGCATGTAAGAGCCTTGCGCCATCTCTTGCATGATGGTGACAAGGTCCTTAGACCACCTTGAAAGATCACTGCAGCAAAGTCAGTAGGAATATCCACGCAAACAGAGAGAGCAAAACAAACGAGCCCCAACAAGAAGATTACTGTGGTAAAAATTTGTTGAAGATTAAGGCAGTCTACCCAAGAATCATATGTAAAAGGAGACGTATCTTCTACGTAACTTCTATTTAAAGAGAAAATGACAACTTCTACCTACCTTAAATGAAGATAATTACAGAGATCCTTCCGCGAAATTTCACCTCCCTTTCTTCGAAATTTCACAGATCCGTTATCTCTCTGTCACGACATCGTTGCTATTTATTTTTTTTCAGTGTTTGGCGCTGTACGGTATATATATTCAATGCCGCACTCATGCGCTGTACGGTATCTTCCAAACGGGTCCATATGGAATTCTCTCTTTTATTAGCCTTGCCAAATTTTACTTCAATGTAAATTGATTCTACATATAAGCGTACATATATAAAACACATGAATAAAATATGCATGCAATATCTGTGTTTTGTAATACATCGCCGTAGGGCTGCACAAAAAATTCAGTATCACCGCAAAATTAAACTAAACCGACCGAACCGGGCGGTTTGGATCGGTTTTATGTAGATCGGTTTGGTCAACGGTTTAAAAATCATAGAAACCGCTTTATATCGGTCGGTTATCAGTATTAATTTGAGTATTGAGTTTTGACTATTTTAGCTTTAGGGGAAGCGCTTGTATGTTCTACTTGTATGTTACATGTATGATGAAAGTTCTATAAGAAATGTGCATTATTGGGGTTTTAGTAGCGCTGCTGAGGGGTTTGGTCTGACTTAAGAGAAAGTTAACTATGAAGAGGCTCATATCAATTGGTTCAAAATCGGGGCTATATTCCACTCGAACACATCTTGTTGGCCAAAAAAAAAAAAAAAAAAACAAACTAGTTCCTTTTGTGTTGAATTCATTGGTCTGGATCAAGCAATGTCGTGTAGTCCATGTTGTATGCGAAATATGTATTTTACCAGAAAATTTGAACTACTTCAGCTCATTGGCCTGAAAAGGCCCGATCAATTTAATCACGCGACTGGATGATGGATGGAAAGGGTTCATCTATCGTTTGATGTATGCTTCCTTGGTTGAAACAAATTATGAAATATGTTTTAGTGTTCATTATAGCTTCTAATTCTCGCTCTGTTTGATGGACCAAGTTTAAACTGCAACTATTTTTGTGAAAAAAAATATAAAAAATATAAAAAAAAACCATAGGTTCGGTTCGGTTCTAGCACATGGGCGGTTCAGTTTGGTTCGGTTTGGGAAAATAGAAAACCGATGGGTTCAGTTTGGTTGATGATTTCCCCTCCAAACCGATCCGAACCGCCCATGTGCACCCCTACATGATCGCCATCAATTTAACTATGGGGCCAACTTCTTTTAGATTAAAATTAAGCCATATTGGCATATATGCATTTTAGGCGAATCACTTTGGACTCATAGGTTGGACTCCTTATAGGTGTCGTGGAAGGATGGTCTAAGGAGATATTAGTGAGGATTGTCAAATGGGACAAAATCGAAACGGTTCAAAATTAGTATCAATTTACGGGTGGCAAAATTTGACCCGACATTATAATCCGACTCTTACCCTCTGATAATTATGATAATTACGACCAGTTAACATTATAACCCCGGTACAGATCTTTTGAGTTTCTCACTCATACTCCAATGGTGGAGGAAGTGAAACTCCATGGTGGAGCTAACATATTGAAAATTCCAAACCAATAAAAATGTACTCTATTTGCTTGAATGAAATTTTCCAAATCCTACTTCAATAAAAATAAGTTAATCCCATAGTTAGATTGATCTCTATTCACCTTATTGATCATATGCTTGATCTTACCGTAGCACAACTCCAATTGGAGTAAAACTTAGAGAAAGCTCACTATAGGAGAGGGAGTTCACATTTTGAGTGGTCGGAATTTCAATGTAGCCCCCACCATGGATTTTTACTCACTCCACTCATTATATATATTATTATATATATTAGAGCAATAGGTAGCGCCACTCTGGAGGGTGCCACGTCAGCACTCTCAAACCTCACAGTGCCACATAAGAGCTCTCAATACCACTAGGGCATTTTCAACATAAAATCTTTAGCCAACCCATCCTTATCATATTTTATTGGGCCTAATGATGTGCTAATTTAATTATATACATTATCTATATTACTAAAGGGATGTACTCATCCTCACATAAAGACACCTGGCGCAACCTCAAGTTTTTTGCAATGCCATTTCCGGAGTTGCCCTTATCCCTAAAATCTCTATACCTATTACACATTCAAAAGACCTAAAATCTCTCCATGAAGAATCATCTTCCACTCAAAAGCCTAAAATCTCTCCAAGAGATCCCTAAATAACCAACACACCAGATGTGCTACATTTATATCAATCAATTCATGGGTCCCGGCCCGCATCACTTGATTTTATGGACGGTTAGAATAAAGATGGTGGACCCCATTCATCTGGGTCCCACTTAAAAATATTTGGTCAATTTGTTAGGTCTATGATCATTTGATCCTTTGATCTTTTGATCCTTTGATCTTTCTTAATCAATTCATGGGTCCCATCCCGCATAATATGATTTTTTTGACGGTTAGCCTAAAATCTCTCCAAGAGATCCCTAAATAAGCCAACACACTAGATGTGCTACATTTATATCAATCAATTCATGGGTCCCGGCCCGCATCATTTGATTTTATGGACGGTTAGAATAAAGATGGTGGACCCCATTCATCTGGGTCCCACTTAAAAATATTTGGTCAATTTGTTAGGTCTATGATCATTTGATCATTTGATCTTTCTTAATCAATTCATGGGTCCCATCCCGCATAATATGATTTTATTGACGGTTAGAATAGAGATGGTGGACCCCATTCATTTGGGGGGTTTCACTTAAATATGTTAGTTTTGGTCAATTTGTGAGGTCTATGATCATTTGATCCTTTGACTTTTATCAAGCAATTCATGGGTCCCAGCCCGCATCATATGGTTTTATGAACGGTTAGAATATAGATGGTGGACTCCATTCATCTTTGGGGTCCCACTTAAATAAATTAGGTTTGTTCATTTTATGAGGTCTATGATCATTTGAACTTTATCAATTAATTCATGGGTCCCGGCCCGCATCATATGATTTTATGGACGGTTAGAATAGAGATGGTGGACCCCATTCATCTGGGTCTCACTTAAACATATTTGATCAATTTGTCAGGTCTACGATCATTTGATCTTTTTAAATCAATTCATGGATCCCATCCCGCATAATATGGTTTTATGGACGGTTAGAATAAAGATGGTGGACCCTATTCATCGGGGGGGGGGGGGGGGGGGGTTCCACTTAAATAGGTTATGTTTGGTCAATTTGTGAGGTCTATGATCATTTAATACTTTGATCATTATCAAGCAATTCATGGGTCCCAGCCTGCATCAGATTATTTTATGGACGGTTAGAATATAGATGGTGGACCCCATTCATCTTAGGGGTCCCACTTAAATAGGTTAGGTTTGGTCAATTTGAGAGGTCTATGATCATTAGATCATTTGTTATCAATCAATTCATGGGTCCCGGCCCGCATCATTTGATTTTATGGACGGTTAGAATAAAGATGGTGGACCCCATTCATCTGGGTCCCACTTAAAAATATTTGGTCAATTTGTTGGTCTATGATCATTTGATCCTTTGATCTTTCTTAATCAATTCATGGGTCCCATCCCGCATAATATGATTTTATTGACGGTTAGCCTAAAATCTCTCCAAGAGATCCCTAAATAAGCCAACACACCTGATGTGCTATATTTATATCAATCAATTCATGGGTCCCGGCCCGCATCATTTGATTTTATGGACGGTTAGAATAAAGATGGTGGACCACATTCATCTGGGTCCCATTAAAAATATTTGGTCAATTTGTTAGGTCTATGATCATTTGATCTTTCTTAATCAATTCATGGGTCCCATCCCGCATAATATGATTTTATTGACGGTTAGAATAGAGATGGCGGACCCCTTTCATTTGGGGAGGGGGGGGGGGGTTCCACTTAAATAGGTTAGTTTTGGTCAATTTGTGAGGTCTATGATCATTTGATCCTTTGACCTTTATCAAGCAATTCATGGGTCCCAGCCCGCATCATATGGTTTTATGAACGGTTAGAATATAGATGGTGGACTCCATTCATCTTTGGGGTCCCACTTAAATAAATTAGGTTTGTTCATTTTATGAGGTCTATGATCATTTGAACTTTATCTATCAATTCATGGGTCCCGGCCCGCATCATATGATTTTATGGACGGTTAGAATAGAGATGGTGGACCCCATTCATCTGGGTCTCACTTAAACATATTTGATCAATTTGTTAGGCCTACGATCATTTGATCTTTTTAAATCAATTCATGGGTCCCATCCCGCATAATATGGTTTTATGGACGGTTAGAATAAAGATGGTGGACCCTATTCATCTGGGGGGTTTCCACTTAAATAGGTTATGTTTGGTCAATTTGTGAGGTCGATGATCATTTAATACTTTGATCATTATCAAGCAATTCATGGGTCCCAGCCCGCATCAGATTATTTCATGGACGGTTAGAATATAGATGGTGGACCCCATTCATCTTGGGGGTCCCACTTAAATAGGTTAGGTTTGGTCAATTTGAGAGGTCTATTATCATTAGATCATTTGTTATCAATCAATTCATGGGTCCCGGCCCGCATCATTTGATTTGATGGACGGTTAGAATAAAGATGGTGGACCCCATTCATCTGGGTCCCACTTAAAAATATTTGGTCAATTTTTTAGGTCTACGATCATTTGATCCTTTGATCTTTTTAAATCAATTCGTGGGTCTCATCCCGCATAATATGGTTTTATGGATGGTTAGAATAGAGATGGTGGACCCCATTCATCTGGGGGGTTCCACTTAAATAGGTTATGTTTGGTCAATTTGTGAGGTCTATGATCATGTAATACTTTGATTATTATCAAGCAATTCATGGGTCCCAGCCCGCATCAGATTATTTCATGGACGGTGAGAATATAGATGGTGGACCCCATTCATCTTGGGGGTCCCACTTAAATAGGTTAGGTTTGGTCAATTTGAGAGGTTTATGATCGTTTGATCATTTGATCTTTATCAATCAATTCATGGGTCCCGACCCGCATCATTTGATTTTATGGACGGTTAGAATAAAGATGGTGGACCCCATTCATCTGGGTCCCACTTAAAAATATTTGGTCAATTTGTTAGGTCTCCGATCATTTGATCCTTTGATCTTTTTAAATCAATTCGTGGGTCCCATCCCGCATAATATGGTTTTTTGGACTGTTAGAATAGAGATGGTGGACCCCATTCATCTGGGGGGTTCCACTTAAATAGGTTATGTTTTGTCAATTTGTGAGGTCTATGATTATTTGATCCTTTGATCTTTATCAAGCAATTCATGGGTCATCCCGCATCATATTATTTCTTGGATGGTTAGAATATAGATGGTGGACCCCATTCATCTTAGGGGTCCCAATTAAATATGTTAGGTTTGGTCAATTTGAGAGGTCTATGATCATTTGATCTTTATCAATCAATTCATGGGTCCCGACCTCCATCATTTGATTTTATGGACGGTTAGAATAAAGATGGTTGACCCCATTCATCTGGGTCCCACTTAAAAATATTTAGTCAATTTGTTAGGTCTACGATCCTTTGATCTTTCTTAATCAATTCATGGGTCCCATCCCGCATAATATGGTTTTATGGACGGTTAGAATAGAGATGGTGGACCCCATTTATCTGGGGGGTTCCACTTAAATAGGTTAGGTTTGGTCAATTTGTGAGGTCTATGATCATTTGATCCTTTGATCTTTATCAAGCAATTCATGGGTCCCAGCCCGCATCATATGGTTTTATGGACGTCTAGAATATAGATGGTGGACCCCATTCATCTTGGGGGTCCCACTTAAATAGGTTAGGTTTGGTCAATTTGAGAGGTCTATGATCATTTGATCTTTATCAATCAATTAATGGGTCCCGGCCCGCATGATTTGTTTTTATGGACGGTTAGAATAAAGATGGTGGACCCCATTCATCTGGGTCCCACTTAAATACATTAGGTCAATTTGTTAGGTCTACGATCATTTGATCATTTGATCTTTCTTAATCAATTCATGGGTCCCATCCCGCATAATATGATTTTATGGACGGTTAGAATATAGATGGTGGACCCCATTCATCTTGGGAGTCCCACTTAAATAGGTTAGGTTTGGTCAATTTGAGAGGTCTATGATCATTTGATCATTTGATCTTTATCAATCAATTAATGGGTCACAGCCCGCATCATATGATTTTATGAACGGTTAGAATAGAGATGATGGACCCCATTCATCTTGGTCTCACTTAAATATATTAGGTCAATTTGTTAGGTCTATGATCATTTGATCTTTCTTAATCAATTCATGCCTCACCTAAAGAATAATACATTTGGAAAAAAACATAAAGATCAAATTAGCAACAAAAAAAGGACTCACAAGTTTATTAATTAATAAATTTATTAAAAATAATTCATATCAACCTGTGCATTTGGTGGTTTCGTGGTTATCCACGGGGTTTTGCTAGTTATTATTATTATATATTGTATAGCAGCAGGTTTTTTCCCCGGGGAGCGACACGTGGCGGGGAGGATGCCCGGGAGGACGACAAGTGGCGCGCCCTGGTGCTTTTTGCGCTGCCACTTCCCCAATTGCCCTTCCCTCTTATTTCAATTGAAATCCCTAAAATCTCTCCCTAAAATCTCTCCTCCATCTACACACGTCTATCCAATGCAACAAAACCACTAAAATCTCTCCATCTTCTCCTCTCCCTGTTTCACTCTCTCTACATTCCCTCTCTCCTTCGCTCCCGGTCCACCTCTCTCCCTCTCGCTCACCCTCTCTGCCATCTCCCTCTCCGCTCCGCCCACTCTCTCTCCTTCCTCTCCCTCGCTCTCTCTTCTTTAAAGTAAAGGTCTATGCGGAGATTGTATGAAAACCATGTCCAATCGCATCCGATCTCTCCATCCAGGTATCATGGCATTAATATCTTTGGTCTTTCTCTGGTTTCCTTCAATCCTTACTCTTTTTTTACTTAAAGATATTGCTCCAAGAATTACAGTTGAGGGTTTCTTTCTTAACGTCTTTTTTTTTTTCTTTGTTGTAGATTCTACCCGAGAGGAAGACCCATTGCATGCTATGAGTTTCTTGAAGATGTGCCATAACGATTCACATTCACATGAAAATCACGAAAGTTGCGGCAAGAACTCTCTTGGAAGCTTGAAAGATGGCGATATAGCTCCAGAAAAGGAGCTTGAAGAGGGAGAAATAAGGGATACGAGAAGGTGGTCGGACTCTAGGGTCGATGTGAAAGTGCATAAGCGGCTGCGTTCTGCGTGCGATGTTGGGTGATGATGTGATGGAGATGGAGATGGAGATGGAATACAGTCGGTTCATGAACGTGCGGAGGAAGAAGAATTTTGTCTGTTTGGAGAGAATCAGAGGGAAGACTGAATATTCTTGAAGGGCTTGAACTACACAATGGTGTTTTCAGTTCTGCTGAACAGAGGATGATTGTGGATTTTGTTTATTCGCTTCAGAAGATGGGGAAGAGAGGCCAACTGATGGGTAATTATGTTTTTATTGAAGCTATAAGTTTTATCTTTTTAAATTTTGATTGTTATTATGTTATACCGGGGCTTCAGGACTCAGGTGCCCAAACCCATGCTCTTTGCCTTTTCAAGAAGCTCTCTTCTATGTTGAAAATGGCTATGGGTTAGGTTTCGAAGATGGGGACACTCCATTGCTCATTAGGAAAATAAACTATTTTTCACATTAGGAAGCTAAATGTTAACAAGACCCTTTTCAATTAAAATGACTAAATTGAGAATGGAGCCCATGGATGGTTCATATTCATAAGAGTTTGACACACAATCTGAATACCATTTGACCAAAAGTAGTTGGAACAAACTTGGTGACGGATATGTATTTAACTAATTTTCCTACATAATAGCCATGCACATATTTTTGTACGGTTGTGTATAAGTCAAAAAAAATGTACAGCCACTTCCTTTGGAACCTAAACAAGTGGGGCCCATCGGATGGGATCTCGACCGTTCATCTAAAAGAAAAGGTGGCTGTACATTTATTGGGATCGTTCATGTTTTTTTTTTTTTTTCAATGAGACCACATAGAAATTGCCAGTTTCTTTTTTTAATCTACTTATCCCCCATTTTCTGGGATTGTTATTCTTTTTTTTAATTAATTTTGATTTTTTATGGTCTTCACCCATTTGACGCTGTCTGTGCAGTGGTATCAATTAACCAGTTGGCGGTTATGAGAGCCATGAAATAGATATAAAGATCCCAATTACACTTTTAAACCAATCGTAGTTAATTTCTACATTCACATAATTTCTCCAATTTTAAAATGAACCCATTCCCTTTGATGAATATAGGGCGGGTCGGGCAAATTTGGGTCGGGTTAGAGGAGGGGCCCACTTTATGTACTCTGGCCTATGACCGACCAGTTTTTAAAACAGGTTGCAAGATTACAACCACACCCATTTTGATCCCGCATAACTTGCATTAAATGTGGGTCAGGTCAGGTTAGGCTCAACCTAACCCGTATAACTCCGTCTATTACCCCATACCCTAAAAAAAGATGGCTTAGAAAACTCAAACTCACAACCTTTGGCATTTTCAACATCTCCACCACTACACCAACCGACTCTTTTGTGCAAATGTTTATAAAAAAACTAATTAGGTGACCCGTGATCCGATCAGGATTGTCTTTTATCATAACGTCCCAGGCCTTATAATAACATATATTAAATATATATATAGTGAGTGTGTGTGGCAAAATAGAATGTAGCCTTCATATGCTTGGGTCATGAATAAGAAGAATTTATGATTTTTTTTTCAACAAGACCAAGTAGAAATTGCAGTTTCCTTTTCAAACAAAATGCCAACTACTTTTGGGTTATTTCTTTTTTATAAGAAAATAACAAGATGCCCACTTCATGTGGGGCTGGCTTGGATGTTTGGTTACTAAAAAAGGGATTAAGGAATGGGTCAATTTAAATGTACATCAATCAATGTGACAATTATTATTTTTCTCTGTTCTTTAGTAGAGAGATCATTATTTTTTTCAAATAAGTCCTATTTGAATTTAATCATTAATTATCCTTTGACTTTTTTTCTTGATTCATTTTTTTTCAAATAGTCGTATCTGCCTACTATTTTTTATTTTTATATGAAATTAGTGTAAATGGAGTTTATTTCTCTAATCGATGTTTAGTTTCAGTTTCAAGTGGGATTTTCTTTTAATGAATTAAAGGCCCGCGTTGGGCGTGGGCCCGGAAGCGCTAGTATATATTAAAGTAGAAGCCTCTTGGTGGGAGAGTGACATGTGGCGCTCACTTTTGGATTTTCTCAGTGACATGTGGCACATCCAATCCTGATTAGAAATTCCAAATTATTATCTTCTCTTTCATCCCTCCCCCAAATCTGATTATTTTCCTAAATTTTCTCGGTATTGATTCTTTCCCTAATTTCTTTTTTTATTTAATATTTTAAGGTAAGCAATTTTGTCATTATTGCAGTATGAATGCGACTTACCCAAAAAACCTCCTTACTCAAATCTCGTGATAACATTAATTCCTAATTCAAATTTCTCGATACTCATCCATTCCAAATATATTCATACCCAATACTTTACTTCTTAAATCAAAAACATCACAAAGAAGTTTTTTTTTTCTTTCAAACCACTCCTCATTGGACCCATTAAAAAAAATCTGATCCAATAAAAATAAATTGCCCCATATTTTATGGGTCCAGTCAAATTTCACTTAATAAAAGTTTGGCCCGCTTAAAATTTTTATAACGTAGCACTTAGTGGATCAATGAAAAATTCATGATACTCCTGAATCGACCCATCTTCTTTGTCCTCATTGGGCCTACTTCTAAAAGATATCCAAACCAATTAAAATAATGGCATCATTTTTTTATGAATTCAAATCAAATCTCACTCCATAAAAGATGGCCCACTTATATTTTTTTATAATATAGCACTTAGACCCCTCATTTATGGGGTTCACGCTAATCCTTGATTTTTTTTTTAATAAAAATCAAGTGGTTTATGATCACTCTACCCAAGCCTGTGCGCCCAGGTTAGGACAACATTCCTGAAAGTTTTCTATAGTTTAGTGTTAATTTCTTTTATTCCTGACCACTAGGCCACCACTATATCATTATGGGCCCACCTAATGGGTCAAAATATTTCATCTTTTCCTTACTTATTTTCTCATCTTGCTTCCTCTACAAATCTTTTTTTATTACTGTTTCTTTTTTCGGGTCTCTGACACTAGTATATATATTAAAGTAATAAGGAGCCCTCTGAAGTGTAACACACTTCCAAACCTCATGAGCAGGAAATATCATTAAACAAAGCAAGCCCAAACAATTGGGATGTATACTGATGATGCCAAAAATAGGTTTCGGACACCACCGGTCAAGTAATAAATACAGTAATAAATGCGGTAAATAAATGAGAGAGAGAAAGGGAATTTATAGTGGTTCGGTCTGTGTGACCTACATCCACTTCATAAAGGCAGAGGTTGCCGCTGGTATTTTACTTCTCCAATGAGTATGGATTACAGGCTAGGAGAATACAAGAGTTGAAAAATGGAAAGATATCAATTGCCCCTCAAGTGATGAGAGGGCTCTCCTATTTGTAGTCTTCCCCTAACAAATGGGGACGACTTTAATACAACGTCTCTTTAAAGGCTTAAAGCTGCCCTCGAGGGACGAGGCAGGTGGAGGCAGGTGAGATCTTCTCCGCACGAATTGGTAAAAACGGGTAAGGAGAGGACTTCTTCCGAAGCGACGTGGTATCCTTGACGTGGCGAGGCTTCGTGAAGCAAGCCTCGGATCTCAACGGACTAAACAGATCACGAATCGAGTTAATTTGGCCTGACCCATCATCCTGG
This sequence comes from Litsea cubeba, assembly GCA_012931725.1. Taxonomy (NCBI): domain Eukaryota; kingdom Viridiplantae; phylum Streptophyta; class Magnoliopsida; order Laurales; family Lauraceae; genus Litsea; species Litsea cubeba. Next base: position 105,708,660 of record CM022946.1, read on the forward strand.
AATGGGTCACTTGGGCTTGGTCCGGATCACCTGGACCTGACTCACCATCACTTATTGGGTCATTTGGGCCTAACTCATCATTTGCCCCTCAATGCCCCGTGCACAAATAATTTTTGAAAGGGGGGCATTCGGTAGATTCAGGTCTCTTCTGGTTTTATTATGGTCTGGGCGAGCTTGGGCGCCCGGGGGAGCCTGGGCGCCCGGGGGAGTGATGGCCTGGGCGCCCGGGGGAGTGAGGGCCTAGGCGCCCGGGGGAGTGTGGTTTGGGCGCCCAGGACTGAGGATGGAGTCCCCTAGTATGGCAGGACAGTTTCTATTTCAGATCTGTTTTGATATTTTTGTTTCGGAGGCGCTGCCCCCTGGGCCCCCGCGAGCTGACCGGTCAGCTCGACCCCCGCCGGGGGACACCCCCGGACCCCCTCTGCGAAGCGCATGATATAAAGTTCTGGAAACTTTTGGCATCCTACAAATTGGTAGGCTCATTTGTCTCCCCCTTAGCATATGTAAATTCCAACTCCAAGGATCTAGACTCTGCCCCTCGGTAACTTCTGATGGGTCATCCCATAAGAAGAAGATGAGCCCACAACTTGCTAGAAAGAATGCTCTAGATCCTAGGCTGCAGCAGCGGGTGCGGGCGTAGTCGCTGTAGCGCGGAAAATTAGAGAGCTTCTCAGGTTGATGAGAGGGCTGCCCTAGCTGGAAGGGCTTCCGAGGTTGATCTTTCGGCGGCCCACGAGAGGGCGATCTGGCTTGAGACCGAACTCTTAGCAGCCTAAGAGAGGGCGGCCAAGGCTGAGGCTGAGCTTGTGAAGGACCTTGAGAGGGCTTCGCTCAGTGAAGATGAGCTTGTAAAGACCCGCGAGAGGGCTTTGCTCAGTGAGGCTGAGCTTCTGAAGACCCGCGAGAGGGCTTCGCTCAATGAGGTGAGCTTCTGAAGACCCGCGAGAGGGCTTCGCTCAATGAGGTGAGCTTTTGAAGACCCGCGAGAGGGCTTTGCTCAAATGAGGTGAGCTTCTGAAGACCCGCGAGAGGGCTTCGCTCAATGAGGCTGAGCTTGTACAGACCCGTGAGAGGGTGATGCTCAGAGAGACCATTGTGGAGATAGTGATTGGGGCGGTACATGAGAGAACTGCTTTCCCAAATATTGACCTCTTAGGCTTCGTGCCGACTGAGACGCTTGATGATTGTAGTGGCAGCTCTGATGATGTCGATGATGATGATGATGCCGAGGACAACTTTGAGAGTGATTAGAGGGCAGGGGACTTTTTTTTTAAACAATTTGTAGCATTGATAAAATTTATTAATCCATTGTCTAGTGCTAAACAACATTAATCGAAACAAAGTTGAAAAAATCAAGCCCCCAAACCCTCACTACTTTGACTCTCTTACGGTATTACTGGTAATTCATTTTCAACAATTCCGCATTCCCTGGCAATTTGTTCAACCGCTGTATTACGAGGAGTGAATGCTTGTCTGTCTCTCTGCGGAGCAGGACTGAGTTGGTCTCTGACAGGTTGCCTCTCTGTCCTGCTTCGCTTGTTGCTTGTATCATTCCTTTCCTCTCTGTCTCGCCCTTTCCCATTGTCGACTGCTCTGGAGGACTCCCCTCGCCTGGCCCTTGTAGTATCTTCAGCATTAATATACTTCTGAGCCTTTGCTAGTAGCTCCGGCATGCTTTTTGGCGGGCGTCTCATCACTGAGAAAAGGAAGCTCGATGAGCGGAGACCTCCGAGGAAGGTTGTCATGGACACCTTGTCGTCGGGCTCTTCAATTTGAAGTACCTCCTCGTTAAAATGAGTGAGGTAACTCCTGAGGCTTTCATTTGTATCCTGCTTTATGCTGAGCAGGTGTGTGACAGGCTTCTGGTGGCGGCGTCCTCCGATGAAATATGACACGAAGGACTTGCTCAACTCCCCAAAGGTGGCGATGGAGGCTGGGGCGAGACTGGCAAACCACAGGCGGGCAGAACCCTTCAGTGTGGTTGGGAATGCCCTGCACATAATCTCACCGGGGATATTATGCAGTTGCATTTTGGTTTTGTACGTCTCCAGGTGGTCCAATGGGTCCTTTCTTCCATCAAAGGTCTCCATGGACGGCATCTTGAACTTCCGGGGAAGCGGGTAGTTCACCACATCGGGCTTGAACGGTGTGTGTCCGTTCGCCCGACTAGGTGATCCACTGTCTCCAGTGCCTTCGCCTTCATGGCGTTGTAGACTTCTCCCAGCTGGTTCTGCATCTCCTTGATCTTTTCGTCCCAGGGATTGAGAGCTTCCCTGGATGGGTCACGAAAATAACTTCCCTCCTCCATACTTTGGTTTTCACTCTCCCCTTCTTGAAAATGAGGATCCTCTCCATTAGAATAAGAGGGAGGAGGTGGAAGTCCTCCATGATTCGCTCCCCCGGGAGGTAGGGGTCCTCCAAGCTGGGCTCCACCGGGAACTCCATGAGGGGCGCCCTGGGGAACTCCCTAGGTGCCGCCCAGAGGATAGGCGCCCTGGGGAACTCCCTGGGCGCCGCCCTGAGGATGGGCGCCCAGATGGGGAGCTCCCTGGGCACCGCTTGGAGGATGGGCGCCCAGATGGGGAGCTCCCTGGGTGCCGCCCGGAGGATGGGCACCCTAGGGAACTCCCTGGGCACCGCCCTGAGGATGGGCGCCCAGATGGGGAGCTCCCCGGCGTGGAGCTCTGGGAAGTCCCTGGCGTGATGCTCCTTATGGTACTCCTCCAAATTGTGCTCCTCCTTGCCCTGCCAGCATGAGTTGTAAGATCTGCTGGTTTTGAGTCACCAGCTGCTGCATAGTCTCCATCATTTGTTGAAGAGTGGGAGCAGGAGCATTTGGGGCAGGGTCATTCGGCGGAGGAACATCCTCTCCCCGCCTAGGGGAGTTTGGGCGCCTGAAGGGCCTGGGCCTGTTGGACGCCCATCTTGAGTGGGATTATCCACCCGTCTTGCTGATCTTGTGGTGATCACCATAATTTCTGAAGAATATGTGTGAAGTGAGAACTTTAGCTTTAATTTTCGTTCCACAGACGGCGCCAAACCGATGATGCCAAAAATAGGTTTCGGACACCACCGGTCAAGTAATAAATGCGATAAATAAATGAGAGAGAAATGAAATTTATAGTGGTTTGGTCTGTGTGACCTACATCCACTTCATAAAGGCAGAGGTTGCCGGTGGTATTTTACTTCTCCAATGAGTAGGGATTACAAGCTAGGAGAATACAAGAGTGGAAAAATGGAAAGATATCAATTGCTCCTCAAGTGATGAGAGGGCTCTCCTATTTGTAGTCTTCCCCTAACAGATGGGGACGACTTTAATGCAACGTCTCTTTGGAGCCTTAAAGCTGCCCTCGAGGGACGAGGCAGGTGGAGGCAGGTGAGATCTTCTCCACACGAATTGGTAAAAGCAGGTAAGGAGAGGACTTCTTCCGAAGTGACGTGGTATCCTTGACGTGACGAGGCTTCGTGAAGCAAGCCTCGGATCTCAACGGACTAAACAGATCACGGATCGAGTTACTTTGGCCTGATCCATCATCCTGGAATGGGTCACTTGGGCTTGGTCTGGATCACCTGGACCTGACTTACCATTACTTATTGGGTCATTTGGGCCTGACTCATCATATACTATAGACTCATACTTGAGATGACACACAAAAGACCAGTTCCAAGTCAAGACGAGCAGGAAATATCATTAAATAAAGCAAGCCCAAACAATTGGGAGAATTATAATCTAAGCAGACTCGGTAATGCAGGGTCTCATTGGACCTTTCCACATCCATTCAGTGTGAATTCTCGTCTGCAAATGCTGCATGCAATTCTTTCCACATAGATAGACCTTTTGACCGGTTAATGAACGCAATATTAAAACATAGTTGCTGCCTTTCTTTCTGCATCGTACAAATGTACAATAGGGCAGCACAGAACTGGACCGCAGACCGGACCGGACCACAAAACCGGACTGGACTGGACCGGATTTGCGGTCTTAGCGGTCCAAATCTGGTCCGGTCCGGTCTGGACCGGACCGGACCGGACCGCATTTCTTAAAATAATAATTTTTTTTCATATAGATGAGCCCATGAGGCATGAGCCCAACACCCATTTGTAAAACCCATATCGACAGGACAGATGGCACCGACCCGCTGTTGGCAAACAACACCTGAAGTTACATGGTCATCCGATGTCGATCTACATGAAGATCCATCGATGATCATCGCCAGAAGAATCCCAAAAGACGCGGCACGGCCCGCGACTCTTCAACTGCCCGGCGACCACTTAATGCGATTAATTGACTAGCTTTATTGCAGTCATTAATTCATTTCTTTGGACGGCCAATCAGAAGCAAGCATCCGGGAGTTACAAGTCAATTGATTCATGGCATTTAACCCATGAAACTCCTCCCATCATGGCGATTAAAGGCGATTAAATGCCCCCAATCTCCTCCGGCCAATCAGAAGCCAAGAAAAAGGAGTTACAAAATAAAGAATTCAATCTTGTAACTCCTCCCTTTATTTAGCTTTATGACTATTAAGGCTCATAAATCCTCCTAAATGGCTACCTAAAAGCCTATAAATAGGAGAGCCTTCCAAAGAATTCCAGATCGAAAAAATCAAATAAAGATCCCTGATCAGAAAAAAGCACAGAAAATCCAGATAAAAAATAGAGAAAACTCTGTTGAAGTTCTGCACCGGCCACCGCTACAAGGTGACAAAAGTCCCTTGGGGGTATCCCCCCAAGGTCCTTGCCTTCTCCTTCTGCCTCCAATGGCTTAGACGTGGCTTTTTAGCCTGTCTACTTAGTTTTTTATTGGACATAGGACCTCCTTTTGGTCTTTGTTCCCAAAAATCCTGAGGTTGTAGCCAAGCCAAGCGAATCAAGAGCATCCTCTGTTCTCATCTGCATGGATGATGACGAAGTCCACATATGGCTTGCGACCGTCAATCTGAACGAGTCCCCCATAATCTCCTAAGAAGTTAGATCCTCATTTTCATGCTTTTCATTGTAGTTTGTATTTTTCCAAAAGAGAAAAAAAATCACAACTCTTGTCTTTCATTATTGATAAGAATTGTAAATCGGCTATAAACGCCAAAATCGGCAATAAATGCCAAAAAATTGCCTTTCACGGCAAATCAAGAAAAATGTATCTTTTCTTAAATATATGAGCAATGGAAAATTTGAAAGAAGTTGATTTTCTTTTTACTTGCGAAGGTCGATCTCTGGATCACCACTTGTAATTCCAAGTAAAATAGAAAATCTGGCACACCCACAAAAAAATATATTGATGCACGCCTTTGCCCCCTGGCACGAAAGGGTCGGATCAAACGGACTCCCACGTCTGCCGACCTTAGTAGAACCGAGCAGAAGCGCTGTTCATCAAGCTGGCACACCCGGTGGGACTCGTTCATTTGAGAACACCGATGCTAGAAATGAAATATTTGCATATCATATCTTTTGCTCTATGCTTATTCTTCTTTTCTTGATTGCTTGGCTACTTTCTAATTGGTGGCCTATGTTGGATTCTGCATCTAAAAAAAAATGAGATGAGATTTTTTGAAAATTTCTAATTCTTTGAATTTATTTCCACTATTTCTCTTTAAAAAAAATCAAAAAAATCAGATTTCTTAGTTTGGATTCAAAATTGAGAAACCTTGATCCTTTCCTATCGTTCATCGTGCTTGTAGAAATGTTGAGCCTGTTCGACTAAGTTTTTGGGCCATCGTTTCTCTTCGATGACTTCATTAAAAATCTAAAAATAAAAAATAAAAATAAAAAAACCAGATTTTCAGTTTTGGATTCAAAATTGAGAAACCTTGATCCTTTCCTATCGTTTATTATGATTGCAGAAATGTTGAGCCTGTTCGACTAAGGTTTTGGGCCATCATTTCTCTTCGATGAGTTCATTAGAGATCTAAAAATATATATATATATAAAGAAAAAAAATTAGATTTTTCAGTTTGGATTCAAAATTGAGAAACCTTGATCCTTTCCTATCGTTCATCGTGCTTGCAGAAATGTTGATTATGGTTCATTTTTGGATTCAGATCCGAGAAATTATGGTTCATTTTCTTCTGAGTACTGTTGCGCTCGCGGAAATCACTGAGACTGTATTTGGATCGGAATACGATCTGCTCTCTTTGATGAATCCAATCTTGACCTTTCAAAATAGAGAATCTCATCTCATGGATGCGGTCTCAAAACAATTTTTGTCTAGCGGTACTAGTACGCCCTTTCAGGGTTTACTGTATTCGCGACCGGCACATTTGTAACTCCAACCTTATATTCCTCTTACATCGAGCAAGCTCTGTTTCTCGATAAGTCGAATTTAGGTTCACAATTGCTTCTAAAAGTCACTGGGACACTCATTCTGGGCTTACCATACCTGCAATCAGAACAATTGTACCCTCTATGGCTTTTTGCCTTCTTCATATTGCTTGGGTCATTTCCCTCGAGCGATTTGAAAAGACAAAACCATAAACCTTTCCATTTATGGTCATTATATTCTTGTGATTACTAATGGATGTGGTCTTGTTTCAGAATTTTTTTCGAAAACTAACAATGGCAGCATCGCTTACCATTACTTTCGATGGGAACAAGCACCAGCTCATGCTTCAACAGAAGCAAACCACGCGCACCTACAAGTGCCCCATCAGCTGTCGAAGCATCAACTCCCTCGGCAACTCTCTGAACTTCGGGTCGACCTCGACTCCCCAGACTATCGCCTTTGGGATGCTGGGACCATTCCCACTTCCCAAAGAACAAACTGCTCCTTCCAAGAAGCAGAAGGTCCCCTCTCAACGTGTCACTACCGTGACACCAAAGGCGAGCACTAGAAGACCCGAAGCCCGTGGCACACCCACGAAGCCTCGACCCGCAAATGACCAGGTCTATCCCAAGACTTGGTCCCCAAGACTTTCAGCAAAACAAAGAAGGTCCAAAACACTCACCAAGCCAGCATACCTGGCCCCACTATTGGAGAACCAGTTTTACCCTCTTGCCTACATGAAAGAGGAGAGACCCATCTCCAACCTGACTCCCAAGTCAACCCAGCATGAGCCGGCTTGTTCTTACAAGCCCAAAAATCAGATCATGCATCACAAGGCCTCTACAAGCATCTGTTAAGGCTTACAATCCTTCAGTTCGACCCTTTATATCTACAGGGGCCGAACTCCAAAAATTCAAAGCTTCGCTGCAACAGGCGAAAGACCGGGTTCGCATCCTGTCCTTGCCCAACTACAAAGAAGATAGGCTCGGCTGCTGCGCCAGAGGGAACACATCCTTCATTGTTAAAGCCCAACCAGAGTTGACCGAAGCTCAAATTGCTTGTCGTATATGCCGCTGCGCGTCGTATCGACAAAAGAGACTAGAGAAGCGAAGGACCCAGCCTCTTTGATGCAGGCCAGACTACTGGGCCCCGATTGAAAGTATATTTCAGAAGGCCCAAAGCCCACAAGGCCCAGCAGTGACAAAATCTTCAAACGAGAGTTTCTAGTTTTAGGTTTTCTAGAAGATTTCTCCACATTTAGCAAATTTCTTTAATTGCTTTGATTAGGTAGTTTCTAATTTCCAAGGTTCTTAGAATTAAGAAGTTTCTCTTAGTATTAGAGATTGATTATTAAAATTATGTTGAGACTCTATTATATATAGGATGTAATCCCTTCCATTGGGATATACAGAAATTAATTGATAATTTGAGTTCTCTCATACGTGTGTTTCTCTCCTGTCTTTGGTGTGAGACCAAGACATCATACTCTAAGCCGTTTGGCTTGGAGAATAGCCCGTAGGCTATCTCCTCCATTTCCCGGTGCTGCTTCAATTGGTATCAGAGCAGAGAACTTTCTCCGATCGCCGATCCAATCGCCGACCCGAGGTAATCTGCTCACTTCTCAATCCCTTATCACCTTCACCGTCCAATATCATCATCATCCCCACACCATCGTCACAGAGACATACCCTCCATTCCCAGATCCCACTGTCACTGTCACTGACTCATTACATCCATTAACATCCCTCTCCCGAGAAACCCTACCTACCTCAACACCCCATGACAGCCACTCCCGAATCCATCCCAGCCCTAAATCAATTTTTCCCAAAATCCTAAAGCCCAAAATCATCACCAAACCAGACCCAACCCACTGCTGCTTCCCTGCCAACCTCCATCGAACCATAACAAACCCTAAAAGCCCAAATCAGTCCCAATCCCAACTGTTAAAAGCCCCAAATCACTCGCAATCCATAAATCCGAAATCCCTAGACCCCAGCCAACCACATCCCCAACTCACACGACCCATTACAGCAACCCCACTTCCTCTCGTTTCCATTACCCATACTCAGAGAAGAAACAATCCAAAAAAAAAATACAGAAGAAAGAAGAAAGAGCGAGAGAACAGAGAACGAGGCTAAGGACAAAGGCCATACCTGCACCGACGAGCCCTGGCAGCACGAGCATCAGCGACGGTTATTCTCCACTTTGGCTCCATCCAAGTCGCCTGCGCCTGCACCTCCATCCCAATTTTCTCCCTTCTGTACTCCAAGAAATGAAAACGGCATCCTTTTCTTATTTCTGCGCGTCAGTCTCGAGGTAACATCAGGTAAAGGGGACACAGCCCACAGGCCCATTTCCCCAACCCACAGGCCCCTTCCCCTTTCGGGCCTTAGTTCGGGTCGAGCCCGACCCGCCAGCAGCAGCAATAAAAAAAAAGGAAGTCAGCATGTCTACCCCGATCCCAACTACCCGCACCGGAGCCACATTCAGAGGTAAAATTCACAGACCGCCAGCATGATAGCTGTTGGAAATAGGGTGGGCCTCTATGATAGGTTTCAAAACTTTTGACCCACTTAACGCAGGGATCAACTATCCATAAGGCTATAAAACCCAATCCAAGATCTATGTCTCAATCTCAGCCATCATGAGTCAGTAAATACAATCTATCTAGAAGATAGAACCAGCAACATATCAGCTACAAATAAATCTACAACATGCAAGGAAGTAGATTATACCTTTGGAGCTCGGTTGTGCTCTAATGGAGAAGTTGCGTCTTTCTTTGATGATGAAACGCTTTCATTAATCAAATAGGGATCTCCAAGACCTCTTGATCTTCCACGCTATGACCCGTATCAGATTCTCCTTTTTCTCAAGAAGATGGTGGGATCTCCAAGAGAAAACTACCAGGAACTCTAGGGAGGAACTAGAAAGAGAACTAGAAGAGGGAGAGAGAGGAAAAACTCGAGCAACACTTGCTCTAGGGGCCTTGGGCGTGAATCCCAATACAAGAATAGTGCTTACACGTCCAAGCCTCCTCTCCTCTATTTATAGCCTTTGCAAGCCCCACTTACTAATTTCCATTAGAAGTCTTACTTCCAAAAATTAGTAACTATCTCTTCTTAATTAAAATAGAAGTCTTACTTCCATTAATTAATTAGTAACTTACCATATCGTAATTAGAAGTCTCACTTCAAATATGATTAGTAACTTTCTAATTCCTTTCTAATTAAAATAGAAGTCTCACTTCTACTAAAATTAGTAAGTCTACTATTACCACTATTAGAAGTCCCACTTCAAATAGAAATAGTAACTTTCCTTTTAGAGTTCAACTAGAATTAGATACTTTCTAGTAATTGGGCTAGCGTGGGGACCACTAGGGATTCCTTAGAAAGCTGTCTCCAACTGGGACTCGCGACCCCACATCTCATGTGTAATCCGGGCCCACAGTTAATTGCAAATAACTCCACTATATAAATGCAATTGAACTCCAGTCTTAGGAATATTACATAGAAGACCCTAAACTTCCACATTACCACAAGTAGAGCCCTCTATCAATATCCATAGATCAATTGGACCTGTCTTCCAAACTAGATCCATATCTTATTATCCTTGAGCCCCAATTAATATAATGATCATAGGTACCTTTCCAATTAACTCTTAATCGGAATGGGTGCGCACTTACCAATGATAAATCTATTAATTGGCACAAGAGGATATTAGAGATAGATTCCATCTTGACCATTAAATGTTCCCACAACTCTACTACCACGTACCCAAATCACCGAGGTGTTGACCTACAGTTGGCCTCACTCATTGGTGACTCAAAGCAAATGAATAGATAGAAACTTGAGTTCATTAATGTCTCAGGATTGAGAGCCTATTGCTAGGGAATTATGAGAGCAGACCTTAAAATAAAGACAGTGTTTATAAGGTGCTTCTCATGGTCCTTCAATACATCCAATGTACCAGCACTATGATCCAGAATCTTCTATTCTGATGATCGAGACAAATCACACTATCTCATAGTGATCAAAGTGCTGCAACCTTGTCAGTATGAGATGTCCAGTCTCATCACTGGTTGTGAAGATATTTTAAGTATAAGATTTGCCACACATGTCTCCCGTATGTGGATCTCATCCATACACATGTGTTACATCTAATATACTTGTGGATTCCGGTTCATCTCATGAACCATCATGTCATTCGTATTGGTTATGTGCAAGTATATAATAAATTACCATTCATCTCATGAAAGGAAATCATGAATATATGAATAAAGAATTTTATCAATTTATTATATCATCTACTGGATTGAGTCCATAAAACTAACAATAGCTACATCATGGAATTAATGGACAGAATGGATAGGGTTGAAGAACATCTTCGAAGCACTCATCCTCCTGGCAACCAGAACAACGACAACCCTGGACCTTCCACCAACAAAGACGACAGTAAATCACAAAAGGGAAACAACCATCCACCAGATGTGGAAAATTCTGTCAATGGTGAACCGTAGGAAACTTGTCGGCAAT